>WBNO01026858.1:0-50059 GCA_013400575.1 Peucedramus taeniatus | reverse complement strand
TTTTTTTTTTTTTTATTGGTTATGGCAGAGAAAACTACTTTTGATTCAGAAACCAGGGAATACAACCAATTACACAGTGCAAGGGAGACTAGGTAAGAAAGAGCTTCATTTCCCAAGAGACAATTTTTTTAGTCCTATTTATAAAACAATGAGGTTATAAATAAACTAGCAACAAAAACCTAGGAATTTAAATTATATTTGAATAAATATTTGGCTTCTCCTATGGCAAAAGGTCTCTCAAGAAAAAAAGAACATTCATAGATACAAAGCAGTAGCTGGTGCAGTGTGTTACATTCTGAGTTTCTTAGTTTTCAGGCCTCTCTGAAAGATTGCTTTCCCTTTGTCAGCCAAGCCTTTGATATGCTTATCATGCATTTAAAGCTATTTATGGATGGATATATAATCCTGTCTAAACCGATTAGAAAAAATTAAATCAATCCACCAGTATCTACTATATTAAATCATGTACTCATTAGGAAACATTTCTGGAACACCAAACCTACCCATTAACAATCTTAGTTGGGGGAAAAAAGGCTGGGGTAGAATCCCAGACAAGTTCTCTTTCTCTCATTTCTGTGAGAGAATTTAACAAGCAACTGTTTTCCAGCAGTTGACCGTGAAATGGATCATGTTTTATTTATTCTGCACAAATGGCAAATCACAGCAAAGTGTAGCCTTGGGATTAATCAGTGGGCTTTTATCACTGGGGCACTAGTTGGACTTTGGTTCCTCTCAGAGTGCCTACAAATCACTCTGATTAGATGCCTGTCTGAAACATACATCATTTGACTTTGCTAGCTTCAGGCATAATAACTGGAAGACTGTATAAAGGGGATGAGCAGGCAATGATAACAGGGTGGGTCACTAAGGCTTGATATAAAGGGTGAAAATTAGTGTGTCCGAGAGAAAGGTAATGAATAACAGCCAGCAATGCTGTGAAAGTCTAATCTAGAAAAAAAAAAAGTTACAGAGCCTTGAACCATTGAACTGTCCCATTTCCTGGAAAAAAGGCCTGGCACATTTACAGCTGAGTGCTGGTGGTAGTGCTGGAGGTGTCACAAATTGCAGCTTTCCCATTTCCACTCAGAAGAAGAAAAAGAATTACTATGGAGATGAATCAAAATTCAACACAAACGTTACTGGAGAATTGATATTGGTTAAGATAATTTGTAATTGATGTAATGATACCAGCTCACTTCTGTACGGCAGACAGGAGCACCTGGCCTAATGAATCTACCCTGGAGATGTTCAAGCTCACAGCTTCAGTCATATGTCAGTGACTTGGTCTTTCTGGGAACATAGGCAGAAGAGGATCTTAACATGTAACAATCCCAAAAAGAATATATGTATTTTCTGGTCCCATTAAAATATGCCCAAATTTGGCCCAATTCAAACACATGAAACATCCTGTTTCAGAGATGCTGAAGATCTGTCAAGGAATTTAGGTTTTTCTACATTCCATTTACATCGTACATCTCCCTCTCCACTGATGATAACATGGGAGGTTCAAATCTCAGTTGCTTTATTTTCCAGTTCCCAGATCCAGAAGCATCTCTACACTACCTGCAGAATAGATGTCCCTGCTGTGGTGCTGTGCAGCTCTCCATTATGACTCTTCACACAGAGTAATGATTTACTGCTGCTACTGTCAGCGAAAGCAATACTAGCTGAAATCTGATAGTAACTGCATCAAGACAAAATAACAAAGGTTGTAAATCTAGCCCTGAAGCTTTGAATTCAAACCTTACATAGCATGCCATGCATCAAAATGGTTTATTGAAATGGTATATACTTAATTATTTGAAATGTGCTTCATTTGATTGCTACATGATACACAAATTTGCAGAGTCCATTTCTGGCATTTGGCTTTCCTGACTTGGCTCTATATATTTTTCCTGCTTACACATACAGATCCTACACTGTCCATGAATTTAAAAAAAAAATACCTTGGGCTCAATCTGGATATGAGGTATATATTAATGTAAACGATTTTAATTTGGAAAAGTAAGTATTACAGGAATATTACTTATTACCTCCTGCATGAACATGATAGATGTGCTTTCTCTTCCCTTTGCATAGTATTCATTTGATTCCGTTAGCCTCTTGTCAATACCCATATTCACAGCAGCTGCTTCTGTTCACTGAGCAGAAAGGAAAAGTATTTTTCTTTGAAGATGATGTGAACACTGTTTAATGAATCATTCAGCAAGTACTACTGCAGCTCAGTCATCCTACAGGCCATATTAGACTCAGGACCCTTGAATCTATAGCCAAAATAAGCCTTAGTATAGAATGTCTTTTCTAGTTAAGATAAGCAGTAGCTTGCAAAGTATTAAGGGAAAATCCTATACTCTGATCTGAGGTATATTATAATAGGATCTACTTAATATTCAATAGAGCACTTTCAACACACTTTCATTTTAAATACAATTAATGTATTGCAATCTCATGTTTATCTCTCTGGAGAGCCTAAGAATATTTTCTCCATTGTACTGCAAATGGAAAAGAATCCTTCGGTGTCCTGACACATTCCTTTGGAGATTTTCAGTGCTTTAAATCAAAGCACCAAAACAAGAGTTTATTGTAGCAACCCAGAGGGAAGCATCATCTCCAATATCCTGATTCTCTGCAGCTGCTCATTCAGCATGGACACAAGCTGGTTATTAACACTAACAAATGTGGACTTCCTTTGGAAGAAAGACTATATGTCCACACTGCATATTCTTTGCATGTAAGAGGTATCCATAAAAATTTAGGAGAATTTATATCCAGATGCATACCTACTCATATATTCTCAAATTTTATATGTATGAAGTTTTCATTACAGGGAAAACAAGTATGAAAGGTGAAAAAAGGCCATCAAGTTGAAGAGTCAAGGATTCAGAACAGTCAATAACAGAAGTCTTAATTCAATTCCATTGTACACAGAGATTATGACATTGTTATCAACTATATGCATAGAATTTTTCAATTGGACTACTGTCTCATTTGCATTCAGGACAGATGGAGCTCAAGGAGTGAGTTGTTACAACCCCTTGGTTACTTTTACCCTAATTTTGGCCCTTGGCCTTATTACTAACACAACAGTCTTTCCTATGGTGACTATAGAGCAGCTAATTTTAGCCTGATTTTTTTCTACAGTATTCTCCCCTAAACACCTCAGCTACTCCAGTCAATTTTGTTACTGTTCCCATTTTTCAGACAAAGCAACCAAGGTACAGCAGCAGAAGTGAAAACCGCAAGAATTTATATCCTAAGTTGATAACACAAACTTTTATTTATCTGCTTATATGGCCTTTTAAAAAACTTTGTATTTCAAAGCAAAACTCCAGTAGACATCAGCTGTGGTTGTGAAAGCTCAGCACTTTTATTGCACTGAGTTAGGTTTGTAGAAAGTAAGATCTATAATAAGTGACAACTTATAAAAATTTAAGAAACTTCCCCAAATTATTTTGTGGCAGATGCAGGAAAAGACTACAGGGGATAAGAATGGCATTTATTTGCTTTTTCCATGACATCATTCTCCTAATAAACCCTTCATTCTTTCATCACACACCTCATTTTGCAACAGTGAATGATACCATTTTTATTCTATGTATTTAATGAAGCTGGAGCCTTTTGGAGGAAAAAAGCATGTAATAAAATAGTGCATTATGGTGTTTATGCCCATGAATATCAATTTAAGATTGCAGAGAATACCGACTGCAGTATTTCTTAACTTTGGGCTTCCTAAGTTTTACAACACTACCATTGGTTTAATGTATGAAATCACAGTAAGAGTGTCTAGGCTATTAATGTAAATTTCTTTATGCAGAACAATACTTAATAGTGAGAGCTCTAGATAGTTTAGTACAAGCTTCTGCTGCTTGAATTAATGATGCCACAGAGGTAGCAGGCCATTATTTCTCAGGAGACCAAGTTGTAAGAGTGTTTAGAAGACCTTTAAAGTAGATTTCATAACCATTTACTAGTACTACAGGATGCTAAAATTAAGAACTCTCCAGCATTTTTCAAATGTTTCAGGTTTCAGGAGGAATATACTCTAATTTATTCCTTCCTTCTCTACTTTTTGATCTTTCTTTCACACTTGGCATGATGCATGATATGTTTAAGGGGAAATTGCAGGAGAAGTTCTGATCAAACAGTGTAATCGTGGGACTGCACATATTCAGGGACATTGGGGCAGACTGAATTAATGCTAATCGCAGCTTGAGTAGTGCATCTTTCACAAAATTAAAAATATTAGATCTTCCTACAGAAAACAGAATCACAGATTTTGCCAGCAATACTACTGGTAAAGAATCAAACATTCTACTTAATCTACAAAAATTAAGAAATCCAATGTAGGAAAACAGAGAGGCATGTTTTAGTGTATCCAGACTTAGTTACTTTGGGATTTCATCAGAGATGACCTTTGCTTTTCATCCAAGTGATTTAATTCTGTTTCCGAAGTAGCACTACATCTTAGATCTTGGAAGAAAACCTAGACAGCAATAACAAAACACCTTGCAGAAGAATTCATTTGCAAGAGAGAGAACAGGAGAAAGAAAGCAAAAGGGAGCAAGGCTTGTCCATACTTCTGATAAAACATATCAGAATTAATTCAAAATTTCTGCAGTTTATTCACTGCTGTTCAGGATAGATTTATCAGGAGTATAGGCATTCTTAACTCTTGGGAAAAAAATGACTTTTCAGGTACATATCTATGCTGAATGAAGAATATGGATGGTGTCATATTTTAACTCTGGTACTCCAAAAAACATATTAGATTATCACAACTTAACTGAAATCAGAACAAACAGGATATATGATGGATTGTTAGAATATAATTCAAATGCTTCTGTTCAGAAAAGCATAGAACTTGATGTAATGAGACGCATGAGTTTTCTAATAAAACCATACATCTCACACAGAAAACAATCTACCTCTACTTCCACGTACATAAAACATCCATCTTAGCAGCTGAAGAATGCTGCCAGGCAGGGATGTGGGCCATAAGGAGCTTAGCAGTTGCATTCCTTTCCTGCCTCTCCCCTGCAAATACTCTTGGACCCAGATAAGCAAAGGAAAACAGGCAGATTGTAAGACAAGCCACGAGGCAGTAAGTTATTTCTGATGTAGAAGTATGTCTAACAAATGGAAACTAGTGGTATGATACTCGATGCAACTTTGTTTTCCTTTCCAAGTTATGGAAGCATCCAAAGTAGGATTACAAAGAAAATCACAAGAATGTGATACTACCCCTCATCCCAACTAACAGCAATGGGGAAATTACCCATTCCACTCAAAAGCACTGAGATACTCTGCCATGCATTACTATCTTCCCTGAAACCTGTAGTCTGCAGATATGTGTATTTTAGATGGAGACACAATCCCAAACTCAGCAGGGGCACTATCTCTAGCAGAGACAAAATACAGCCCACCAGACCCCCTACTAAGGCAAAAGCTTCCTGCTTACTTAAAGTTATCTGGCTGCTCTGTGCAGGGGCTGTTCCTACTCCACACCAATTTGCTTCCAGCACCCTCAGGAACTGGAAGAAGCAAGAAGGGCTGCCCTGCTTGGAGTAACTGAGCAGTACAAGCTGCTCCTGCCCCAGCAGCAGCAGCTCCCACAGTTCCTGTAGGTACTTGCAGAGCCACTGCCTGCCAGGGGACAGGGGTAGAATGAAGCTTTTCAGGACAGAAGAACAGTGGCCTATGTAGAGCCTCCCATGCCCCATTTCAAACGCTGCTTACAGCCAAGTTCAGCTGGCCCTGAATCTCCCTCTCTCTCCAGATGGTGATTATTGCCCACACGTTGGTCTCGAGCCATAAGGCAGCACGATCAAGGAAGGCCTGTAGCGAGATGTTCGCAGTTGAAAAGAAGCAGAGCCAATCATTGCAGAAGGAGCAGACAGCTGAGAGAACAGCATGAAGCTGTGCTCCATGGTCTGAGCAGTGCTGCCTGTACAATTAAGCAGCTTCCAACAAATCTGACCTCTGTTCAACCGACTGCAGAAAGCAGACAAAAAGCATCCTCCCCAGGAATAACTGCTCTCTTCTGCTACAACAATGCAGAAATTGGCTCTACCTTAGGGGTTGTTCCACCACTGAAACCTGCTCACCTTTATAAAGCACAGCAGAAGACTTCACAGTAGTTTTTACTCAAAATCTAACCCAACTGGAAACGTGCTTATTAATAGAATGACCCTCCATGGATAGCTATAATGTGTAAAAAGAACTGATCATGGTCAGACACTGGACTGGCATGGACAAGGCTAAGGAGTAAGTGAAGCATTGTCACTGTTGCTAGTGTCCATATCACAGGAAAGGCAGGCAGACATGCAGGTTTAAACACAAAGGTTTGTAAGTACTCTGATCACAGCCCAGAGGACTTCATCCATCTCCCACAAACACAATTTCCACTTCAATGCTTACCAGTTCCATTGTTCAGGAGGAATACCATTAACATCATGATACTGTTCAAGACATTTCTTATGAATTCATTTAATTTTAAGTTAAGTTCAGGGCCAAAAACTTGAATTCAACCTATAACTAAATAGATGGGGCATTAAGAAAAAAAGTAATCCAGATTGGGTTTTTTTAAAGTTTGCATCATAGAAAGAGTACACAACATTTTGCATAGTATATCTTCAGTCAAATGCTGATCTCAAGTATTATGGATAATTTGCAGTGCCTGCTGCTTATTCTGGATGTAAAAACAAGTTATACTTTGTCCATCATTGCCATTTTAGTCCATATTGCATCAAAACTGCTGCTTGTGGTGTGGCAAAGAACCAGGAGAGAAGAGAGAAGAGACAGATTATGGTAGCTGTGAAGGCTGACAGCGGGTGACAACTGAGAGAAAAGAACAGACCTATGTTACCCTACCAAGACATTAAATGCCACAAGACATGAAGGTCCATCCAAATTTAAAAAAAAAAGAAACAAAAAAAGCCCCCAAAGCATGAAAACTTAATGAAAGAGAGAAAAAATCAAAGCTTGATGAATTCAAAAGACACTATGAATGTCCCAAATTAAATTCTAGCAAAACAAAAGGGGTTTAATTTCATATTTGAATTCTTAAATCAGGAGTAATTTTGAGTACTGATGAAGTGAGTACATAAATACTGTATGCACTCCATGCCTTTGATTACCAGGACATTTTTAACTACACACAAAATTTTAGACTATCATTTGCCTCTGTTTAAGCAATTAGGACTGGATTCCCATTCGTGTTCAAAGTTTGTTCAGATCTGACTGTTACACCGGGGAAAAAATGAAGCTTCCTAATATCTATACTTCCTTTATTATACAACTTATGCCCTTTACTCAGAAAACAAGACAGAGAGCTGCTGATAAGCCCTACTTTCCAACGTCAGGTATCTGAAGTTGTCTGGTGTTCTATTTAAGAACTCCATCAGCTAACAGCCCCATGCCACCTGCAATCAATCACCAGAAAACAGTTTACAGAGCAAGGATGGCTTAGACATTTTAAAAGTGACTAGAATATTTTTCAACCTTTAATGTATTTTATGCCACAGTTTATTCTAAGATTTTGTTGTACTTTGTATCTAAAAAAAAGACAAGCATCTCAAATAAAGTTCACTTACTCTAGGAAGCCCCTGGTGGGGCCATAAACTGAGTGATGACCACTGAATAGACACCTCCTTATCCAATGCATTATGTTCAGTACGTGTTGCAGTATGATTCAACAGAAGCTTTTCTCACTGCAACATGCAGTATCTGTTTCTATGGAATCAGATTCCAGTTTGTGCAGACTTCATTTCAAAACAGAGTTTGTGCTTTTCTGAATAAACAGGTTTGAATTAATCCGTAACTCAGCCTTTATAAATTTAACTATAGCACATAATAGGATTATTTACCACTTTATGAAGTGACAAGTGTCTGCTACACAATATTTGGAGAATTATACAGTTTGAATGCCTTCAGTTAAAAGCAAGCCTCCAGCCTCCATATTTTTATAAGATCAAAGCTAATATTTCTCTGTTTATCCCCCATTCAGAAAGATGATGTCAAATCTCAGCCAGAGTTTTTTTTGCATTCAGACTTTAACCACCACTGATTATCACCTATCACAGATAAAACTGCTGGAAGCTGTTTAGAAAAATCCTCATGTAGCTTTCATTCCCTGTGCCTTCTTCAAAATGCTATGAAGGATGCCAAGGTAACTCCCAACCCAGAAGGGAGCTCAGGCCTAGGCTGCCCCATAACCTGCGATTCTTACAGCTGTGATGGAGACCCCCTCAACAATCCATGCACCATAAATCTGTACTTGTTTCTGCAAGGATTCTCTGCAAGTACAAATCAAAGATGTGAAGGAGGTTAAGCATGATCCTATATTTGCCTCTAAATTATTACCCTTTTCTCCCCCATAGATTCTAGAAACACAGTACTCCAGTTGGAGGGACTAACAAAGGATGGGGAGGAGGGCAGGTGATGGAAACACCTTTTATCTCCATACTCCATACAGAAGGGGCTCAATCTTTTTTCCTTTTATGAGTCTAAGGAGAGACAGCAGAAGTTCCATGTCAGGTAAATTTTAGCCAAACAAATTTCCCATAAGAGTGGAAATGATCTTTTAGCCCGCTGAGACTAGATTCCCACAATCATGGGCAAGAGTACTATAGATATCTTATTCACAACATCTGTTCCAGACAACACCATAAATCATGTATTTCACACACATAAAAACACCCCCACAGAAATTTAATATGCAAAAGGAAAAGAGTAGGAGAGACTAAGGTCCATGAAATGGAACTGGATGATTTAGATAACACTGTGAGTAAATCTGTTAAAGCTCATGACTTTTATTACAGAGCACCACAAAAACCAAACCAAACAGCTAAAAAACGCCCCCCCCCAAAAAAAATCCACAAAAATCAAACAACAAACAGCTGTACCATTTTCAGAGCAAATTTCCTGCTGAGCCTAAATAAGACAATGACAGTTTAAACAAAAACACACCAATCAGGTAATAATTTGGTGTGACAAGGAACAGCCATATACCCTGATTTCAGATCCTCTCTAGCTGAAACCATTCTAGTTCACTCGGGGGACAGCAGAAACAAGCCTCAAGACAGGCACCCACTGCAACAGCCCTGTGCCTCACTGGGAAAGGGGCAGGAGAAATCCCTCCTGACGCACAGAAGAACATCAAGAACCCCTGGTCCCATGATGCATAGGGATAATAAAAAATAAATCCTCAAAATTATTCCAGTTATTCAGATTACTTTCAGGGAAGATAACCCTTCAATCCAGGAAGATAACCTTTCTTTTCCAAAGGAAAACAAACAAACAAAGTCAGATAAGCAGGGACACACAACAGATTTCTTGTGTCAGAAATGTTCCCTTCTGGTTATACGATTATATTTCCATAAGATGATCAAGACTCATTTAAAATATTTGCTTTCACGGTACTGGGTGGAAATGTTGATTTGCTAGAGGTTAGGAAGGCTCTGGAAATGAATCTGGAAAGACTGGATCCATGCCCCAAGGCCAAAAGTATGAGGTTCAACAAGGTAAAGTGCCAGGTCCTACCCTTGGGTCACAACAACCCCAAGCATTAAAAACCCCTGGCTTTTACCAGCAATAGTGTTGCCAGCAGGACCAGGGCAATGATTGTCCTTCTGTACTCAGCACTGGTGAGGCTGCACCTCAAATCCTGTGTCCACTTCTGGGCCCCTCACTTTAAAAAGGACATTGAGGTGCTGGAGCATGTCCAGAGAGGGCAATGGAGCTGGTGAAGGATCTGGAGCACAAGTCTTGTGAGGAGCAGCTGAGGGATCTGGGAGTGTTTAGCCTGGAGAAGAGCAGGCTCAGGAGTGACCTTATTGCTCTCTACAACCACCTGAGAGGAGGCTGTAGCCAGGTCAAGGTCAACCTGTTCTCCCAGGTAACCAGTGACAGGATGAGAGGAAATGACCTCAAGCTGCACCAGGAAGAATGCTGGACATTAGGAAGAATTCCTTCACTGAAAGGGTGGTCAGGCTGTGAAACAGGCTGCCCAAGGAAGTGGTGGAATTGCCATGCCTGCAAGTGTTGTAAAAGGTGTGTAGATGTGGCACTTGGGGACACAGTTTGTTGGTGAACACAGTGGTGTCAGGTTAATAGTTGGACCTGATGATCTTAGAAGTCTTTTCCAAACTTAAGAATTCTGTTATTCGGAAGGCCAGGCCTCAAGGGTCTCCAAGTTTTGCTTTTTCAATAATTTGCAGGATTTTGTCCAGAATCATTATAATTTTTATCATGTACTAGCAAATATTTTATCAAATGTCTTGGAACTTGAAATATGTCTCAAATCCATTTACAAAGGTGCAGGGAAACAACAAAATGGACTACTGAAAGTTAGAGAAAATTAATTCCTTCCTAGGACTTTGGTGGTAAAATAACCTTGAGATTACCAAGTCTTCTGATGAAACTGTCATTACAACTCCCTACACACATAAAATATTCTCTGTAAAAAACCCCCAAGTTTCTAAAAATTGGTTACGTACTTGTAGACAGAACAAAAAGTATAAGAGTCACTTCATGTAGTTATTTTAGCACAGAATATGGTGTATTGATTTTAATGTCTGGAAATATGCAAAGTTAATGGATTTTTTCTAACTATACATCACAGACATGCAAGATATATATCAGCTGTACAAATCAATGAAATGTCAGCTAAGATCTGATCTGTGTGCAGTGAAGTTTGTGACAAATATTAAAATAATGGTACTCCTGCCTTTATATGTTGCATTAGGCAGATATGTAAATATATATTTTAGTATAATTTAATGTACAGAAGCAAAATGTGAAAAATCAACCACAGTAATGCTGCTGCTGAAAAGATGAGCCTTTACTTTCTCTGCCTGCTTGATCCCACTGCCTGCTTATTGCTGGCAACCATTTGTTTATTTGGGCATGCCATCATCTAGATTCAAAAACTGAACTGACAAAAAAAAAGAGCAGTTCTGAAGGGGGGAAAAATAAAATAAATCCAACCCAAATCAATAACAAATCCATTAGATTTTGATGAAATTAGCTCCGTGACCCTAGGTGCTATTACCAGGACACTTAGGGGAGCAAAAGATCACCATCTCAGTACTTGTGTGAACTTGGAATACCTTAAACAGATCATAGAAGTCACGCTCATTCTGATGTGTGGAATGAAAATGTTTATTGGTGTAAGCTGGACAATTTATAACACTGTTACAGAATCCCACCAATTTATCCAGCCAAGAATATATAACATGTTTGATGAAACTTAAACAAGGAAAAAGAAAAAGCTATATTAACAGCAGGGTCTTGCATTAAGTTCCTTTCTTAACTAGTATCAGGGTCAGCATCTTAAGAAAAAATGCTACATTAATTGCTCAGGGTAGTAGAAGCTGAACTTAGTTTTATTTTCAGATTATTATAGTAAAGTATTTAAGAAAACAAAAAATATCCTCTATGAAATCATGCCCATTAATCCTATCTCTTGTAAAATGTTCTATATGTTTTGCACTTACATATCTCATTCTTGCTAAAAGCATGGTAGCTGAGAATGCACACTAGTCAGCATTAAACAACTAGGTACTGTTGAATGTTAAGTGTACATGGTAGCATAAAATTACAAATGGTCAAAGATCCTGTGTTTTGGCCAGAAGGAAGGAAAATTATACAAATGTTAATAAGAGCTTTTTTTAAGGTCATACTTGTAAAATGATCACAGTGCAAAGAAAATGTGGTTAATATTCTTACCTAATGCCCCATTCCCTCATCTCCCTGCTACTTCAGTTGTGTAGATCTTGGCCAATTTTTGAACCTAACTATTTGTGAAGCTCTTTGTGGGCTCTTTTCTCTCCTCATATTGCTTTTTAAAGGAAGCAAAATATACTTAAATTAACCTCTGTTGCAACTGCAGCTGAGTCAGTCAAATTACACCAGGGCTTAATTTGCCTGTGTCTAACCATGCTCTGAACAGAGATCTCTGGTCTGCTCAGATAAACTTTTGCAGAGTTGATTTGTGTTTGGGTTTTTTAGGTGAAACAGCCCATGCATTTAGGTGTCAATGTCCATAGGCATCTGGCACCATCCAAATGTAAGGCAGATATAATTGGTTTAGGGGTAGGACACTTGTAGTTTTCAAATGCAAAACTCCCTTGGCTACGGAAATCAGAGCTCATTCACCAAGGGAAACACAAGATCTTTCCTTTGCAAAAGCTCTTCTGCAGTGACATTATATCATGGGTTGGCATCAACTCCTCTGAGGTAAACAATCAGAAATATTTCAGGACCTCAAATAATTAAGCAAACAAGAAGCAAGCAATGATACAAGTAAGCCAACTGTGAAAATACAAGAGAAAGATGGAGATCAGAGCTTTTCAGGTGGAAATCTGTCTATAGAAAAATCAGGAAGACCTGGAATTTATAAACATGGAACCAGAATCCAGAAAGGATGGATAGAGTAATAAAAAGTGGGTATAATATGCACAAGATTTGTTTGAAACACAGATTTGAACCTGTAAATTGTATTGAGATGCAAGAAACAGCATTCCTATTAAAAACCCACCCAGGTGAATTATGTTGGTATTGCTAGCATATAGCACAGTGAAGAAATGGGCAGTGACTCCCACAAGTCCTGGCACATAGAAGAATTCCAAGCCTCAGGGCTGATCTGTTAAGTCCTTCCAATGCTTAGGGACAGTAATATACATAAGTTGCATACTCCTATCCATTAGGATACAAATACCAGAAATTAACTGATCTGAAAACATTTTTTGGTGTTGGCAAGCAAGCACAGTTGGATCCAGGAACCAAAGCCTGAAATTGCACATAGAAAGCTGAAAGGTGATGTCTAAGGAGAATGCATAATACAAGAAGGTTAAAAGTGAAAAAAAAGGAAAATCCACTGCCTAGACAGTGTGGTGGTAAATTACTTGTCTCATAATGCTTCCCATAGTCCCATATTCATAAAGATTCTTTTGCATTCTCACTACAAGCTCTTTCAATATATGTCCTTTTAAAATTAATTTCTTTCAAAAGACTTATGCATGAAATGTTCTTGTTAAACTGTTTAACACTCCAATTAAAACAGAATGAATAAAAGAACATTTTGTAACTCAGGGTGACTGAAATCCCAAATGACTGTGTGATCTTAACTCCTGGTTCTTGCCTTCTTTTTTTTTAATAGTTCTTCTTTCTTTTCTGTGATCCCTTCTTGTTCTCATCTTAATTTAAAACCTGGTCTGTCAACCTTCTGTATGATATCAATTGTCACTAGGGTACTACTTGGTACAAATTAGTGTCAGATGAAGCCCTTAAAGAAAAAAGTGCCTGTTTTGAGAAGAGCTCTACATGCACACAGCCAGGTAAGTGAAAAGCAGACAGTACTAAAAAGAGGAACCTAGAACTATTTTTTTGGAGCTTATCTGATTATCAGCTTTAAATCAAGAAATTCTTCCTTTCTGACAGTATGTTGTAACAAATCCTACTCAGCACTCTCAATCCCTTAATTCAGTGGACTGCATCACTTGCAGAATAACTTTAATAGAAAGGACATAAAATTCAATAATGAGATAAATAAATTAGGACGTTTCACAATAATGGCCATGTGAAATAAATCCAGTAACGATGTGTTTGGTTCAAAATTACTCTCATATTCTTGAAAAAAAACCCATAATAAATATTTGTCTGAATTAATAGATTATCCACTCAGTCCCTCAGGTCCTTCCAGAGAATCTCATGATAGAAGACACTGTAAAGACTGAAGGGAATTTCATACAGAAGCGGTACATCAGCAGAATGACCTTTGTAGAATAGTAATGAGATTAAACAAAAAACCCACCAATAAAATAAATCCAGATCCATATATACACTGCTACAATTACAAAAACACTTTCATGCTTATAGCAGGACTTAATCACAATCATTTTTCTATAATAAAATAATAACTGGAAGGCAGATTTGGTATTTAACTTATTACCACATTTCAGCATGACATGCGACCTATACCTGAGACTGTCACCTCTATTTTCCTCCTCCTTATTGTGAAAACTATTTCTTCTTCCCTCTTCTGACCAACACTGCCATCCTATGACCACGCCCCTTACTCTCCATAAATGCCTTTTCACCTGACTTTAGAACTCCATGTCTCCTTTGTGCTCTCTAATCCCTGATTCCCATGCAGCATTTCCACCTACAGAAAGTGCAACCTCTTCTTGTTCATTGGGTTCATCTTCTCTCTTCCTCCCTTTTTCACTACCAGACTCCCACCCCATGATCAGTACTTCTAGTTAGGCCATAACTCCTGGTCAGCTGCCACAATTCCGAGACCACTTAAGCAGCTTAATCTGCTAGAAAACAACCCAGAACTGCGTCAGACAGCAGGGCTTAAAAATAGTGGTAATGTCTATGAAGGCTTCACTTTGAATCACCAGGCTTGCAGGCCCCAAGCTCCTCCAGGATTCCAATGATTCATCTTCAACCTTTGGAGGAGGTGCGGAGGAAGAAATCTCAGCAATTACAGTCCCAATGCTCCATTTGCAAGGCTAATTTTGGAAACAAAGTGAAAAGCGGGGAAATGCATGTGGTTTTACAAAAACCAGATTAATTCTTAGTTTAATAGTTTGTAAAATGGCCTTCTTGGACTCCAAAGCCTGGATAAGCACCAAACCATAATGTAATGAATACTAGAGGCTTAAAGCAAAGAAAGTAAAACTGAGAAAGACAAAAGGAGTCAAGGTTTGTGTAAGAATATTAACAGGTTTTAAAGTTAGCATGTACATAAACACCAAAGAAAATCGAAAAAGAGAATAAGAAATTACTTGCTAATCTTTGCTCTCTCTGGGTCTCACTTTTGTTCCTACTTTTCTAAAAGATAGAGTCCGTGCTATTGGTGACAGTTTTTTGTGGGAAGGAAGAGAGAGATTATTATCAACAAGAAATGCCATTGCCATGCCAGAACAGGTATAGCTGAGTATTAATCATGCTAAAAGACACAGCTCCCTGCATCTAGACAGACCATTACTGAAAAAAAAAAAGACTTAATCTTAAAATGGCAAGAAAACATTTAGAATGCATGGGTTTGATACTGGTAAGTTGAATTGTCTTGCTATCAAGAAGTGTGAGCAATGCAAGTGAAACATGTCTGCATGAGGAATTTGTCCTGCCAGTGGCTCACCTGACCCATGGCTCTCCTTCACTGCAACTATATACCCTCCACATACAATGGAACAAATCAGGTCTTGCATCAGTTGTACAATATGACTGTTAGTATAAACAAGGAGTTCTTATAAACAGTAAGTACCTTAAGGTGAACTATTTAACATCAGAAAGTTGGATTTTTGTCATCTTACTGTTTCCTTTACCGTTCCTCCGTTAACAGAGGAGTCAGTTTTCATTTAAGGCTCCTTAAAGGAAGATGAATAAATATTGAAATGTTATTGCCTTCTGCCTGTTCCTAGAATTAACTGCAGAAGGTAGCAGCCACCAGTTCAGCAAGTTCAGCCCAGCAGTTCAGCAAGATTTGCTGAAGGGTCAGAAAGGTAGCAGGAATTTCAATCAAAGGCTAGACAAACTACCTCCTATCCCCAAAGTTCTTCAAAAGTAAACACACTACTGGACTTACAATTTTCCTTCTGGGAAGACAATCAGAAAGATAACAAACCACCTATGTCAGATATTATGCACATCACTTGGAATCCTCTGGAAAGCATTCAGAGAAACTATGGTGATGAGCAAGGTATAAAAGCCTATATAAACTTTTTTTAAATTGTGAAAAAAGTAGTAGCAAAACCTTGCTTGAAGGGAGCTTTCTTGTGGTTTACTTCCAGAAAGGTTTATTCCAGAACAGAAAGAAAAAAATTATAAAACCAAATCAGATTTAAATGAAAATAACATTTTCTATGAAGGAAAGATTTTTTTTTCTGATTCTCCTGGAGTTAGCCATGTCACACTTTAATAAAGAGCAATTTCTGAGAGAATTGCCTGTATTAATCCCTAAGCTCCTGAAAGAGGTGCTTTACTCTTGACTCTACAGATCTGTATAAGAACGATGAGACAGTGAGTGTTTGCAGAAAATAAAGTCCATTTACAGCAAGAAACTGTTTGGAACCAAGAAAGCCTTCCACAACATGAACATGTGTCTGCGTATGACAGCTTGAGACAGCAACATCAAACTAAACTAACCTAGCACGTGAAAAAAGCCCCAGTTTTGGTTTGGTTTCTTTAAAATCATCTTTAGACTTCCCTAGAGAAAGGCTCTGCCTACAAGTGATGACCATGCATGATATGCAACTACTGGAATTCATGGAATGCAGTTAAGTAAATTCATATGCTATTTAATAAAGATGTAAATGAGGAAAAAAGAGAGAGAATACCATAATGTTAGCCAAGTCACACTCGGATGAAAGGTTCCACTCCCAATAAAACATCAAATCTAACAGAAATAAATTACTTTATGGGTGACTCTAAAAAGAGTGCAAGTGAAATTGTTACATTGACCTCAAAAGACCTTAAATATATCCTAGTGAAGGTACAGTAAATTATTTTGCCAGTGCAGTGAGGGTAAATTTCACATAAGTTTTGAAGCCAACTTTTCAAATCATGAGTAGATCCAGGAATAAATATCAATACATCTACATTAACTCAAAAAAAGCCCCCAAAACACCAGGACATGCAAGAGAAGTTTGAATGTAGGTATTTGAAGATAAACTGTAATTAGGAGATAGTAGGGTTTCTAGAAGACCCTAGTAGATGAGGCTTTGAAATTTCAACCAGGAGGGAATTAACAGATGAAACAAAATTGAAATATTATTAGTAAACAAATAATTAGCCATCAAGCAAGATTCTCCCTGCAGATTATCTTGTTAAAACAGGTCAAACAACCAACAAGAGTAACAAAAAACCCCAAAAAACTCAAACCCCGAACAAAAACAAACAAACAAGAAGCAACAAGTAGAAATCTGAAACAGTTCCAGAGATGAAAAAATGTTCCTCAGCTGAAATGCTTTATACAAAATTATGTATACACCCAATGGAGTGCACTGGGAACTGTCACTGAGCAAACGTATCATTCAAAGCCTCTCAAACTGGAAAACACCAACAGGACTACTGAGGCAGGGGACATCCCAGAATCTGTATAGGAAAAGTAAAGGTTCCATGAAAGATTCACAGGCACTGGCCCAGCCTGCTTCTCCCACACAGGAGACAGCAGCATCAGAATGGAGTGAGGCATTATCCAAAATAAAGAGTGGCAGCTGCTCCTCAGGAACAACAGGATCCTGCTCAAGCAGGTTATCAAACAAAGAACTCGTACTTAAGAGACCTGCACCAATTCATGATGGGACCTGAGGTCAGGGACACAGTGCAAGGTATTATATCAGTGCAAGGTATTATACTTCATCCATTACACCTCACTCCTGCATCAGGGGTTAGCCTCAAGCTAGTATAACAGCAAAAACTGATCCTGTGTACTTTTAGACAAGCAACAGCTGTATCTGGCCATGTCAAGAGGACATATGGTTTTCTAAAACTAGGGAACATAACCTAGCAGAATGGTAAAAACTGCTCCTTGATTATGACTAGGAAACAGTAAGTCCAAGTGGCTCTCATAAACAGCTCTGTGCTATAAAAAGAAATGTGAGTGCTAATGTGAGTCAAATCGAGGCCTAATTTTCATTTCGTCTGTTTAGTCATCTCTCCAAGCTTTACAATTGCGACGAGTTTCCTAAATAAACATTATTGTTTTCTTTCATCTACCATCGGAAATGCAAAGTAAAGGACAACAATTGTTCGTAATCACCTTATTGGCAAGGTGAACCCATTATCGGGACTCTGGTCTAAGTAGAATCCAGTGTATTAGAAAGCTCTTCCCAGAAATCCCTGTCAACATAATACCAAATCTAAACACTACAGAGAAAAAGGCGGTACCCACTAAAGACCTTTGAGGAAACATTGCCAGGAATTCTGATGATGACAGCTGTCATCTTTGCTGATGAGAGTCAAGGAAGTGCCCCAGGTGTCTGAAAAGCTGTCTGGGCCATTGGCCAACAGTTCAAAGTCCTACTGACTGGCCAACAGAAGTGCTATTCCTCATGAGTCACTTTTGGGGCTGCCATTGTTTCACATCTGCAGCAACAACCTGATCAACAGGACAAAAGGACCTGCCCTGAGGAGCTTCTCAGGTGACACCGACTTGGAGGGAGCTGGTGGCTGCGGGAAGGCCCCAGCTCTGCAGAGGGACTGCTGGCTCTGGTCACTCCCTGTCACTCAGAAGCCCCTGCCGGCTCCAGGGTCACCTGCCAGAAAGCCCAGGATGCTCAAGGCACAGGCTGGGGCTGCAGGCAGGGGCAGCCCTGCAGGGACGGGGCTGGGGCCCAGCAGGAGAGGGAGAACAGGGACAGGAGGGGATCCTTGCTGTGCTGGAGGCCAACCACGTCCTGAGCACCAGTGTGGCTGCCAAGCACAGGGAAAGGACGGGGGCCCTCGGCTCAGGAGCTCGTCAGGCTTCACCTAGAACTCTGTGTGTCCAGATTTGGGACCTCCTGGAGCAAGACCGCTCTTGACAGCTTGGAGAAAATCCAGAGCAGGGCCCAAGGGTGGTGCAGGAAAGGAAAGAGCAGGCAGGGGGAATGGAATTTTTCCCTTCAAATACCTGCCAGGAGCCACAGAGAAGACAGACTCTTCTCAGAGGTGCATAGAGGAAAAGGACAGGAGCCAACAAGTTGGAGCAAGGGCAGAGTTGTCTGGGAATTGGGGAAAAAAAGTTTCCCAAGAATGTGGATAAGCCCTGAGTGAGGCTGTTGCAATCGCGGCTGCAGAAAACCAATCTCTGGAGACCCTCAAGACTTCATGGGAAAAGATCCTGTGCCATTTTGGGGTAGCCCTGCTTGGAGCAGAGGGCTGAGCAGAGACTTTCATGGGTCCCTACCAATCTGCATTCCTCCTTGAGGCTGCATTGGCTTGGTTTGTTTGCCTTGAAGAGGGTGAGCAAATATGGGGTGGGGTTGACAGGGGAACCTGGGACCCTTTTTTCCCTGAATGAGAGGTGCGTGTCTGTGACAGATGCAGGCACAGGCAACAACAAATGGATCCACATGACAGAGGAGGTCTGTAAGCTCTGCCAGCAGTGCAAATATCTGTTATGTCCAAGAATCTGGTCACCTCTCTTCATCTCCTGATATTTTCTCAAGGAACTTCCTTCCCGTTTCCAAGACGCTTCTCCTCCCGAGGCTTCACATGCCATTTGCATAAGGGACTAATTATAATCAGGGCTGTGCAAGCAGCAATGATGTGGGTAAGAGAAAACCTGTTTGATCATCAAAATTGCTCACTTTGGAGAGGAGGAGGAGTTAGATGATTATACATGCAGATGTGTATGCATACACACAGGGGTTATTTTTCTTTGTTTTTTAACATTTGCTGTTACCATAAGGTGTTTCCACACATCATTTTCAGGCTTCTGTGTTTAGTATAATTATTTGCAGAGTGATCCAATGACTAGACACTTTTAGAGGTCCCTCCCAATGCAATATTTTCCCTGATTCCATTTGACATGAATCCTCTGGATGCTTATAAATGCAAGAGAAGAAACCTGTTCAGTCATAACAGGGCAGAAGCCAGTGACAAAATTGCCAGGGACAAGATCCTAAACCTGTTGATAGCAGAAATAAGGTCTCAGGTAGAAGGAAGAAAAGGAAGCCTTATCAGAGTATCAATCTTCTAGGACCTTCCAGTAGAAATTTTAGAGCTGCAAAGATGAATGAGCAAGTCCTTAGCTTTTGCTTCTTGCTGATAGCCAAAATAGGATCCAATAGACAGTCTTTTCCAATCCCAGAAGTCACAATAACACATGAAATACTAAAACATTTATGCTGGAAAGACCAGGAGATGAAACAAGCCTCAGTTACTTCAACAGTATAACATTTTACAAGAACATACAGAGTTTCTCCCTGTACAGACTCAATTGACAAGGGCTGACTTTGGAAAATTTCCCTGAATCCTTCTAATCCCACATATAATTCTCATCCCTTTGAGAAAATGAACATGGATACAATTAGCCTGTTCAAGAAGAATTTAGTAGAATATCAGACTCGGTACAATAATAAATAGCTTCTCCCATTTCACCAAGGCCCTATCCTTACATCTCATAAATGCCAAGGTAATAGCTGACAGAAACAATTTTTCCAGTTTGCAATATCCAAGAAGAAAGCCAGACAATGAAGGGGCAAGTTTCACAACAAAACCCAGGCATGAACTTTATCGTTTACATGGATCAAGTTGCTGAAAGCTATAGTTTACCATTTCAAACAAATGACCTGGCCCAGTGATTAAACCAGACTCGATAGCAGATCCTGAAAAAATCCATCAGCCGTGTCACACAACCCTAGACCAGCAGCTGCTGTCTGCCGTATTTAACAATGGGAATTGCTACCAAAATCCACATGCTTCTTCTTGGTCACATTTCTCTGTAACCACCAAGACATAGACATCTTAAACCCAGTAAAGTCCAGCTATGACAAGTTGTTCTCAACACCACACCATGTCCTAGAATTTAATATAAAAGATAAAAGACATGGTGAGGCTGGCCCAAGAGAGCCTGCTAGGAGCCTGCCTGATTAGCAGAAACAATATGACACAGAAGCCTAATTGAGGCTTGAAGCACTGCTGTTATTTCATTCAGCAAAACTGTTTTCAAATGTAATAGTTGAATAACTGGGTTAAGAGCATTGCCTATGTTATGAACCTGACAAGAGGAACCAGCTGGAAACTGAGCTGGAACTGAAGCTCTTTATCATCACAAGTGAAAAAATCTGGATACCATAGGAGACAAACTGTCACAACAACAGAGGGACTAAGAAGATCAGATAGTAAAAATGTTTGCAGGTGTCTTTTGGCTACAATCTAGAAGATTCAATCTTATTCAGCATGGAAACTAAAGTAAATCCACAAACTTTCCTGCAACTCTATGCAGTGGGTACAATAAAAACTAAGGATTATCATTGAAAAAGAGGGAAAAAACAATATTAGAAAGAAGATACAGTTGGAAAATGTTAAAGCTCCCTCATACTGAACTGAAATGGGGCAACCCTGAATGTACATACACACTGAGGAACGAGAGGCTGGAGAGCAGCGCTGCAGAAAGGGAGCTGGGGGTCCTGGTCCATGGCAATCGAATGTGAGTCATTGTGCCCTGGCAGCCAGGAGGGCCAACCCTGTCCTGGGGGACATCAGGCACAGCCAGGCAAGGGAGGGGATTGTCCTGCTCTGCTCTGCTCTGGGGCAGCCTCACCTCGAGTGCTGGGGGCAGCTCTGGGTGTTACAACATAAAAAAGACACTGAGCTGTCAGAGAGTGTCCAGAGGAGGCAACAAGGACAGCAAAGGGCCTTGAGGGGAGGCTGTGTGAGGAGTGCCTGAGGTCACTTGGTCTGTTCAGCCTGGAGAAGAGAAAATTGAAGGGAAACCTCATTGCAGTTACAACTTCCTGGTGAGGGGAAGAGGAGGGGCAGACACTGATCTCTGTGGTGACCAATGACAGGACCCAAGGGAATTGCCAGCAGTTTAGGTTGGATATTAGGAAAAGGTTCTTCACCCACAGGGTGGCTGGGCACTGGAACAGCTCCCCAGGGAAGTGGTCACAGCATCAAGCCTGACAGAGTTCAAGAAGTGTTTGGACAACACTCTCAGGCGCAGGGTGTGACTCCTGGGGTGTCCTGTGCAGAGCCAGGAGTTGGATTCAATGATCTTGAAGGGTCCCTTCCAACTCAGGATATTCTGTGATTTTGAGATTCTGCATATATGCACACCAGGTGACAGTTCAGTTACTTTCCTAGGGCACGTGTTGAAAAGGGACGAGGGAAAGTTCAATATATAAGTAAACCAGTTTCTATTGTGTATTGATAGACTGGTTGAAGTGATTCCAGGACTCCAGAAATTTTTAAGACTTTATCATTCTCAAGGCCTAAGCAAGTTAAATAGGAAGTCATTTGAGCTTCAACCACTTTTAAGAGGATTATTACACCTTTATCCTCAGAGTCTCTATGTTGCTCTATACTTAAGACATGTCCTAATTTACAGTTAATTCACATTCAGTTTTGAATTCTGCAATATGAACATAAACACCTCCAATACTAACAAACCATAATAAACATGTTTGAGTTTAGAACTCCTCTCAGGTGGAAAACAGTCATACCTGAGAACAACATACAGCAGAACTAATGGAGATGCACTTTTGCTATTTTGAACAAAGCTGCTGTCTTTAATAAATCTTATAACTTTACAGAGAATTATGCTGATTTATTATTTTTTTAAATAGTGCCTGGAAATGAAGACAGATATTTTATTAATTTTTCTTACAGGAAACTGTGTGTGGTCTGTATTACAGTTACAATTTCAAGTCAGCATTGCAAAACAGAATACTACATCTCCATAAGAATCAGCAATGAAGGCAATCATTGCTGCAAGAAACTAAAATCTGAGAAATAGCATCAAAACTGAAGAGAGAGACTCCAACATTCTCAGTGCATGCTGTCAAAGTACACAATAATTGCCCAGCTGTGTTCTGTAGAGGTTGTGTACATAAAGACAATGCAACAATTATATACAAAGGCCTTCCCTAAGTTGATCAGCTCACTCCATGATAAAAAAAATCAGTTGAAAACAGCACAAACTAATACTTACAGGAATAAGTTCAAGTACCCAGAATTCAGACAAGGAACATAAGTAATGCTCACAAAAGGACAAAAAGTGATTTGTACTTTGAAACAAGCCCCTACAACACAGTGAAGTTTTTATTTTTGTTTAATACTTTGGGGGAGTCCCTACAATGAGAATATTCTCACAGTTGTGCTGAAACATGAAAACAGAGACTCTTAAAAAAATCACACTGAACAAGAACATGCAATCAGAGACTTCAGTTTGGAGGTGTTTTCCAAGCACTTTACAAACCAGCACACTCTCCCTTCATGGCACTAGTCTACAAATAGTCTCTTTGCTGTGATAATCAGCAGCTGAAGACTCCATAACTCTATCAACCCAGGAGGCCAAGAAGGCCCAGGAGAGGTGAACACCACTATGTAGCTTGGTGCAACACCTACAGTACACAAACTCTTCTCCATCTGATCTTTCACAAGTCATCTGTCTGAATTTACATTACTGAAACATGACTGACACATATACCAAAGCAAGTATGTGCTTTGGTATAATTTAATTTCAGGTTTCTCTGCTCAACAAAAATTCTGGCAAAGGGGCGTTACATGGAAAGGTGAACAGAGAAAAGTCCATTTGTATCAAGAGTTTACAAAGTTTGTCTCCTTTGTTCAGGTATCTCTATGAAACACCAACTCGTTGAAGCATAAAATACCAAATACCTCCCCTTTAAAACCCAATTCTTGAATTAAAAACATTCCATGACACAAGAGTCATGGAACATGATTACTGACTACTAGTCATGATCTACTACTCTTGGAGCTACCAGTCTTACACATCTCACTGTGCCTCAGTCATTAAAATCAGGCAGGTGTTTTTTGGGTTTTTTTTTCCAGAGTTCATGCCATCCACTTGTTCACCTCAATTTTTTGCCATAAGCAGAAGCCATAAAAATACTGAACTACTCAGAACTGTTTGTAAATTGAATATGCATCTATTTACCAACGACTTTTGTTACATTTGCCAGGCATCTCACAATGTTACAGAAGAATAACCTGCTAATACACTGCAGACTGACTGCATGGGAAAAAAACAACAAAGAAAAATCCATAAGTGACATCTATCATCTAGGTATGATTTCTCTCTGTGTAAAGCTAACAGAATCATAAGCTACTATTGACACAGAGCCAGCTGAAAATATAAACTGCAGCAAGAGATATAATGCAGATAAATGTCCCTTTTTTGTGCTTTAAGAGTTCCATAGGCTTTTTCTTCTAAATCCTTTCATTAATTGCACTGTCTACAGCATTTTTTGCAGAGACTAAATTTTTCTTGTTGCACATCGAGTCTGCTTTCCCCTTCCCCAGCCCCATCAACTTAAAGAGAAAGTGGTTATTCTGTGAAAGAATATGGTATCTCCATCCAGAAATGTGCTCTGGGCAGTAAACAAAATGACTATGAGCTACAAGTTGTACCTATACTTACACACATGGGAATTAGTTCAAGCTTTTCAGCACTCAAATATGCAATTTTATGTACACTGATTACAGTTACTGTTACTGTCTCCTAGAGCTGGATTTGCTGCTATTTTAAGGTCTAGTTGTATGACTACATCTTCTGACACAATAAAAGTACCATTGCCCAGTTCTTTCAGGCATACACGTTACAGGAAGGTACAGTAAATACAGCTAGGTATCATTTGTATAATTATTGAGGATTTTTGGCATGGTAGTTTAGATACAGTTTTTAAGAGAGCCACAATACCATTGGGAGGAAATATCCCTCCACCATCAAATTTGTTTTTAAATGAAGACAAGTGCAATACAATGGAAAAATGCACGTTCATATGCAGAGCCTTGATGCAATTGTAGAAAAAGGTGATAACTTTTGCAAGCAGAGGTGGCTGATTGTAATTTGGGCTGGGGATACTACAACACAGTTATAAACAGACCTTGCTGAGGTGAATGCCACTATTGCAGTGGCACTGGACTGACTTTGTGCTCACTGGAGGAGAAGTTCTTCAGGGAAGGGAACAGTGAATTCTGGGGAACCAATTTCTTAAACATTGCTGAAGGAACACAGCAGAGATGTGGGTGTTCAGTGCTCTGATTTAACAGTCATTTGAAATGAGTATGAATTGACAGCATTACAAATCAGCAGGCTGTACCTCAACTGAGGAATTAATCAGTGTGTCGTGATTTCTGGAAAGCAGCACTTACTTCAGTGGACAGAGAACTGCCCCAAAACAAAAGAACACAGGAGGGAGAAGGGAAAACAAAAGAACAAAAGAACACAGAAGGAAGAACCTCTGTTTATTAGTCATGTCTGTCTTGTCGGTCACAGAGGAAAATTAATGTTATTTTTATTCCTTTAGAACTATTCCAATCAATTATATCTCATTTACTTTGGTGCCAGACAGTGCTTGCTAGAGTCAGATCTCCTCTACTGCCAACAGCAGTACTCTTTAGCCTGCGAGTTTCAAGGTCACGCAGTATTAAACTTGCAAAGGCATTGGCACAAAGAAGGTAATAAATGTTGTCAACAACACTGACATATCTTCCTGAAATAATCCATCTTTTAATTTTCATATTCATTAGAAAATTCAAATGATTTTTAAATGTGTCATGACACAAAACAGAACCTATAAACCTACACACATTTCTCAGTTAAGGAAAAGTTATTCTTATCTGAGAGCTACTTAGAAATCTGATAACAACTAAAATAAGTACTGTCATTTGACAGAAAAAGGAATCCAAGACATAGAAATGAAAAAAATCTTCTACCTTAAATAGACAGAAGATATGCTAGAATTGTACAGTGTTCTGCGATCTGCACAGTATGCACACACCCCTCTGCCTTAGAGGGTCCAGCGCACAAAGCTCAGCACTGGTGTGTCAGGACACCAGCCAGTTCAACATAGTCTTTCTCAAGTAATCATGGTTTAAACACAGATGTACATAAATTTTTTATGTAAATCTTTTAATATACATTCAATACTTCCTTCTTCTGTACTTTCCATGCCCCTTGTGGTACAAGTAAATCTAACTAAACCCATCTTCTTTTTTGTGGCATTGTGAGGTCAGAGACTATATGAACTCAAATAAATGATTAACAATTATTCTTGAAGTGAAACAAATCAATTTCAATAATTATAGCTCACAGAATTCAGTAATTTTTTCCTGACCCTTTTCAGTGCAGTTGCTAAAGTTTTGGTTCTGTTTTCATTTTAAAATAAATTGTTTTGATTACATACATTTGGGGGTTTTCCCTTTATTAAGTGAATTGTAGGTATGTAGAAGTCATTGCATCTTGAACCTGGTAAAACACAAACCAGTGGATCCCTACCTTAGTATCTGATTGCTCTTCAGAAGTATTAAAAATTACTTCTGTTTTGATTTGGATGTTCAATATATTAAATTAGCACTTTGTTCCATAGGAATAGAGGCCACTGGACAGAGTGAAACTTTTTCTGCTTATGCAACTTGTTGGATATCTAAAGCATTTCAAAATATTTCCTTGTCCAGGGGATCTGGGATAAAAAGTTTCTTCTTATAAATATGTACATTTAACCTTAAAATATTGTGCATGAGAAGTGTATGCAACAGTAAAAGCAGAAAAATAGTTTCCCACTTTTAATCTGGACAAAACAAAATCCACTCCATCTCCAAAAAGTGAAGTTACCCAATTTTTACTTACATTGCTCTCTCAGGGACTTCTGTATCCCAGAACTCACTACTAGGTTGTAGTATGGGGAAAGAATTCCTCCAGAAAACCCCAAAGAATGGAGTGAAAAAGGCAGCAAAATTGTAACCAAATAGAAAACACTGAACACTGCAAGAAGCATCACAAATACATACAGCTGGGTTTGTGTTTTTAATAAATTAGGGTTGGCCACTTTGTCTGTTCTGCTCAGCTCCATTTTTATCCTCTCTCACTGCAGCTCTGGCTCTTTTCCTATCTACTCCCCAAACTAAGGCTAAATGCCAGTGATATTTGATAGCTGAATTGCAGTTCCCAAGGGCAGTCTGGATATAAATTCAGATCCAAAGTCCAACCCAAAATAATAAAAATCTTTCACAAGTCTCACAAAAATAACTCTGGTTATTTCAATGTCTTTCCTTTCTAACACCACTCTTGTCATTTTTGTAGATTCCTTTATGTTTACGACGACTCCACTATTAACATCATCTTCTGTTGAAGTCCCCCACGACCTAGATTCCTCACACTAAATCAGTTAGTATTTTCCATGCAACATGTGGGTAGTAAGTAAAATGAGCATTGCTCTGAAGTCTTAGAGACAGAAAGTTCTTAAAGGTAAGGATATTCATAAACATGATACACAGGAGAAAAACAGGCGAAGATTTCTCACTATTTAGTTATAAAGTTGCAAGTCATATTCTAAAACCTGGAGTCTTCACATTCCTTAAGAATTTGACTACAAACACTGTTCTTCCCAATCTGATACACAAAGGATAATACAAAGGGCTGAGAAAGGGAAACAGAATCATTCCTAAAAAAGACCCACCCCGGGCAGGAAAAAAATGTAAGGAGCTTTCCTGCAGTAGCTTTGGGCATTTTTGTTATGTGCACATTTTCTTTGATTCATCTGTTCTGGGAGGATGATGCACCATACAAGTAATGCCAATGTTTTGTTTGCCCAATATTGGGTCAAACAAATATGCCTGCATGGAATTTTTATTGAAAATCTAATGTAACTAAAATGTTTGCATGGCAGCACAAAGATACAAGGCTGAATACAGAGATACACTACAGTTTATTCTGCCTTACTAACCAACCACAAAAAGTAGATTAAGGAAGGATTGTCATATAAGAATATATTACTATATGTTAATAAAGTAACTGTCCAAAGCTACAATTCAGAATTATTAAACAAATAGTTCAGTAAGTATTATGGTCTTACAGACTCAGAAAATTACCTAGTTTATCCTAATAGACCAGCTTGCTTTTCAACTAATAAAAAAAAAAAAAGGAAAAAATAGAAGAAAACAATTGAATCAAATAAATTGATTACTCAGTAGTTGGTAAAAGACTGATGAATAGTTTTTGTAATTTGCCATTTTGAGCATGGGCTAGACACTTCAACTGTTTGGGTTCAGATATTACTTGTCTGTCAAATAAATCCTTAAGGAATTTCCCCATCTTTAAAATTTCAGCTCCCATTTCTCAACTTTTTTGTTTCTCTCATTACTATTTTTTGTATAGAAAAGTATTAAAGCCATAATAACAGAACAAACCTTGGCAGACTCATTCTTACTCATTGCAATTTAGGCCATCATTTGATAGCTGTTTCCTATAAATACCTTTAACTCATGCTCACACCATCTCCTCTGATTTCAACTCACTCAAATTACTGAACTTTAAAATAAGGACTGTGATCTGGGACAGTCTAGCTTTAACAGAAAAACCATCACTTCTTCTTGAATAAAGACACTGCATAACATAAAGAGTTAGATTGCTCTTGATATGTGTTGGAAACAGAATCCAGTACAAAGTCCATTACTGAGTTCTGCACTGAACTAACTACTAGAAACAGGTAAGTTCCAGCCTAAAAATGGTATCTCAGTTTTCACTAATGCTTTATCAGAAGGAGATTTATTATAAATAGAAGGCACTATAAACATGATGGCAAGACATCAAATTCTTGTTAAATTTCTCTTAAGGAAAAATGTTGAGCTTCAGTAAGATTTATGAACAAGCATCAACACAGAAAAACCTAAAGGAAACTTCTAAATTGAACTATGCACTGATTTTCATTTTTATGAGGACTGGAAATATCAACCTTGCCTCTCACTAAGATGTCAGTCACTATTTTGTCAACAACACAGATGCTCTACAGAACCTAGAGTGCAGTCAATGGTATTAAACCAAGCCCACAATATTTTTTCAGTGGGCTCCTGGTTTAAGCAGAGAGACTGAGAACTGCAAAATGTGACAAGAAGCAGATTCCTGTTTGTGAATATTCCTGTAAAAGTTTTGATAGCATTCAAAAAACATGAAAAAAATCTTGTGCTTTACGTCTGATACAAATCATGTTATTAGGTTAGCAGTTTTGTATGGGAATCCTGAATGGTCTCTGTACATGTCGGGATTGCTTCTTTCATGTTGTACATATGGTGCCTTTGAGGAATGCCTCATTCACTTGAAAACATAGTTCTAGAAACAATGTTTTGTCTGCTACTCTGCCCCTTGTCATGTTGCATTAGAAGCAGAGGAGGAGAGCTAAATCAGATAGGGATAGCTTCCTAGTACATTTACTTTTGATTAAAGACAATATTATTCCATTTTCTGCAGTAGGCAAAAAATTCTGCTCTATTAACAGTCTATAGCACCCTAATGAAATCTGGCAGAACACAGAAGAAAAACTGGGTCCCTACTGAGTTCTCTGAAGGAGTCTGAGTCAAACAGAGGAAAAACACAGGCAAGATGTTAAGCAGGAGAGCTCAGACACAAACCTGACCACACAGAAAAAGGAAAAGCTTATTCTAAGGGGTAAAAGTTTTCTATTATAAATATTAATAGGACACTTTCAGTAGAGTCTTATTAAACATATTTTCTTCTGCACCATTTGTGAGTCAGATTCCCTTGTCTATTACTATAAATATAGTGTCACCAGTTAGTTTTGCCTAAGTAGCCCCCACTGGCTTGTTTAAACTGGAGCATTCCTTTTTAAAGACTCATTTCTTTTTTAGTTACTTTGCATGCAGTGCGAAACAGTGCATGCTCTGCTAAAACAGAGCTGCACAGGAGGAGGCCAACTGCATAATAATTCTTGAAGAGACTGACAATAGCTTGAATTAAATATGCTTTCATTTTTCTTATGTGTTTCAACCTGATTTGTCTTAATAGCATGTTTGCAACACGTTAATTATAAGGACTTGACACTGTACAGTTGGTGTTTAGTAGAAGAGTGATTTGACTAGGAAAGTGAAATCTAAATAACTTATATGCACACAAATGTTTGGCAAAAAATTAGATTTGCAATTAAGCAATCTTTCTTGCATTACCTACAAACAGCATTTCTAAAAATGACCATCATAAACCACCATGTCTCAGATATCTTTTCATTTGTCTAGTGGTCCTACAAAATCATTAGAGACAAACTACACTGCACAAAAATCTACCCATTACATAGAGGATGAATGAATAGTTAAACACAAAAAATCCACAGAGAAACCTCCAAGCTGAGCTGAGACTTGTTACTGGGTTGTGTGAGAGTCCTGCCATTGGCCTGTCAATGGGAGAGAGACCCCACACCAAAAGCAGTACCAGCATTTCTTTGAAGTCAGTGAAGCTGTACCTCTTACAGCAGCTCTGAATTTGACTCACTTAGGTACAGAATGCACCAAGGAGAGGACAGAAGCAAATCTCAAGTGCTGAATGTAACATATTCATGCATTCCTCAAGAAGTTAGACTAAAATGTTATTTTAAAAAAGAAGTGAGAAAGAACTTGCTGACATCGATTTGTCTTTGAAATATCCTTCAGTAATATAAAAGGCTTCCCATGATACTTCTGTGAATTGTCTCTCCCACCCAGATCCCAGGTGTCAACTAGCCTCAGTTTCAAATATATGCCAAATGAAGCTCTTTGCACATCCTCCCTGAATGTGTTCTTTTTGGGGGTGGGTGTGCTGGATAGTTTGGCATAAAGCATTTGCTGTAATTAGACAAACACTTCAGGAGAAACAGTAGAACAGATTTTCACTAAATTGCTGTAGCTAGTTAGGTTTGTGCTTCTGCTAATAACAACCTCTACCAGTTTCAACCCTAAAGATCTGAGATGCAAAAGACAGCATGAATAATTCAGTGAGCATGGGGTCCTGAACCTCCCCTTCTTTTCATAAAGAGAGAAGTAATGCACCTCAGGTATAAAGTTTTACTCTAACAGGGCTTAATCTTTCTTTCTCTTTCAGTGCTTTGTTACTAAGTGCTGTGTAGGTGTGAAAAGCTGTATTACCATGTAATTTTGTTGGGATCAGACTTCCAACTACCTGCTTTGCTTCATGTTCATTTACACAGAATGATCAAAATCTGGTTTATTTCCTAACAATAGCAAGTTTTGCTATAATTATTTTAAAATAGCAAATTTAAGGAATAGTGTCCTGGTTAATTCACACATGGCACCTATCCACACATGAATAAAATACCATATTATTTATTACCTTTCTCATAATGAACTTTGTAATAAACAACTGAAAAACTAATTTGTTTTTTGACAATGGCAAACCTTTGAATAGAGAAAATCACAGAGTCGAACACAGAGTGCAGTCCTGTGTGGTAAGTGGTCTCCATAGCAACCAATAGATTTTTATGCTAAGTCTGGCCTTTAAAAACATTTCACGTTTACCACCGAGAAAAAGATGGCCTTGATTTAAAAATGATACAACAAGTATCTTGAATGTGCATGCTTTCTCCTCTCTCTTGCAAATAAAATTAGCAGACGTCCCTTTAACACTAAATCCTCTGAGAGCTGCATGTCATCATTGACGTATGTGTGGGCCTCCTTTAGGCTTGAAAATTTTTTTTTCTTGCATATCATTGCAAGACTTGAAGCCCTTTCCCCCCCATTTACCCCTCCTTGTTTTTCTCTATCCAGAACAAAAATAGAACATCAAGTTCTTATCTCAGCCAGTGATCATGGTGACAGTGAAAATATTATTGCATGCTTATCTATAGCAGTTTCAATCATACAAGCTTATAATAACTTGCAATAATGGAAGAAGTAGTAACTATAGCTGCAACGCCTGCTACAGCCTAATTTATTTTCACTCCACATTCAAGTGACTGAAGCCCCTAAAAGGAAATGTATTTTTAATAAAGGAAGATTCCAACTTAAGGACATGTGTATGTAATTATTGACAATGATATGCCATAAAGAGTTGTATGATTATAACCATTAACACTTAATAAGAATTTTGTTTGCAACACGGGAATTTGAGTAACAGGACATGAGGGTAGATATAGAGAATTATGACTGAATTTATCATTATGTTTTCAACTCTTATAACCTGACAATATAGGGTACACAACTTTAACATTTAATCCAAAGCCGAGTTTGCATGCTCAGGTTATTCTTCTTGGCATGGGTGTGCGATGCCTGCTTTTGATTAGGAATGATTAGGAATGCAGCCTTGAGAGCTTTGGATGAGTAGGACGGGAAGACACAGGGATCATTTGTTGCTATTCCTGTAAAGGTAATTTCAACATGCATTCAGTCATCATGGTGACAGTAATAGCACTTCAGTCATAGCCTTTCACATCATCGAATGTTTGGTCTCTGTATTCCATTCCATCACAAATGCCATAAAAGCATCACTCTCCTACCATACTGACTGTTTTCTCCACTATTTCCTTTGTGCAAGTACCCTTTCTTTCCACTCTGACTTTAGAAAGGTCCTGTGTTGAGCCTCAATGAAGAAGGCATCGCAATCAAGTTCTGTTTGCCATGAAATAAGACAATATAACAAAATTTATTACCCTTTTTGTTTCTTTCTACAATGTCCTATTGAACTTCAGTTTCTCCAAAGATGATAATCAATGCAGCAACAAAAATTAGATCCTCCACTGTGAAGGGAACAGGCAACAAAACAGAAGCTAAAAATTTCTGTATGAAGAAGCATTCTGTACTAGAGAAGTACATCTCTAGAGAAGACAAAGGTTTGACCCCTGCAGAAAATAAATATGCAACAAATCTAGCAAAGATACAGACAGCGCAGTCACAACAAGGCCAGAGAATTCTCAGGTACCATGGTAGGGAAAGGCAGGGTAAACACTGCATGTCATTCCTTTTATTTCTTGCATCAGGATACACTAAGCACACTGAGGGGAATAATTAATCCCAATAACAATGTGTGATGATATGCCAACAAAATCTTGCTTACGGTGAATGCTGTAGCATCAGGGTATCCTCACCACCGCCGCCACCCCCTCCTCCTTTCTTCCACACAGATGGAGAAACACCATGCCAGAGTTATGATTAGCATAGGGTTGGAGTTATCAGAAACAACTGAGCAGTTCCTGACAGACCACTTTTCTTATTCAGAAGAGAAATCAGAAAGACACGTACTGCAACTTCATTGCAAAAGGATGGAAGATGGAAGCAGAATGCTCCAAGGGAGTGTCCTATCTGTCAAATGCTTCCCTTGGCTCCTGATGTGCAGACAGACCTCCACAGAACTAGTAAGAACCACAGTGAGAACCTAAGATCTGCATTCCAGATCAGCAGCACCACAATTTCCCTGGGGGTTGTGCTCTTACAGCTTGCCTTCATGCCCTGCTTTGAAGGGAAAAGGTGAGTATTAATACTATGGGATGCCGCAGTATTTCCAACAAGCTTGCAGGGATACTACTGCAAAAAGGCATCTTAAGCAAAACGTAGGATAAGGATGATGACATTGTATTAGCATGCCTCCTACCCAGAATCTCTTTCCTTCACATTCTCTTAGAAGATAATTTGTTTCATTTCTGACTTTTTTTTTTTAAAGCGCTTACTCTCTTATCATCATATGTACTTTTAGCAACTCTGATTGTACAGACCTTTCATTTTCCCTAGTTCTCTAAGAGAAAAAAGTTTCACGTGGCCAGTTCTAAAATGGAAGAAAATTGATGTGTTCTGAATTAAATATCTGCTCTTGTTTTCTATTATTTGGAGAGACATACATACCTAGAGAAGAGTTCCCCTAATGCAGGAGTTTCTAATATTGACTCATAGCTATTCTAGTGAGTAAGCCTGAAGGTATGTGTTTGGGGAAAATGAAACAGGTAAAACACCTGAAATTCTCATAAGGCAGATTCAACAGCCTTTTTCTTCGTGTTTCTAACTGGAGATGCCGCAATGAGATCTTTTCTCAAGCATGGCAGCATACTGATCATACTTGAAAGTAGCAACTTGTCATTAAATACCTGTCAAATATTCCAGCTTCCACAGTTAATTACAATATAATACTCACTACCTTGAGAGAAAAAAAAAAAGTCAACAAAAATTTGAATTGGGGTGTGAGAGGGTGAAGTAATGGCAGAGGGAGCAAGACAGTAGGCCTAGGCCCTAACCATCAAAGCCTACAGACTATGTACACAGACCAAGGGTCCACCAGCTGCTGTCCAAGATAAAAATAGTCACTCAGACCTATTTTTATAGATATTATAAAAAATTGTAAATGAACGCAACTTAGAAGTTCTATTCTATTCTGCCACTGCCTCTTCCACACAGAGAATATGTGGTTGTTCTAGTAAAACCAGTTGATTGTTTTACATAATTAAATAGCCTAGACCCTATTAACTTTTACATATATACTGTTTTAATGTAGATGTGTCAGGAATCTGAAAATAATGCCTAGTGACAGCTCTAGGATTAAGCTCTTCTCACTTAGTTAGAATTGCTAACTTTGATTGTAAATTGCTTTTAAAGAGCAAAGCATATACTGTAAGTCCTCCCAATGCCTCCTACTGACTGACATCAACAAGGCATCTGGGACAAGTGTATGCTAGTAATTCATCTTAATAATCTGTCAGCAAAGCTGTCCTAATAGGATGTGTCTTTCATTTTGATTAAAATGACCCTCTGAAATGTGGTCCTCATAGAAAGTTGACAAGCAGAGGCAAATTTTGAACAGTCTGGCACTTCTAATTTTATCTCTGGAAAATGAAAGTGCTGTTAAATACTCTTACATAACTACTCCCTCTGTTCAGCTGTCTTTTCTTAGCTTCCACATGAAGAACCTGTCTATACCCCTTTGATGATCAATATTAAATAGTCCTCTTTGGTCCATGTGACATTCTTTTATTTTTTCTTTTCTGCCTCCATGCCATGATATCTAGTACTGCTTGGAAATGTCAGTAATTCAATACTGTAGTTAAATGCACTACATGTTTTCTTAAACATATAGCCATGCTATGAAAACACTTCTCATGCCATCTGGAAGGTTATAATCTTGGGATTTTTTTAATGTATGAGCTGATGGGGTACATCAGGTTGTCCCAATACTCACACACATTAAACTCTTCAATATTAGATTTTTATTGTGCTGCCATGACAAGGTATTTCTTTAGGAATCTTGTCTGTACTATGTCCTAGGACTAATCATCTTGAATTGGTAACAAAAACAGATATAACATTTACTGTAAGGATATAAGACCACAGATTTGATATTAAAGTTGTCAACACAGACTTTCATGAATTTTCTTATTAGACCATAATACATTTCACTTTATGATTCCTGCCACACATAAAATGCAATTTCAGTGTTACTATTCTAGGTCAAGTTGCATGTACATTACAAGACATTGATAGTGCCTTTAGAAGCTAGTTTCAGGCATGAGGTAGACCAAAAGTTGCATCAAGAGCCCTGACTTGGAAAGGCAGCACAGACAGGGAAAGAAAATGTTGCCAGTAGGCTGTCCGTAGGAAGACAATTACTGAGAAAATAGTAACACCAGCTGAAAAATCCACTAAAAAAGTCCACCAATTGTTTGCTTTGCAGCTACCTCTCACAAATTGTTAGAAAACACAGGTTCTAACACTTCAGCTAGCTAAAAAGAAAAAAAAAAAAAAAAAAAAAGAACAAGATACATGAGTATTTTTGAGAGGTTTATGCAAATTTCTTCCTCCACAATTTTGGAAGGGCTAGTTGGTAATTTCATTCATGCTCTACTTAATATAATGGGAGAGTTTGGACCCCTTCCAAGACAATGTGATATAATGCATAACATGTTTCATCTTGAACATACGCATGCTGTATTCCCTTCTTACTTTTCTAATCCCATACCTATATCCTGTCAGCATCAGCCTTAAAAATAAAAATGATGAGACAAAACATTATCCCACAAATTCTGATTTACTGTCTTTGTACATGAAGACTAATGATTAATAAGGTTTTGAATAATAATTCAATATCAGGAATGTGGAAATATGGGACAGAAAAAGAGAAGAAATATGAAAGTTCAGGTAGCCATTTTAGTACAATTTACCTTCCCAGATAGATAAGCTAAAGCCAGCTTGAGACATTTTTTCTCCCTCTCCCTGTGCTAAAACTTGAGTTGTTCTCTCTAATGCGCAAGACGATTCCTTGACCATCATTTCATCTTTGGGTCAACTGGAGAGAAAGGGTTCATATATATCAAACACAAGAAGTTCCAGATTCCCCAACTCTGTGTTGGGTAACAACATGTGAGTGCCATAATCAGGCTTTGTACACCTCAATCTTATACCACAATAGTAATATGTTACCACTCTTCCACAGTGTAGCTTTCCCTGGTAAAGGACTGGGATCTTGGACTCTAATTCTACATAACTATGCAGCATAACATGGGGTTTTTGTCAGAAAGCAAAGGAAAAACGTATTTCCTTCCATCTCCTCCAGACTCACCTTCTTGTTGTAGCCTCCCCTCTGCCCCTTTCTTTTGGCCAGCCTTTCAGGATCTGAGCTGAAATATGCCACAGAGGGGTGGAGCATGTGTGTCTATGTTTGGAGGGGGGCTAGTTCTAAGGACAAACATGGATGTTCAGCACCCTCATAGTTAGAGATGTACCAATTAAAGGAAAAAAGCTAGGAACACATAGCCATTGTGAAAGGAAAAGCAGGGACCACAACCTGTCATAGGAACACGCACAAAACTGCACTGAAGACAGAATTAGCAAAAGAATGGAGGAGAAAAGGGCATACATTTTCCTTTTTCTATGTTTTGAGGGTTTTAATAAAGGCAGCAGTCTCATATTAAGCTGGATTTCCACATCTGTTTCCAGTCTTCCAAATCTGAATGAGTGCTAGGATCAGATTTTGGATGAATACCTGGAGTATTCAATGGAATGTTCTATCCCTGCATGGATTCCACTTCTTTTGTCTGGCTCAGGACATCAAAACCCATCCTGAACATCATATCTTGTCATAAATCACACATGGATACTTGAAGCAGTAAACCAATACTGTTCCTACCCTCTGCAAGAGGAAGAGGAGGCTTACATAATCTGCAGAGCAGAAGGGAAAACCTGCCAGCCTGCCCTGAACAGGACTCCCAAGCATCAGATTCACAATCCCTGCAAGTTTATTCACTTGGCAGAAACAAAAAAAATTAAAAATGCTACTTCTACTGTCACTTTTCCTCTCCACAGAAATTAATTGTGTTTGTAGTATGTAACTTCTACAGACTGGCATCAGCATTCCTGTTCTTCAGAGAAAAAGAGAGATTGAAGAAAGAAATAGATCACTGAAGGAGCAAAGGAGAAGCCAAGCATCTCCTGCTCCAAAAGGGAGTTGAAAAAAAAAATTAAAATTAAAAAATGAGCCACTGATTCCACCTTCACAGATAAACTATAAGTGGTTGTTGTCACAATCACTCCACAAGAGTAAAAAATTTATGAGGGAACAGGCAAAGTAGCAGAATTGATGTTCTCTGAAGTACCCAGTCCTCCAAGTATCGTGCCAGTAACTTAAGCAGAACTGTGTGAAATTCTACACTCCAGGTGATATTTAGCAACACTGCAGCATTTGTCAATTTAATTTCATCAAATGGCTTAAGGGGAAAAAAGCACTTTAAAAAAAAAATCATAGAAGCTCAACTGTTTAAACAACATTTTCTAAATGTATTTTTAATTATTTTTCTGATTGACTTATTTTGAATTTTTCTTCAATTTATATTAAAGTAGACCTTCAAATATTAAAAACCAATCAAATAATAAAGAAAACAATTTACTAAAGGCTCATTTAAATAAGTGAGATAGATTTCAAAATTGCAGAGAGATTAAATATTTGTCATCATTCCAGCTCCAGCACTAATAGGCCGTCACAACTTTTTTCCTTCTTTCTACCACAGAAAATCTAGGAACATTAATCCCTGAGTAGTATTAGCAAGAAGGTGCTTGGTCCTCAACCCCAAAAGCACAGAAAGAAGTTGTCCTTTACACTTGAGAGGCTGAATCCTAGGAGAAATATTGGCTCTTAGAGCACAGCATGTGAGGGGAGAGACAATTCATGTTTACGTCAGAACAATGCATGTAAAGAGGAAAGGAAAACCTTTTCATCAAATAGAAGGAGCCACACTGGAGCTCAGAAATCAGTTTTCTGGTTTTGGCTTTACCTTCATGCACCCTGGGAATACCAGCAAGTTCTTCGAATTTCTGTCTGCTTTGATTTACCCCCATTAAAAAAATATATGATCATTCCTTTACAAAACAATTCAAGATGCATAGATGAAAAACTCTGTAACAGATATTAGAAGATTTTCTGCATTTTGCCTAAGATCTAGAGTCTTAAAACCCTTTTTAATTCACAGTTCAGTGAATTATCCTGAAACATATAAGTCTTTGGATAAAAACATTTGCATTTAGATACATTTAACCTTACATTAAAACCAAAAGATGAATAATCCTTTAATGCTCCTGTCATATTTATTAGCTCTGCTCAAGGTGAGCAAAAGCTCTTGGGAACAGCTGTGCCAGACATTCTTTCCCTTTACCCATTCACTATTTTTTCTCTTCTTTAACTGCAGTAGTTCAGTTCTAGCAATGTTTTTTCATAGTAGGTTTTTCCCTCCTGGCACAAAAATCAGAATGCAGCAAAGACATAAGGGATGAAGGATAAAAGAAATAAGACTTACACTAAATTAACTGTATACAGAGTGATAGATACACCAAGCTCATTGTTCAGAGATATATTCTGACCTATTCTGTCTTGAATCTCTACATCATTTAAATCCAAATATTCTCTCCCAAAGCTCAGCCTAATTATTGCTTAAGTTTGTGATCTCAGAATCATTTAGGTCAGAAAGGACCCTGAGAGCATCTAGTCCAACCCCCTGCTCAAGCAGAGTTACCTAGAGCAGGTTGCTCAGGGAGGTGCCCAGCGACCCCACAATCCCTCTAGACAACCTACTCCAATGCTGGACCACATGTACAATGAAAAGTGTTTTCTTGTGCCCATTGTCACTTGTTGTATCACTGTGTGCCACTGAGAAGTTTGACTCCCTCATTTCTATTCCCTCTCATAAAGGCATCCATATAGGTTTATGAGATTCCCCCCAAGCCTTCTGTTCCACAGGCTGAACAGTCCTGACTTTCTCAGGCTCTCCTCACAGTAGATATGCTCCAGTCCCTTAAGCATCTTCACAGTCCTTGCTCTACTCACTCCTGGAAGTCTGTGTCTTTCTTGTGCGGGCAAGCCCAGACCTGGACACAGCACTCCAGAGCTCTGCAGAAGGGAAATATCACCACCCTCGGCCTGCTGGCAAGAGTCTTCCTAACACAGCCCAGGATTCTATTGGCTTTTCTTGCCCCAGGGGTTCATTGCTGGCTGCCACCCCACAATCTGCCAGGACCCCAAGGTCCACTCCACTCCAGAGCTGCTTTTCAGCCAGTCAGCCCCCTGCATGTACTGGTGCCTAAGGCTGTTCCTTCTCAGATGTAGGACTTGGCACTTCCCTTTGCTGATCACAGCCCATTTCACCAGCCCACTGAGGCTCATCTGAATGTCATCTGATCTATCAACCACTCCTCCCAATTCTATATAACCTCCTAATTTGGAAAGGGTGCAAATTCATCCTATCATCCAGGTTCTAAAAAGATGTTAAATAGCATGGACCCCAATACTATACCATAAAAGTCATTGAGAAACAATATATGGAGAATACATAGACACACAGGTTAACTATTTAACTAACCTTTCACAGGCCTCAGGATATATTCTATGGAAAAGAGTCTGCCTTCTTCCATAATATTTACCTGAATCCTTGCAAAGCTTTATGCTTGTCAGTACAACAGAAGGGAAGGAAACACAGTTAAAGAAACAATTATGAGATTATACTAAATTCACTTATTGGTGGGCAACAACTCTATTTATAAAAAAGAAATAGAAGTACTGAGGAAAAACATTATGAAGAGAATGGGAACAGGAAACAAAATGAGCAAAAACTCTGATGGAGGATGGAAGAGTGAGCAGCATGTCACCTGCATGAGAAAGGAACAAGGACAACTTGCCATCAGCACAGACTGTCTTCTGTGGCTGTGTGATCTGCTAAGGTCTTACAGCTCACTTACTTTCCAAAATCTGATTGTTACAGCTATTTCTTTCTTTTATAGTTCAATGATGACAGCTACAGAGTACTGCTAAGACAACATCTACACCAAAAAGCCCTCAAAATAGTCCTCATTCCTTCTCATTTTTCTCTTCTGTTTTGACTATTAGAGATGTGCTCAGAGTTTCACAGCATGAATGCCATTGGTAAAGTGGGATCCCACTCCTGACTGCAGAGAACACACAATCTTCCACTGAAAGTTTTTCAACAGCTGCAATGTACTAACATCCATTAATACTAATGTGTTTCCTTGTATCAGTGCTGCAATCAGGACTAAAATAGCCCAGAGTTTAACTGCTGCTACTGTAACATGATTTCACCTTTAAACATACGATGGAGCAACTGGCCGCATACTGGGTGTAGTCACATAGCAAGGTACTCTGTCTTTATCTCAAAACCTTGAGTATTTTCATCCTGCTGCTGAGAATGGGGACAGAGAGCATTTGGGTGGGCAGCTGGCTAAGGCATACCTGGCACTGAGCCAGAATGGCATGGAAAAAACAATGATGATGATGATGAAGAGGATACCAGAATTTGCAATTCATACCAATAAAACACTGGCCATAGAGCTTAACATTGACTACATGCATTCCAAAGTATTATGGAATATAAACCACATTACAACTGTACTGCAGATCTATTGCTTCACACGACAGAATTCAGATCTTGCCCTTTGGTGAGCACATTTGTTTAGATAGCATCATGAACCCCATCTTATCGGGAAGCACTTTTGAAAATTCACATTTGGTAGGAATTTATTTCCATAAAAATCTTGAAGTTCACTCCTGTTCTGGTCAAAGAAGCCAAAAACTGAAATTGAGCAACATGACTAAGACCTCCCCTGAGGCATAAAACCCTTTACAGAAAAGAATTAATATTTTAGAAAAAAATTATATTTAAAATTTTCTGCTGTAATGGCAAGCGCAAAGAAAACAAAACATGTGAGGCTTGCCTGTTACATAATAAATATGTATTCTGCTCTCAGTTATGTTGTTTAAAACCAAACTAATCCAATGGACTAACAATGTTTCCCTGGCATGTACTGGTACAAGAGGGATGGAGGGGAAAAGCAAAAACAAATGCAGAGAGATGGCCAAATAACATCATATGACTTAATGCCAACTCTGTCCTCCCATAATTTTTATGTCACCTGGCATTAAGTTTAACTACACAAATTTTGTTAGCCCATTTTGCTAGTACAGAGTTTGTTACCATTTTTTGACATACGAAATGGAAGACATTGAAGGCCCTTTATATTTTTGCAAGTAGCCCTGCCAGCCGTAATATATGAAAGAAACCCTTTAAAGAATATTCCAGAATGAGATATTCAAGTTTGCCAGTCCCAAGTTCACCTATTATTTTTTCCATTTTAATGTCAAGAGGAAAACAAGACACACAAAACACACCAAATGAAAACAACCCTCACACAAACCCAAAACTCAAATCCATATCTAAAATACTGTCATAAAACCCCAAGTTCAAGGGGTTCTACCCCCTCCCATGTCCTTTTCAAGAGAATGAAGCATCTTTGACTGTTTTACTGTTGCTTCCATTAAATTTAATGTAGCTATATGTTTTGAATTGCATCAAGCTGATCTCAAGAGGGATGATGTCAGAATTTCTTTTCACATTTTGAATGTGGCTACATGAAGCTATCTCTGTGAAGCACTCTAAGAAAAAATAGATTTTCAGAGGAGAGACCTCAGTCTTATGCTTAGAAAAATCTTTGAGGTTCACCCAGCATTCTGTGGCACAGCATTTTGTTTTACATATGAGACCTAGAATACTGGAAGGATGCAAACAAATATATTAAATCTTATAAATGATCTCCTCTCCTGAGCAAAAAATATGATTTTCGTAGCATTCTCCCACCCTGGAATGTTTAAGTTTTACAGGTGTTGAAATGCAGGAAAATGAAAGGTGTCTCCCTTTCTTTGTCACACATACACAAAATAATCTATTCCTTCCCTCTCCCTGAAGGCTGTGAATAAGAAAACAAGCTTTGTAAAAGGGAAGAGCAGGATCTATTGAAGAGACCTAATGAGAATGAAGAGTTGCAGCCAGAGGGTTGCAGTTGCTGAGCACAGATTCCACTGCACACATATCACTGGTAGGTCTTGTGCTCCCCTACTCAAAAGCAACTCCAGCATCATACAGGGGACATGGAATCTGCTGCCTCTGCAGTGGCAGTCCTAGCAAATGGCTCATTTCATAAAAATTACCTTTGCTACAGAAAATAACACCCCATTCTGAATGTATTTTCAGGGGTTTCTAGGTGCATTGTATCTCAAAATATACTAAATGTCTTTGCTTACTGACAGACCTAGCTTAGGATTTGAAAGTCATGCTAAAAGCATGTTAATTGTAATCATAAGGTGCTTTAAGTAGGGGCAAGCTGTCACCTGGAAACCTGTCTGCATTCAGTAGTAACCCTGGCGAGCCACATAAATATTCAGCTGATCATCAGGATACAGGACACTGAACACACCCCATAAAAGCCCTAGTGATCAGCCATGAAAATTTTGCATTTACTTCTACACACTCTCTGAATACTGCTGAGACTCAGTTACCCTATCATTTAATGAACTCTGCACCTGAGGAATTTACTGTGCTGCAGGGAATGGTATCTACACAAACACATGACCATGTCAATCAGCACCCTAACATATGCCAGACCACAACACTCCAGTATTGTAACAATTATTTCATTGGTATTAAAATAATAATTTCATTTGACCATACCAACTAACAGTTTCTAAAACTGTTAATAACATTAATCAGCAAAAATTAGAGACTTCCTATTTCAGGTGACACGGTATAAAAGGTGAAGTATAGAGAATTTCTTTCCTTAGTTTAAGTCTAAGAAAGAAAACTGTTCACCTCTTTTTTATAATAGTAACTTTTGAGATAGTAGCATTTTCTAGGGATTAGTAACATTTTTATGGTGACAGATAAACATATACAAGATACATTTACTAAAATAATTGTATTTGGTATCATGGAAATTGGTACCATTGGTAAATGGTACCATGGTAACATGGAAATTGAATTAATCTATTACAGTTGATCTTTCACCTGACCATATATTTAGCCTTCAAATCCATTTGTAACCTGATGAAATATTATCCAAACATTGAATGCTGCTTTGGTGGATGTTTTGGCTAAATAGCTGAGGATACTGTAGCACAGAATTGTATAATATATCCTGTTTACTACAGCCCAAAGACAAAATTACAGGTTCTGGTATTTCAGTTATCTGGTATTCCTGTGCTCAGGAATTTTCCCATGGCTGTTTCTAATACAGAGGTTTAAAAGACAGCCTTTAGCAAGTCAGCCATACATTACTCTGGACTTAATTATGCCAAATCTACAACTCTGGCACAAGAACTTAGAGTATTTCCATGGCCAAAATTTGGCCAAACTCTGAGTGCGATCACACTCATTTACTAGAAGCCTGATACAACAACAGAATCCTCACACTTGGGTAATTACTCAGCAACCCTGAGCAAATTAATGCAGTTGAGACCAAAGATTCTTGTTCTTCTATCACTTGCCAGATATGTTATTCTTCAAGTCCTCACAAACTTATACACAAATACATTAAGAGCTCTGCTGAAAGTTACACATTATAGCAAGAGGAAAAAACATGTTCTGAGGCACTTCAGACAGATTAGTACCAATTCCCCTTCATAAACAGAGTGAAATAAAGAATTAGCTTTAGCAGTGGAAGAAGAAAGAATTTCTATAATATTTTTCTGCTTCATGTGCTTTTACCATGGATCAGCTGTGGTCTGTGATCTTTCAGAAGTATTTTGCACATGCTGTGTGGGTATTAATATTGAGGCCAACAACAGGGAAATGCAAACTGGGTGCATACTTCACCCTGTGTGTCAAGCCAATCTAGCACACGCCATGTTAGCAAAACAGCAGTTTCATGAGATTTAAATTGTCTACATTCTATAATTGCACACACAGTTACTTAATTCTAAAATAAAGTCTTACACAGAAGAAACCAAGACTTAGCTGTGAATATAACATACATTTATTTTGAAAATTAACCATGTCATATTTTGAATCATAATTTCTAAAGGCAGGGCTGAATTCATCTGTACATGTTAGAATTCATCAGTATCAGGAATTTGCAATATGTACTCATTCAAATCAGAAATGAAAGAAATCAGAAATCAAAAAAGAAAATCAGAAATAGTCAGACTTTTAAAGACACAGCAGCCATACTGTTGCCCAGAAAGTAACCATGAATGCAACACTCATTTGATTTAAGCCTTAGTTATACCAAATGATAAAATAAATTGCTTTGTTCTTAACAAAAGCATTAGGCAAAAAGACCTATGATGAACCATGCCCCTTTCTTAACTAACTAGCTATGTGGCTTGTCACTTTGCATGGGAGGAGTTTGAAATGATTATACACTGTAGCTTCCAATGGACTTGGGCATTTAGCATACGAGACAAAGCAAGGAACACTGTAGAAATTTGGATTATTTTTTATCAGTTATACTCTCATATTGCTATAAAACTCTATTAATAAACAAAGAACCAAATATGCTACATATTGCACAAAGCTTTCATGTTTAAGAATTGCAATCTATAAGACAAGAAGCAGATGATCAGGGAATTATAAGATCAGTAAGACACCAGTTTAATAAGCACTGCTCTTGGTTCTGTGAAAAAATGCTACCTCTTTTTTTTTACAGGCATCCTGACAGAGAACTTAAGACAGGGTTTGAAATATGATTATAAGGTAGCTTTTTGGATAATTATATGAAGTACCTTCTAATCATGAGAAACACTCAGAAAAAGCAGAAAGGTGCTTGAGTAGAAATGAAAGAGTGACAAGGCAGACCAGCAGCACCAGACAACAGGTGCCTCAAAAAACAAATTAAATACAGTAGATAGGGAAGTAGATAGCCCTGAAGGTCTTGAAAGCAACAACTTTTGGGAACAATCTGGAAAAATGAGTCTCTAAGCTGGCTCTACCTAGAAAGTAAAGTGTTATTTTTTTGGAAATTACTACTTCAGCTGTACACAATTCCATGAGTATCACATAGCTTTTTCATTCCACACATCTCTCTTCTTTAAGAGGCTTAGAAAAGAGAGATAGCCATAAGTCACTCACTTTCTTTATTGGACTCAAATCTTTATGATTTAGAGGAGAGATAAATGGAAGAAGGCAAAAAGTAAATAATTATCTCCTGCCTCTAATGACAGCAGTTAGGACTTTGGAACAACTCAGGTTGTGGCAACCTCCAAAATACACTTCCACAATCACCTGGTTTGACAAGATATGGGGTGGATTTTTTTAGAAAAAAAGAAGTGAGAAAGCGTTGCAAGACAATTCTCTAAAGTTCTGTTGTGGCTGAAAGCATAGACAGCAACAACAACCATCACTTTCACTCCTGTAGCACATCTGTTGCAACAGGAACAAGATGTTATGGCAGAACTCAACTGTGTTGAGTTGTAAGGATGCAAAGATCTCCTTACAAAACAATTACAGTAAGATTTTACCTATTAATATCTTACCCATATTCCAACTAAGTTAGCCTAAGCCTACAGTGGGACAGTATCTAGCACAATAAACCTTCCACTACACCAAGTAATTGCACTTAAGCAATCAACTAGCTTAGATGAGTCTTGGGGAAAGTTTGGGATTGGGTTTTTGTAGTTTCTGAGATTTTGGGGGTATTTTGGTTGCTGTTTTTTGCTTGAGTTTTGTATGTATGTTTGTTTTTTGGTTGTTGGGGGTTTTCCATAATTTAAAATTTATTGAAATTATTATTTTATTTCATTGCCATTGCTGGTTTTATGTTTTGTTTCTTCAAGAACAGTGGAACTGGTGGAAGACTCAAGGTACCAACAGCAGACAATCCTTATCCAAATGAAGAGGAAGCAGGCATGAAATATATCTGCAAACACACCATGGGGGATGGCAGTGTGTGCCCACTTCCCATTAAATAATGTCTGAGGAACAACATTTGAAAGCTAAAAACCCTGCCACTAATGCCTTGCACCCTGACACCTGCAAAGAAATGCATTGCTGAGATTACCTCTGAGGTTTCCTCTCAGTAATTACACCAAATATTTAAGAACTTTTAAAGTATTAGCAGAAATAATCTATTTTCTTTGGGTCTTATTTTTCTTTAGAAATCTTATTTTACTACCCTTGGAAAATAGTCTAGCAGCAATGCCTCCAGATGGGAATAACAGTAATTCACACACTTTTTTGTTTATCAGTAGAACATTCTTTATATTAATGCCAAAAGATTTCAGGACAAAATATATTTTCAAGGAATTAATTATCCCTCAAGTATACAGAGTGAATTAAGAGGTACCACAAGTTTCAATACTGCCAGCCTGGCGAAACCAATGGTCACAATATTCTCCCTTGCGTATCAGCTCTCAAGGAAGCTCCCACAGCAGTGCCCTTCTTATGTATTAATGGTTTCTTGTTTTCCACCGCTCCTTAATGTGGCCAATTTGAAAGCACCTATGCTGGAGCCTTAATTACTTTGCTTCAAAGCTGAGAACAGATCTGGAAGCTTACTGTTCCTAAAATTTTGCCAGAATTTCCTTGGCACAGATGGGCAGGACAAGACATGACTGATCGATCATTGTTATTGCTAAATAGGAAAGGACTAATTTAATTTTAAAATGTATTCTAAACGTCATTTCTCTGTACTGCAGTTCCAAACTCTTGAGTCATTTAATGGCTAGATATGTGTGTGTGTGTATTATTTGCATTTTACTCCAAACATCCCAAAAGGAGAAGGACTAAAACAACCCTCAAAAAACCAAAACCAACTAAACAAAAGCATCTCACCAAAATACTTTGAAACTTAAAAAAAAAGAAGTTTAAATAAATGTGCAGTTATTAACCCACATACAAATGTGTATTCACTTTTGCTGTCCTGGTCAGTACCAATTTTCTAAGTGTAAAAAGGACACCCAGAAGTGAAAAGACAAAACCAGAGAAATAAGTCACATTGTTAAGACTGTTAAGGGAATTATTTACCTTCCAGGGTCCATAGCTAGTTAAAATGCTCCCTAGACGTTTGGAGAATAAACCCAACCATCTGAGAAAGCACTAAACCAGTCTCTGGAACAGCCTCCTTCTCTTTACACTGATTACAGATGCCTATAGAGTGGGATACTGCACCTGTTTTTATATAGGCGATTCTAAGCCATAGGCATTTTTAGGCTGACATTCACATTTCCCTATTTCTATATTGAAAATATGCTTCTAAGAATAAAATAATTTTAATTTAATGAGAGAATCTAAATTCACCTTCTATCTTTGCTGGAACTGATTATCTTCAAACACACATAATAAGCCAGAACTAAACACAGAGAGATTGACTTGTGCTTTGTTGACACCTTTTTTCCTATCACTTGAGATGAAGATAAATGCATGTTCATCTTTGGCTGTTTCTTTGCACAGTTTTTTGCCAGTTCTGCACTGTTTTGAAATGTACCCTATGAGACTCAAATCTCTTTGTCTCCCTTTCCAAGTCTTGACAGATAGGTATATATGGATTACTAAACTACTACAAAACTACCAAACACTTTGGGTCCAGATTATTGGACACATTCCAACTTCTTTGTATTTTTTGTAACTTGTAACTCCTGGTATCTGGCCCCTGGAATTTCCTTTTTTGTAGCAAAAGAGTACTGTTGGCAAGAGACACCTAGGATTGTGCTTGTAATGTATTTTCCTTTTCACAACCAGTGTGGAAAAACACTCCAAGTAGTACATATTACACTCATCTAGACTCCATCTGGATCACACTGAGCACTTGTTCCTGGGAAGCAAAACCATGTGGGTGACTCCAAATACCTTACTGCATGGAGATAGTGCATTTCTCACAGCATTAAGAGATACAAATTCCCTCAAGATAGATTAAAAACCCAAGCTTGTTATCTTGCTGCATGGTCTATCCACTGCCTTCACAAAAGGCAGCAATGCCATTGGGCACTTTCTCCAAAGACTGGCCACTGAAAGTGTTGAGGGATTCAAATAAATAGTCCACCCTGAATGTACAGCTGTACCAAAATTTAAGAACAAGACACTGCCATAGCATCCTCACATCAAAGAGATAGTAATATGCAGGTTGAGGATACACTAACATGACAACATCATGAGAAGCAGCAGAAAAAAACACGATGTAACAACCAGACAGGGGTACCAGCTTATGGGAATTGTTAACCCTGGCAGAAATTACCGGGGCAATGATATCTGAAATACCAAAGATGTCAAACCCATAAAAATCAGGACCAATGGGAAAAGACTAAATATTTACTTTGGAGGAGACAAAAGTGATAGGGAGAGAATTGGCAAGTGGAAGAGGGGGAAGATGACTAAGAGAGCAAAATCACCCAGTCATAATTGACCACAGTACCTGACAAGCAGTCATGTGCTTGATCACCAGTTTGCACAGGTCAATAAAATCACTGCTTCCATCTTGCCTGCCTCTGATTTACTTGCAGGCTCAAGAAAACACACCTATTTTCCTTGGCATCAGTGAGTGAATTCTTGAAGCACTCTACCTAACATCAGCATAGAAACAACTCATCTTTTCCTCTCTTACATGGAATATTTGTAAACAAGTTAACATACTGTAAACACATTGTAAACAGCTTGACAAATTTAGGTCAAATTCACCATATTACAACAATTTTAAACCATATTTTTAGCAAATCTAGTGCTTAGCAAAAAATTTTAAAAATTAACCACTCTACATACATTAGTTTACTATAGTTCTCAGTGCATGAAACCTTCTACAAAAATGTGTAAGCTTTGTTATACAGGAAGTTTTGGAAAGATTTTTTTATTAAAAAAGTATCAATTATAAGGATCATGTTTATTATAATTAATAAAAAGAGAGCTGCTTCTAATGAGGTGGAGGAAAGGGATTACCAATTATATGCTTAGCAGCAGACCTGTCACAGACAACAGCACCGGTCTCAAAATACTGACACTGAATTAATCTCAAAAGGAAGTATTTTCTATAGGATAAGAACTCATAAAAACTCAGGATCCAAAGCTAAATGTGACTGTAACATTCTAAACATCTCAGATCCACAAAAAGCAGGTTTTTAAATCTCAACTTGCTCTTCTCTGTGACCTTTTCAGCTTTCTTGGCCAGAGAAAACCTTTAGACTGAATGATTTGATCTTCAGGGATTCTAGACCCTTCTGATTTTAGATAACCATAATTCTTCCATTTTCTTCCAGGAAGGTAATTTCCAGTCCAATGCACACATTAGGCACTTTAAAGCTTACATGGGCCTAAGTCAACACTATCAGCAGAAGAACCATGCACAGCCTTTTGTGTCACCTTGCTGCACAACTGCCTCCCTTCTGGCACACACATTCAGGGAGCAGGATATGGGAGTTGTCCTAAAGTAATGTAAACAACTTAGGATATTTGTCAAGTTTTAAATCCCCATCAACTCCCAGATCTCATCTGTTCCATAGCCCCACAAATATTTGTTTATCCATAGAGAAGGGGCTCATGTTCTTCAAGATCAGCACCAGTTTATGTCAAATTTTAATGTCCGAGAAGCCAAGAACCAAGAGTTGCCCTAAAACACCCAAATAAAAAATACTCTCTAAAAAAACCCTACAACCCCTCCCCCCCCAACAGTCCACCTCCCTCAAAAAACAATAAAAAAACCCACAAAAATGAAACAAAAATCACCAAAAAACCACACAGAAAAACCCCTCCCAAAACACACAAAAAACCCCAAACAACCAGATCCCTTAAAAACTAGTTATTCTCAAGAGATTTGAGACCTACTTGTGCAGATTAAAGAGTTTTGCACCGGTTTGAACTGCTTAGTCTGCGTTCTCTAAGCCTTTTTGGGCGTGAATTAGCAAGAACTCAGCAGTAGCAAGTTTGCCACTTTGTATTAAATTAGTAGGATTTACTCCACTTAAAGGCTGAAATAACCATAACTAGGACAAACATGATCTTCTTGCCTACCTTAAAGGTTTGCAGCAGAATAGCTCTTACCAATGGCTTCATATCAGTACAGCTACGCAAAATAACAAACCCAAGTAACCTCATGTTCAAGATACACACCTGGACTTCAAGTGAAATCTGTTTTCTCTGTTAATCAAAGGCTTTTCAGGCATTCCTACTTATATCACATCTAAGAATCTTTAAGACCTGATTTTCAAAGGTTTGGCACTAAGAGTTTCACAGGGAAAAGGTGAAGAGACTTCAGAAGAGAAAACCCCATTCTTGGACCCCTGTTTTATTTTCCCTAGAGAATTAAGTTTCACCTCAAGCATAAAAGACTAATTTAGGAATATTTTAATACCCCTACATCTAAAATAAAATAA
>WBNO01026851.1:0-17564 GCA_013400575.1 Peucedramus taeniatus | reverse complement strand
TTTTTTTTTTTTTTTTTTTTTTTTTTTTTTTTTTTTTTTTTTCCTGAGGATGTCAGTGTGATTTAGATGAGCATTTTCATTTTGCTGTAAGAAGATAGTTTTTTTTTTTCTTTATTATCTCTGCTGTCATATGAAAGGAAAATGAAAGGATAAAGGGATTCAAATACTAAAACGAACCTAATCTCCAAATTGATGTTTTATTTTCACTAAAGGAATGTGAAATTACTCAGTGTTTCATCATAGTTGCTGGATTCTGCATACTGGCAGAAGCTTGCCTCAAAACACTTGATGTTTCCATTGGCAAAACCAATTTATCCCTCCCTGACTTTGAGGCTTTTCTTTAAATAGCTGTGAAAAAAGTATACTTTACCAGGGTAAGTTATCGTAGTACAGATTGCTGCTCTTAACAGTCAAGATGTCTATTAAGTATTTTCAAGTACGTGTCTTAAGTTTAAACTCAAATATTACATAGATAAATAGAGAATATATAGGGCACAGGAGTTTAACACCAAGGTCATGGGTTCAGTCCCCATATGGTTCATTCACTGGATTTGTTGATCCTTGTGGGTCCCTTCCAGCTCAGAAAATTCTGTGAATTATAGGAATATATAAAGATGAAAATGTGTTCTGCTTTTTGACCTAGTAACATTTCCTTAGTAAGTATAAACTGTTCAGCTTATTTCACAGTATTTAACGGATGCAAGCTCAATTGAGAAAATGTTTTCAAAGGACAAAATATGTGATTGCTTATAGAAGAAGCAGCTCAAACTTTAAATGTATAATTTTTATTTGCTGTAATACATACTTAACACTTTCAGTGAATAGTTGCTGTCTAATGAGAGTATATCTAACTATCTTTCTGTATTTAAATGATGTTTTACAGTCCTGACAGACTTATGTTTGTACCAGGAAAAAGCAGTTGGGGAAAAATACTACGTGATTAAATTAAGAAAAAGATTATTTTAAAAGTGAGAGTTATGATATGATTTGGCTTTTTGGTACCAATTTTTTTTTTTCAGATTCAGGCCATCAAGATGATGGTTCGATGGTTGCTAGGAATGAAGAACAACCACAGCAAGTCAGGAACTTCTACTCTGAGATTGCTAACAACAATATTACACAGTGATGGAGATTTAACAGAGCAGGGGAAAATAAGGTATGTAACAGGTGGCAATGTTTTCATGTCTGTGATCATGGAGTAGGGGGAGAGTTTTAGTTGAAGTATTGTGTAAACTATTCTGCTAGACTGCTTAACAATTTATACATTTTATTTCATAAGACATGATGGTAAGGCTGGTTCCTACGTAAGTTTGCTGAGTCTCAGGTTTTTTAACACTGTACACACAGGTGAATTTTAGGGTTTATATTCTTGCTTTTATTTATATTTCTTGCTTTAATAGGCCATTACTCATATTGCAGGAATAAACTGTGCAACTTTCACCTTCCCAGTGAAAATTTGCTTTAATTTTTTATGCAGCTTGCTGTTCCTGGTGTACCAATTGCTCTGTATGCCAAATGCCAATAGAAGGGTTTTCTAATAAAGAATAATAGTGTGTTGTATAAACCAGGTGGAAATACTTAGTACACAAGACCCTTCTGCTTGGAGGTAGGCTAATCTACCTTGAGGTCTCTTAAAGTGAAAGCAAGAAGGAAATGTGTAAATAGGATTAAATCTCAATAAATAATTTACCTTTTAGGTGACTGTTAGACAACTTGTTTTTCTGGGTATCTTCTTAATCCTCTGTAGTAGGAAAAATGACAAGTCAGCTGTTATTACTTGCTAAACATTGAAAACTTATGTCTACAAAAGCCACTAAGGTCATGGGTAGATTGTGCCAGTATGTTTAAAAAGGTTCTGATTCTCAAGTAGAGTTCATGTTATACAATAGTTATGTAGGTAGAACCATATTGTGTGTGCAAAATTGCAAACCTGAGAACTGTCTAGTTTATTATCTTTGTAACAACTGTGTAGTCTGTCCTAAAGTTCTTTGTAAATAACTGTTTCGTAGTTTTAAGTTCTGTAATGTGACCATTCATGGCAGTTGCCAGGGAGTTGAGTGGCAGTAATTTAGTTTTTCAGCATGACTACTTGGAGCACATGGTTGGCTTACGCAGTAGTTAGTGAATAGATCGGTTCTGTAGACCCTGTGTGTTTTCATGCGTAGAATGATGATTCCTTACTGTGAGTGTTTTAGAAATTTAGTTTTCCCACTCCTTTTCTACTCAAAAGTGATACTAGAAACTTCATAAAATGATGTGATCAGTTCTTCATTTTTAAATCAAGTTAATGGAGGGCCAGGGGTACCTAGCTTTCAGGGTAGGGAGAAAGCTGCAGTGACATGTGATGTTGCTGTGGAGATAACCCTTCAACCCTTCAGAGCTTGGAGCTCTGCCTGGGAATGGGTGTTGAATCAACAGAGAGCTTATGGGTTAAGATTGAGGAGCAGACTACTCTGGGTAACATCGTGGTGGATGTTACCACCTGGAGGATCCCTGACCAGGAAGAGGAAGTGGATGAGGCCTTTAAATAGCAGAAAACAACTTAATGTATGCAGTCTTTGGCCCTTGTGGGGAAATTCAACCTCTCTGACATCTGCTGGAAGAGCAACACAGCAGTGCATAACGATCCAGGGCAGCATCGATGACAACTTTTTGACACAACTGGTAGAGGACCTCATGAGGAGAGGCTTTCTGCTGGACCTCAAACATGCCAACAAGGAGGGGCTTACTGAGGATGTGAAGGCTGAAGGCAGCCTTGGCTATAATGACCCTAAGCTGGTGAAGTTCAAAATCCTGAAGGCAAGATTGGACTGGACTTCAGGAGAACAGTCTTGAGTTTCTACAACAATTTGCTCGTAGGGTCCCATTGGATAAGGCCTGGAGGGAAGAGAGGCCTAAGAAAGCTGATTACCTAGTATTCAAAAATCACCCCCCAGTACTCAAGAGTCATCACAGTAGAAGGTCAGACGGATACTTCAGCAAACTGTACCTGGATGAGCTAGGTGCTCCTGGCAAAATTCAAACACAAAAAGAGGGATTGAGAGCAGCCCTGCAGAGTAATACCTGGGGACACTGGTGGATGAAAGGGTGGACAGGAGCCAACAATGTGTGCTTATATCCCACAAAGCCTGCTATGTCCTGGGCCGCATCAAAAGAAGCTAGGAGGTCGAGGGATTTGATTCTGCCTCTTCGGCTCACTCTGAGGGTGAGACCCCTCGTAAAGTACTGCGTCCAGCTCGGGGGTTGTCAGCACAGGAAACACATGGACCTGGTAGAGCATGATCAGAGAAGGGTCTCAAAAACAATCAGAGGGCTGGAGCACTGTTATGAGGAAAGGCTGAGTGAGTTGGAGTTGTTCAGCCTGGAGAAGTGAAGGGTCTGGGGAGACCTTATTGTGACCTGTCAGTACTTAAAGGGAGCCTGTAGGTAGAAGGAAGAAAATTTTTTTATGGTGAGGGTGATGAAACACTGAAACAGGATGCCCAGGGAGGTAATAGCTGCCCCATCCCTAGAAACATTCAAGGTCAAGTTGGACAGGCCTCCAAGAACCTGCTCATGGCAGGGGGTTGGACTAGATGAGCTTTAAAAGTCCCTTCTGACCCCAACTATTCTATGGTTGTATGAGGTATACTGAAGGGGGAAGTAGACATGAGTAATCAGGCAGGAATACAGAGAACACCATCTGAGATATAGTTAGGAAAGTCAAATCGCAACTGGGATAAAATCTAGTGAGAAGTGACAAAGGCAACCAGAAGAGCTTCTCTAAGTAAATAAGTGACAAAAGGAAGACTAGGAAAAATGTGCACCCACTGCTGAATGAGGCAAGAGCCCTCTTGATAGGACACATAATAATTATTTGTGATTCTCACTATTGCTTTTTTAGGAAAGTTCCAAACTGGTAGGAGGGCCAGTCCGTTGTCTCTGTGTGAGCAGTATTGCCTACTTTAACAATTACTCTCAAAACCTGAAGAAGAGGAGATGATGTTTCAGGCCTGTTAGTTCTGCATGGAACTTGCTGACACTTCCTGACCTTTGTTCTTCACCCATTGAGTGCAATAAGGATATCTTCTTTCTGACAATGCTTACTGTGTCCCTTCTGTGCAAACCTGATACTGCTCATTCTGACTTGGAGTAGGCTTTGAAAAGGCTAATATTGTTCCATTCAGTAGAGAACATAACCTTTTAGACTGTACTTGATATGAGGTCATTATATGTGAGTCAGTTTTAGTGTTCATGGCTTGTCACTTGTCTTTTAAACAGTGTTTAATAATTTGCTAAACATAATTGAATTAAGTGAAAGTGGCAGGGCTCAGGAGCCTTTGATGCTGTTGAGGCCATCAGTCATGTCGTAATCTTCTTGCTGTTATTGCCCTCATCAGCCCTAAAAGTGACTCTGCCCCTACGCCTCTTGAAATCTACACAACTCTACCTTTCAGTGACAGTGTAAGGGAATTTTTTTTTTTTAACTTCAAAGCATGTTTCAGCCTGGAGTGTCAGGTGAAGGCAAGGTCCCACTTGGACGACAAATCCCTTCTCTTGTTCATCCTTCACACTTTGAAGTAGTAGGATTGATGACTTTCTTGAATTGCTTTTAAGTCAATAACTGATTTATTCGAGGTGTTATCATGTGTAGGTTAAATTCACCAGTCTTGTATTTTTTTAATATTGAATTTTGTCAATAATCAGTTTCTCAACTGTCTTTTCCAAGTCTTTCTTTTTAATTTTATAAGTCATAAACAGTCCTACAAAATTGAAGATTATACAAATTTTCTATTTGTGGTTAGGTAGAACAGCTAGGTTTAATCTTGCATGTCTTTGTAGTACGATTTTGATTTTAGTCTATACTAAGCATAAAATAAGACTATTTCAGTATCAGAGGATGCTAGCAGTTGCTGAAAGTACTGATATTAGATATTAAGTTGAATTGAGATTTTCTTGAAATACCATCTGCATTTTTTCTTAAACTAATGCTCACCAAGAGAAAAATTATTAAAAACCTTTTGGAGTTCAGAATGTCATAGTTCTGTGCTGTAGAAAATTTGCCATTCATCTGATATACAACATTCTCAGTGGTTGCATTCAAAAAACATTTTGCTATTGTCTTAAAATAAAATTTACTTAGTCATGTATTACAGTGTCTAATTAATCTTAATTTATGTTGGCCTGAAGCATGGATTTTGAGCTAGAAAAGTTTAGCAATTTTGTAGACTAGAAATGGGCTGGTTACTTCTTTGTCAGGACTCTCCTGCTGAAGGGGACCAGCAAGCTGAACAGAAGTATCTAACTGCTAGATGTGGTCTCTGAGGGCCAGTATGGACTGTCCTGCCTCAATGCACAGCTAGAACTGTTTCACACCCGTGTAGAACTTTTAGGAGGTTTGATGGAAAATTTTTATTGCCAGGTTGGGACCAGGTAATGGTAAGTGGGAATAGGCTTGTAAAATGTGGTGCCATGAAAATTACTTCAGGTTTGAAATTGCTTCTGCTAGCATGGGGTGGCTAAGTTCACAGAAACTTCTTTCCTTTGGAGTACTTGTTTTTCAGTGATGCAAACTTATTAGATATAGTTAAGTCAAATAATTGCATAATTTTTTTACTAATTAACCTTCACAATCCATGTGCTTGTTTTTCAGTAAACCTGACATGTCTCGCTTGAGGCTGGCTGCAGGGAATGCTATTGTGAAGTTGGCACAAGAACCTTGTTACCACGAAATCATCACCTTAGAACAATACCAGCTGTGTGCACTAGCCATAAATGTAAGGAAATTTGTTGGGAGTTGTGGGTTATCAGCTGTATGAGTATACAGTTGTTTGTTCTGTATGTTATGTATATTTCTGCAAATCTGGTTTTATGAAAAATAGTCAGCCTTATCATGAAGTTATTTCTCCATTACATAATCGTGAAAACTCATTGTGGATAAGAATTAGATCTGTAGTACTGGGCTGTCCATTGGGGGATTACTGATTTAGAGTAGTCAAATGTTAGAATACTGATAAATTAAGAAATGCAGTATGTATTTAAGTAATACCCCAGCTGCATTATGACATTACTAGAAGTTAAAATGAGATGATGTAAAGTATGTTGAACTGTGGTGAAAACAGTAACCTTGGTTTCTCAATACTTGGGTAGAATATATTTGGAATGCAGAGGTCTGCAAAAATAATTAGGGTCCTTCAAATATTCAAAGAAATAGGGAGATATTCCTTAGCAGATGCTGGAACTTTCATCCTTAACTTCTGCCTGTGAGCCCATAGTAAGGAAAAAACTCTCGAATTGTAAGTAGAGACATAGGGACCTTCTCTATTTCTGGCTTGTAGTCTTAGCAAATTGTACAGAAATTGATTCATACCCCAAGAATAAGGCGGTCATGAAGAGACTTCTGCTGGTGTTATTTGTGTAGCTGCTGGTATTCTCCTGGCTTTCCAGAAATCAAGAAATCCTCTGCAAGGAATCCTGTCCAAAAGATATCTGCAGCAATAATGATATGCCATTTTAGATCTTAATTCCTGTGTCCAGCTAAAGCTTTAAAAGCTGCGACCCATTTTAAATGTCAGAAGACTTTAAATTGGCATTTAATGTTAGAAAGTACACAGTATGGCTCCTGTGTAGATATTGTTTACTTTCATACAGAGTATCTTTTTTAGTTTCTAAAGTTGCTTAGATTTGGTTACAGTTGGGCTGGAAAAATCATTCCTGTATCAGAGCAAGACAGTCCCTATTAGGCTTGTTTATTGTTTTAACTATGTTTATGTGGATTTTAACCTTCTGTGTTCCTATGAAATGGAGTCCTTATTCCGTTCCCAAATGCTATGAAAAACAAGAGAAATGGAACAAAGCTTTAAACTACTTAAGCAAATGAAATCTAGCAGAACTACAGCTGGAATTCAGTGGTAATAACTGAAGGTCTTTACACCCAAAGTAAAGTCTGATACTTTTCAGCTTTCCTATTCCAAAATTGAACAGAAATTGTTAGTCTTGTCTCAAAATGAGTTATAAAAATTTTTACAGTTCCGAACAAAATTAGTCAAGACAAAAATAGGCGCTCAATGTAATGACAAATAAGTTCTGTCTCTGCTCCGGAAAGGATACTCAAGCTGGATAATGTCATGCCAAACTAGCCTTGCCAATGTAGTGTTTGCACGTTCTGTTTTCTTGTGAACCTAGTGATCAAAATCTCTTCATTTTTTCAGTCATTTCCCTCCTGTGGCAAATCTTTATTGCAAATGTTAACCTTGTAGTTCCTATCAGAGATCTGCTTCATTGTTTTGATACTCTTTTCAGTATATTAAGGCGCAGGCCCTTTGCCCTCCACAGTCTTTCACTTTTATAACTTATTTTCCAGCTATAAGTCTTAACTGTTTATGGGTATTCTAACAGATGTGTTGTCACCTTTTTGTGTCTAATGCTTAGCCTCCCTGAATTTTCAAAAGGGAATTTTGAGAGATAAGATTCAAATTAGAACACGATAGGATTCTCAACATTTATAAATCAGTTAGTATCACATTTTATTGTAGCATTACAGCATACTTGACCTGAATGAACCCATAATCTCATTAAACTCCCTTGCTGTGATCAGGGGCATGTTCCACTGGAACAGGTTGCTCAAAGCCCCATCCAACCTGGCCCTGAACATCTCCAATCATGGGGTGCTCACAAGTTTTCTGGGCAACTTGGTCCAGTGTCCTGCCACCCTCACTGTAAAAAATATTTTCCATGTGTCCAATCTAAATCTCACCTCTTTCAGTTTAAAACCGTTGCTCCAGAGTGGGACACAGTACTCCAGATGGGGGTCCCATGAGAGCAGAGTAGATGTCAGGAATCCCCTTTCTGACCCTACTGGCCACTCTCCTTCTGATGCAACCCAGGACGTGGTTGGTTTTCTGTGCAGCGAACTCATGTCCAGTTTTTCATCCACAAGTGACCCCAGTCTTCTGCAGGGCTGCTCTCAATCCGTTCATCCCTCAGCCTGTATGGATACTGAGAATTGCCTAGAGCCAGGTGCAGGACCTTGCAGGTGGGGCTCTTGAACCTCCTGATGTTTCCCTGGGCCCAGTCCTCAAGCCTGTCAAGGTTCCTTTGGATGGCAGCCCTTCCCTCCAGTGTATCAATTGCACCACTTGGCTTGGTGTTATCCACAGGCTTGCTGAGGGATGTTCTCAACCCTTCTATCTGTGTTATTAACAAAGATGAACAATTCCAGTCCCAGCATTCCCCGCTGAGCACACCAGTTGTTACTGATCTCCATTTGGATATTGATTTTTTTTTTTGGACTGCAATCCTTTGGACATGGTCATCCAGCCAGTTTCTTATCAGTTGAGTAGTCCATCTCTGAAAGCCATATCGCTTCCAATTTAGAGACAACAATGTTGTGTATAACTGTGTCAAAGCCCTTATAGAAATCCAAGTAGGTGACATCAATTGCTCATCCCTTATCCATTTGCACATTCACTTCATTGTAAAAGGTTAGACCAGTCAGGAATGATTTCTCCTTTGTAAAGCTGTGTTGGGTGGCTGTAATCCCCTCCCTGTGGATATCCGTATGCTTTGTCATGGCTTCCTTCATCTGTTCCTTCATAGTATCATTTCTGTCACTTTTCCCTCTTCATTTATTGATACTTCTTTGCCTTTTGTGACTTTCTAAGTTGTTTTCTAGAATTTAGATTGTAAGCTCTGTCAGGTCAGGAATTCTGCCTTTCATTTTCACTGCAGCTTCTAATGGATTTTGAATACTTAAAAATAACTTTTCTAGATGTTTTTCAGGCCTTTTCCAATTTCCTTTCTCACTTTCTCAGTGGATATGCTCAGATGCAGAGTAGCTGTAATGGCTTTAATGATTTTTTCACTTAAAAGGGGTACTGATTTTTTTTTTTTAATTTTGAGATTTGGCATGTGCACATATGCATACATATATGTTAGTGCTTTGAGTGGTTAGTATTAGAATCCATTTCTTGATGGTAGATACTGAATACTCTGAAAGTTTATTTATTCTTAACACTTTCAAGTCTAGCCACAAATTAGGTGACATGAAGGCCAACTATAGTTTTGTTATTTAATTCACAGCAAAGATTCTCTAAGTGGGCAGATCAGAAAACAAAACAGATTAAACAACAGCAAAAATCTTACTTTTAAGGCAGGTGATGGTTGCACAGGTTCTGCTTTGGTTCTGTGCTGGCACTTTTTTTTTCCCCTCTGATGCTGCCATTTTGTAATGTGTAATGATTGGACTGCAGAACACATAAAATTTTGTCACTAATTGCTCTGTGAAAGTGGCACTGGGTAAACAGGGGCTTTAGGATGATGAAATGCATGTAGTTTTAGTAATTTTAAAATAAGTTACATATGTGTTTGGCCAATCTTACAAGCTTACCAGCAGCTGACTTCTTTGATCTTCAGAACAAATTTTGATGTCAGCAGAGCTTCATATTGAAAGAGAGTAAAAAGTAACTGAGGGTAGTACTTCAGTGTTTAACAAACTTTAAGATCAGATTTAAGATCTTAGATAAGCTTTTATCTTTTAAGGTCTTAAAGATAAGCTTTGCTGTTGAAAATACAACTTAATTGTATTTAGAATAAGTCTTGTAGATTGCATAAGTTTCATTTGTTTAAGGCAATCCCAGAGCTTTTTCAGTTTTCTTTGTTAACTCAGGGTGTTGCAATTGATGAATCAGAGCTGTGTCTGAGTGGTACGTGATGTTTTGAAAATGTGTATTTTTAATGCTTTTAAATGGTAAACTTCTGATGAATTTGCATTAAATTTACAGGTGTAGATATATAAAATTAGATTAATTTATGGACTTTGTATATGCTGTTAAAAATAGCATACCTTGGTTAAGTTTTGTCCCCTTCTTCTTAGTGAGCTAGTGTAACTGAGTCAAATTTAAGGTTATTCCCAATATTAAAAGATAAAGAAATTATAGTCATTCCAATTGGCCACACAATACCATCAGTAACAACCAACTGTACCTCCCTTGTCCTCTGAGACAAAGATATTTCCCTGATGAAGCAGCAGCTAGGCATGTATCTCTTCTGAGCTTCCTAAAGGGTTTAGACTTAGGTGATACTGAGGAGGAAAAGAACTCTCTATCTTAGCCTCCTGTGGGGGTGGATTTGCTGTAAGGGGACAAGAGATGATGAGCAGATCTCATGGTCTGGGTTTGTGGGCTTGGGTTACTTCAACTCTGGCTACAGCAGGTGTTTCAGGGTTTCAGTCCACACAGGGGGAATATTGCTTGAAGCGTGGAAAGGAGAAAATGGGCATTAATTGAAAAAAGTTTCTTCTCAGTTTCATTTCTGGTGGAGGTAGAGGGAGGATTGTTTTATCTAATACATGATCTCTTTTGATGCCATTTGCAAATTTAGCTGAGCCAGTGCTTCCAGTGGCTAGGTTTTGCCTCAGCATTTTCAGTTGACTGATGACTGAAAACCCTCTTCAATCCTTTCTGACTTCAAAACTGTCATTTGACTAAAATAGCTGCTTACTCCTGTTAAATTTTTTCTTTGTATTTAGAGATAAATCTTTCCTCTTGACCTTTTTTTGGCAGGTTAAATGTGCCAAGCTATTTTGGTGACCTTGTTTACCTTAAGCTTTTCTGTATATTTTCTTCAAAGTCTTTTCTACACGTGTTTCTGTTAAGCTTCCATGTCCTGTGTTAGGAAATGGTTTGTCATGTATTAAATGGTATAGGTAGGTTATTTTCATACAAAAAAAAATTTAAAGTTTATGCCTTTTCTGGGAATACATTGCTTAATAAGCTGTAGAACTACAGTTGCTGCCTTCATATTGTTTTACTTGGTGTTGTTTGGCAGCTGTTAAACACAGATAATTCTCTTCCATGGTCAATTGTAGTGCATAGGTTTCCACAGTATAATGAAGATGCTTGGTACTCTCTTCAGTGTTTCACCTTATCTGGTAATTCTGTTGAATTTTATTTGGTTTTTAATATTAATGTCTTGGTGAAAATGTGTGAAATTGTAGCAGCAAAATCAACATGTTAGTGGTTACTGATGGCTAAAATGTTTTTTGTGCAGATCTTTGACTTTGGCTTTACAAGGCAAGTGACCCAACTGTAAAGAATTTCAGTAACTGTAAACAATTTCAGTAACTCCATGCCTTAGTACTGTGCTAAATTAGGCCTTCGGTCCTGAGTGTGATACCTTCCTGCCCAATTTTTGTACCTTAGCTCTTCTTCTGAGCTTAAAGGAAGCTTCAGTTGATTTATTAAATTAAATTGCTCTAAATTGGCATTAAAAAAAGTTTCTTGCAATTCCTGTGTTTCAGTGGCTTCAAGGTCTAATTTATTTTAGCATATTTACCTGAGTTTCCATGCTTTATTTTACAGTTTATAATGCTTTAAGATAAAGTTTACTGTTATCTTTTTTGGTTTTGCCTTTTTTTTTTAATAGGATGAATGTTACCAAGTGAGACAAATATTTGCTCAGAAACTTCACAAAGGCCTTTCTAGACTACGGCTGCCACTAGAATATATGGCTATTTGTGCACTGTGTGCAAAAGATCCCGTGAAAGAGAGAAGAGCTCATGCTAGGCAGTGCCTTGTGAAGAACATAAATGTCAGAAGGGAGTATCTGAAGCAACATGCAGCAGTTAGTGGTAAGAGAAGTCACTTTTTGCTACAAGTGGTGTAGTTCAAATATAAATGTGAGTAGACTGAAAACATTGATAGTTGTCTGTTTTGATACACAGAACCACTGTAAATTTGATTTGGAGGTATCTAATGAAAACTGAAAATTTTCATGTTTTCTTTTGTCCAGATTTTCTTCTTTTTAGTTTTGTTTTTTAACAGGCTCTGCTGAGATCTTTGAGTTGTTGAAAACTGTGCAAATGCTTATGCCTAAATATATTGGAAGTGAAGTAATTTTCCAAGGCAATTATGTGTACTATTTGAACTTAATAATGTTAATAATGTTCTAAGTGAAGTGACAATGATTAATTTTACTTCAGCAATTACTAATAAGTAACTTTAATACATAAATGCTGTACTAAATAGACCGTCCTTGCACTGCTGTATTGAGTAGCATCTTGTGTTATTCCTGCAAAGGGCTATATTTGTTGGCACTTCAGGATGAGTTTATGCAATTCTTTCTTCTCAGTGCCAGTGGTCTGATCGTGGGAATGCTTTGGAAGTTTTTATGGACTCGTGTCAGCTATTTTTCTTTTATTAAATCAGTCCTTTTGACTTAAAGCTACAGACATACAGTATTACAATGCTGGTACAGGGTCATAGGAAAAAGTAGACCTTTATGAAGAGCTACAGCATTTTTGAATGAGAGGTTTTGAAAGTTTTATTTCTTTGAAAGATTACTGATGGTTTGACCTGTGTGAAATGAAGGGGATTTTTTAATTGTTTTAGCCTAAACCAGACCTGTTTCGTGAATCTGATCTCAAGAGATGCTGTCAGATAACTGATTTCCTTCTGTGTTTATGAATCACTTTTTATTAATTATGTCAGTCAGCCTTTCTCAGTCCCATTAGACTCTGATCAGAAAATAAGTCTGCAGACAAATCCTTTTGTGTATCATTAACTAAAAAGTGATACTTTTCTTCCACTCAATAATATGTAAAAAAGAAAAAAATAAATTGAACAAAGACCTGTAATAATTTTAAGACTATTCCTCTTGAAAGTTGAAAGAAAACTCTTCTTAATTATGTAGACAGAAAGCATAAGAATTAGCATGTGTTTAAAATAGATGCTTCAAAGTTACTATCAAAAATCTGTGGAAGAAAATAAGAGGAACCTAGGTGTGTGTGATTTGCTTTATCCAGTCTGACCTCAAAGTGCACGTGCTAAATTCTTTTCTTGCTGAAATAATTAATTGATGCCTTTGATTTTACATATGCTATAATGCATGGGGAATCTGGATTAAATATAGATTGCAGGATTTTTTGAGTATTACAATCTTAACTTCGTGCCATTCAAATTTACCAGTCTGAGCTTTCAGCAAATAAAATGTCTTGAACTGTTTGTGTCCCAAAATATCCATATTTCAGCAGTTCAGCCAAAGCTCATTTCTGGAAATAACACAATATGTAAATGTGTGTCTCCCTCTGCCACTCTCTGTGCTGACCGTGCAGTAGCTCAGGGTGGTAATGAAGGTAGTACCTCCTTTGGAAATCTGAATCTTAGATTATTCCAGCTATTCCTCTGAATCTATAAATGTGAGATTTTGTGATACGTTTTGTCTTGAAAACTTCATACAGGTGAGGAGGATATCTGTTGAATATTTTGGGGGGATTTCAGCTTTTGTTGAAAATACAGTAGGTTTCTGTTTACCCTGCCTAAGGAAAACTTTCTAAGGACTGGTACCAGACAGTAAAATGCCTCTTTCTTCCACACCGGCCTTTTATAGGCTGGCAGGAATTATTCTCAGCCCTCTTAAATTCTCTAAATTCTGTTCAGAGTGGAAGCCACTCAAGAAGAGACTTATTTTGATTGTATATCTTTTACTAGTTTCATCTGGGTAAACGTGTCTTGCATAGGAATTTTTATGTTCTCATGATGGGCTTTTACTTGAAAGCTTGTAAGCAAAAAATTACAAGAGTAAAGGATAATTTTTTTAACAAGTGTTCTTCCTAAAAGCTCATAAAGGGCTCTTGTGCAGGATTTTGGCACATTGTAGTTTTATGTGCTAGTAGGAAAGCCACCCTACCTTTCAGGTAGTGTCTTCTTTCATTAGAGATAAAAGTTTTGGGTTTTTTTCCCCCCCCTACTGTTTTTTGTTATTACAGGGTTAAATATAATATCTATCAATACTTTTCCTATTTTGTCTGGAATTAGTTCATTTTCTTTTCCAGACCCAGTTGGAATTATTGTTATAGTTATATGAGAAATTGTCCAAGGCAGGAAGTTACTGAAAAACTGAGTTTATGAGCTCTTGATTAGCATTCTATTGAAGTTGATAATTAGTACAAATAATAGGGGGTTGGTTTGTCTGGGGCATATCTAAGTCGAGCGAATTTTGCTAGTGTTCTGAAGTTGTAATTATATTCTTTTCTTCCCTGCCATCTTTATTTTTTGGTTTAGTAATGTGAACAGCTGCTGGCTAAAATGCAGGACAGTGCTTGAAAAGAAGTAAAGGATGTTTTTAAAGTTAATAGTGCAGTGTCAAGCTGCTTTGCAAAGTACACTGAATTTCAATTATATAAATATGGCTTGAAATAGAAAGACATTGGGTGATTTTATATATTATATATATTTTATGTAGACTGTGCATTACCCCTATTTATACAGGTCTCTGGGAAAGGGATAGGTTAAGACTTGATGTACACAAGGCAATTATTTTGTTAGTTTTGTAAAATCTGCAATAATGGTGTATTTTGTTTGATGTGCACAATATTTGTCAAGCACATCTCATATGAATACATATATTGGAGGCAAAACTGTTAGTTTTGCCTATCTTAAATAGTTTTCCAGTATTATAAGTATATATAATGATTTATAGATGTTTGGACTTATTAATATCTGAATATGGTATAGGTAAAAGTTTACTGAAAGAAGATTTTCCAGACTTGGTCATGCACTTACGATCACAAAATGTGACTTTTCAAAAGCGGAGCTGGGAATTTCCCTCTTCCCTTCACATGTGCATTCAAGTCTTGTCAATGCTATGATATTGCATTTGCCACGAGCACTAAAGACCAGATGCTTGTGCCCTAGCAATATACATGGAATACCAGGATGCCTTCTTTTGACCATTGTCTTGCCTGTTGCACTTAGGTGTGTTGTGTGTCCTCTGGCTTCACTCAGGCATCAGGCTAAAGAAAGCAGTGTGGATGTTTGCTGAAAAATGTTTTTTTTTACTTTTGGTGTACAACTTGTCCATCTGTTGTTTTTGCCCCTTGGGAGATGATCTCTGAGGTGTTGGAGTTCACGCTGCATGGTGTTGGTTAGGTCAGGGAATTTGTTACCTTACAGAAAGTCTATTTTGTTACCATAACTCTGAGAGGGCCGTTGGCAACAACCCTTACTTTTTGAATCCCCAAGGGAGATAGGCCTTCAGACTGTCCTGATGGAGGAAAGACTTTCTTGCAGTCCTGCTTAGGATTCCGAAAGTCTCAGAGAATGCTAGAAATTTTTTTGAATGCTTTGAATGTCACAGTTGAGTTGCACTGCTCTGTTTAGGTGGGATTCAGCCTTTCAAACTCAGTGCACTACTACTTTGTTACAGCTTTCATGTGACCTCCCACTCCTCTGGAAACAGATACTGTGGCAATTTGACTGCAAAATCCCTGCAGAAAGCCTTTGTTTGTTCTCTTAACAGCAAGGCTGTACACAGCAATGTCCAAAGAAATAGTAGCAGCTTATCTTGCAGTTGTGCTGGTCTCTCATCTTGCAGTCAGCGTGGATTTTGTGATCCACCCTCACGTCTGCTTTTCAAAGTCCTTCAGAATACAGGCTTTGAACTGAGGAAAGGACTGGGAGTAGGAAGTAACTGTAGTTGTAACTCAAGGTAGTTAGAAAACAAGCAGCCCTGAGTGAGAGATACTTAAAATCTTAATCCTTGCACACATGAAACGTGCATATCAGCCATGAAATGAAACATCATAGAAAAATTACAGGCCCACATGTGTTTATACCTTAAGGCATGCTGACCTCAAAATTTGCCCTCTCCTCTTTGGTAGAAAAGCATACTTCTTGGTATGTAGTTTTTTGATGCATCTTTCTTCTGCTTTTCAGAGAAACTGTTGTCACTTCTACCAGAGTATGTTGTTCCTTATACTATCCATCTTCTAGCTCATGACCCAGATTATGTCAAAGTCCAGGACATTGAACAACTCAAGGACATTAAAGAGTAAGACCACTTTTAATAGTGTTATTTCTAACTTTATTCTAAATGGAATTTTAATTCATTGTGGTACCCTGTTACACTGTCCAATGTGCATAACGATGCCAGTTACTTCTGTAAAATATTGAGAGAAATAGTATAGGTACTTTTTTAGTGCTCTGTGATACTTTATAGAGGAACCCTTCACCTTCTGCTCATCTTAATTTCATTTTTCCAAAAGAACTGTTTTCTCAGAGTTAGACTGGTTCAAATTCATAATACTAGTAAAAGCTGGACTTAATAATGTTCTCAAATGTGCTTTTTAAAGGAATTTCTTTTGTACTTTAATTCATGTGGGATACTGTATTTCTCCTGTAGGTGCCTGTGGTTCATACTGGAAATATTAATGGCTAAAAATGAAAACAACAGTCATGCCTTCATCAGAAAAATGGTAGAAAATATCAAACAGACTAAGGATGCCCAAGGACCAGATGATCAAAAAATGAATGAAGTAGGTGATACTTTTTGATTGGAAATTGTGTTTAATTCTGGCCTGCTAATGTAAAGGAGTTGCTTTTTGTTTATACACCAACTTCCAAATGTCTTTCAATAGAATTGTATGTATGAAAAGATATTTTATTTACTGTAATGATTATATTTATTGTAGTTTAGATTGTAGATTGTATACTTATTGTAGTTTAGGCTGTTATTTTCCTGTGCTTAAGTAATTCTTGCACATTTGCAAGGGAGTCAAAATAGTTTTTAGTTCTTCTGTTTGTGTCTCAGTAAGATTACTAAACACTAACTTTAAATAGATATAAACTATAAAATTTACTGTTTAAATCATCCACTAAAGTGCTTTATAGTATTTCATTTCTAGAGTGCAAGAGTAAATTTAATAGAGGAAGAAAAATACATTAGAAATCTCTGGTATTGTGTAGTGCATGTATCAATTTTTTTTTTTTCTTTTTGTGGTTTTAGCATCACATAATGCCCAGATTTGTGGCTTTTCTGCTTTTCCCACAGAAATGTGTTTTGGGTAGTGGCTGGGTGGGATGTGTGTGCTCATTTGATTAACTTTGTCTTAGAAACTATTTCAAGCACTGCTCTCAAGTGCGGAAAGATCATGAAAACCGTCGGTCTTCAACTGTTAGACTCACAATGCTTTTGCTTTTAACATCTGTATTTCAGTATCCTGAGAGACACTGTATTAGATGCAGGCTAGTGTTAAATGTTAAAGGTGATAGCTTTTAAAGCATGATTTCTTGTGGTCCTGTGCATGAAAGATACACTGTCTTTTGTCAAGATTTTCGATGAACTGTTTTTTAAATTTTATTATTTACAGAAACTATATACAGTCTGTGATGTAGCAATGAATATCATTATGTCAAAGAGTACAACATACAGTTTGGAATCTCCTAAAGACCCTGTACTTCCAGCCAGATATTTTACTCAACCTGACAAGGTATACTTTGGCATTCATTGTTTCTTGAGATAAGTCCCTTTAAATATTTGCTAGTTGTAATTCATGGGTTTTTTTCTTAAATATTTTTTTGTAACTTCAGACTTCTCTCTCTTACATTGTAGTTGAAAATGTATATGTTTATATATGTTTTCATAAATATGAAATATTTATGTTTCATAAATATATTATATTTATATGTTTTCATATATATGAAAATATATATGTTTTTCATAAATATATTATATATATGTGCACACACCAATTTCTCTTCCCCCCTACTCCCATATTACTGTTCTAGTTTAAAAATTAAAAAGCATAA
>WBNO01026850.1:8749-23445 GCA_013400575.1 Peucedramus taeniatus | reverse complement strand
CGCTGCTCACGGGTACCGGCAGCGGCCCCAGCGCTCGGCGCCGGCACCGGGGCCGAGCAATGGGCACCGGGCACCGGGCACCAGGACCGGACACGGCACGCCGGGCATTGGCACCACGCACTGGGTATCAGCACCGGGCACTGGGCATCAGCATCCTGCCTTGGCATCCGGCTCGGGCATCAGGACCTGGCACCGGCCCCGGGCACTCGCTTTGGCATTGGGGCCAGGCACCAGGCACTGGCTCTGGCAGCGCTCACTGGGCACCGGGGACTGCACAGTGGCACGGGGTGGTGGCACAGGGCAGCAGCACCGGGCACAGGGCTCCAGCATCAGCGTTGGGGCAACAGCACCAGGAACAAGACACTGCAGCAGGGACAGGGTACCAGTACCAGGGACAGAGCACAGGCACCGGGTGCAGGGCACCAGTACTGGGCACTGGGCATTGGCAGGGCCCGGTGCAGGCCGTGGGTACAAGCCCCCAGCACATGTTAGTGGTGCAGGTGAGAGGGAATGGCCCCCGTGACAATGAGTGACCTCCTGGCAGTGTCACCAGCACCGGGCATTGCCCTGCAGGTACCAGGTACTGCACAGGAGGCACTGGGCTCCACACCAGTCACTGGCTCTTGGGATCACTGGGCACCAGTTAGGGGGTGTTAGGTACTGGGAAAACACCCCAGCACCACACATCCCACATCACCTGCTGGGTACCAGGAACTGATGACTGCATTGGGCACGCGTCATCGAATCCCAGACTCCCAGTGCTCCCTCTGCAAAATCCCAGCCTGCCTCTCCCTCCCAAAGCCTTCCCGGGGCTGCTGCTGAGCCATCCTGCCCCTGGATGGTGGGCTGGCAAAGGGACCCAGACACCCGGCTGGCTGTGCCCCTCTCCCCATCCCCACCCCCATCCCACCTCAGGGGTGGCAGTGCCTTCCTGGGATGCCCCCAGCCCCAAGTCCATGTGAGTGGCAGTGGCACGAGGCTGTGTCCCCGTGTCCCTGAGGGCAGGGAGGATGCTGGCACCGCGGGCGGGGTTGCCCGGGCGCTCGTGTTCCGGCCATGAAAGAGGCCAGGGCAGCCTTGGCCGCGGTGGCTGCTCCCCGTGGCGAGCAGCTGGCAGAGCTCATCCCTCCCCAAATTTCAGTCTCCCGGTCCAGATGCTCCTCAGGACTGTCCTTGTCCCACCTCAAACTCACTCCAAGCCAGGGAGCTGGCGAGGTCACATGCATTCCCAGCGCATCCCTCTCATGGGCTTCTCCTCATTTGCCTCAGTTTCCCTGACCACGAAAAAAGCCAGTGGTAATTCCCCAGGAGGAAAAGATGGATCCAGCCCCAGTCAGGCTCTGACTGAAGCTGTGTGACTCCACAGAGACTATCTCAGCCTTGTCCCCAACCTTGTCACTGCCTGGAATCTCTTTCCCTCAGACGTTATAGATCCAGGCTGTGTCCAGATGGCTCTACATTCCCTTTATTCCCATAAATAACCATCACAGGCTCAACACAGCCTCAGAGAGCACCGGTGGCCATCTCGCCCCTTGATATTCGGGGTGTCCAGGCAGGGATCCCGCTCTCCCAGCCCCTCCTCTTGGCCGGCTGGGTGGTCCAGGCAGGGGGCGGGTAGGGGCAGGCAGGGGCAGGCAGGTGAGGATGGCTGTTTACATCCTTAATCCCCACAGGCAGCGCTTTCCTCCAGGATTACCGGGGATTAGGGGCTCGGGGGCTCCAGGAGCTCAGCCTGGGCTCTCCCTGCCCTTCAAGGAGCAGCGCTGAGCCCCACGGGGGCGGGAGGGCACAGCCGGGGTGAGCTGGGCGTTCTCAGGCCGGCACTGCCGGGATGAGCTGGGTGCTTTCGACCGGGCCAGCGGGCACAGCCTGGAGCAGCCACCCGCTTGCCACCGCCTCGCTCCGGTAGCCCAGTGCCCATCCAGGCCCGGGAGCTGCAACCTGGGCTTTACACGGAGCATTAAAAGCTGGAGGGATCAGCTGCGGAGCGGGAGGGGACACAGGGACTGCACGTTCCTGTCTGGGAGATGGCGCAAAGGGGAGCGATGGTGACGTCCAGGGAGGGTGGCACAGCTGGAGATGTCCCCAAGGTCCCCGAGGCACCCTGGGATCCCTCGGGCCGGCAGCAGCAGCAATCCTAGGTCCCGGCTCAGCTGGGAAGTCTCTGCTCGCTACCGGGGCCCGGAGCTCTATAATTACCATGGGAGGCTGAGTTATTTTGGGAAGCGGCTTTGCTGCTGCCAAAGCTTTTATTCCTCCAAACCAAAACAAGATGGAAAGAGCCCAACCCAGGATGCTGCATCCGGCGGGCGTGGGGAGCTTAACCTCCTCGCTGCCTGCACCGGGGCTGCCGGCTCCCCCTGCCACACCCGGCATCGCCCGGCACAGACACAGTGCCTCGGGCTTGAGCTGCCCTGGAGGCTTCAAAGGAGGGGAGGGGGGGAAGATCTGGGGACATGGAGACCACAGGGTGTCAGCCAGGCACGGGATGAGGCTGGGGGCCAGTCCCCTCCTCGTCTGCTGGCAGGTCCAGAGGCCACATGGTTGATGCTTCCCTGCATCTGCCGTGAGAACCTCTATTTTTAGCTCTTTCTCTTGCAACCCAGTGCGGTGGTTGGGACGAGGGATGCCATGTGCAGGGAGTGGAGCACCTCACTGCTGCTCCCAGTGACACATCCCAGGTGACAAAACTCCCAGGGTCCATCCCCAAAGCCACCAGACCACAGGCAGAAGTTCTGCTCTCCCCTCTCCAAAGCAGCCAGACAGACTCCAAGCTGGGAATAAACTCATTTTTCACACTGTGGAAAGGACGAGCCACATCAGGCACCCTACAGCGCTCCCCAAGATCTGCTCCAGCACAGGGATGAGGTGGATTGGGGGGGTCTGTGCTTAGGGTGGACCCTGAAAACCTGGGGTGTAACTTCTGCCTTTTGCCTCTTTCCCTTGGTCTAAGCCCAGAAGGGCTGCCTGTGCCTGGGCTGCTCCCTGTGCTTGAGTCTTATAGGGCAGCCAACAGCCCCCAAACCCATGCTCTGGGATCCCTCAAACCCAAAACCCATATGCCAGGGTCTTCCAGCTCCCCAAACCCATGCACAGGGGTTCCTTAGGCTCATACATCAGGGTCCCACAGCTCTCCAAACCTACATACCAGGGTCTCCCCATCCTTGGGCTGTCTCTGCAGGGAACTCCTGCTCAGAGCAGGGGGGCCTGGGAGTTCTAAGGGCCCACATTCCCCAAGTCCAGGCAGTGCCAGCCCCTTGGAGGGGTTTGGACATGGGATGAGCTCTATAGGATGGTGTCACAGCAGTGGGCAAGGTGTCACAGCCATCCAAACCCATGAGCCCACGTGGTTCCACCCAAGCCCTGCCCACACAAGGCCCCCTTCCCTCCTTGGACTGAGTCTTCCCACAGCTCATCACGTGTCACCAGCTCCCAAATCCTTCCCAAAGGACTCACCAGTCGATGCTGCCCATCCCTGGTCCTGCCTGGGGACCTGGTAGCACTGGGGAATCCAGGACCACCCATCACTTACCTCCCCTCCGGAGCCCCACGCCGAAGGGGCTGTGCTGGAGCTGGGGGAGGACAGCAGTGGGACTGAGGAGGAGCCATTTTTCCCATCAGAAGCAGCTGAGGCTTTGAGCTGTCCCCTCCCAGGTGCCTGTGTCCACACAGGACCAGCAGCTGGGTCAGGGATGGGCCCCACGTGCCCCCAGCTGGCAGAGAGGGGCAGGATGGCAGAACCACATTCCCAGGGCTGTTTAGAAATGCCATGTTTATGTAGACCTTACAAAAACTGCTGGCAAATGAGGTGGGAACTGTTTCCCATGGGATTTTCTTGCCTGGATTTGGCCAGCCTCACCTGTCAGGGACCAGAGGACACTGGAGGGGGGGGAGAGGAGCTGCAGTGACAGCCCTTCTTCCCATCCCCACATACCACAGCCCACTCCAGCTATGGGGGAAATTGACCCCCCATCATTGGCCTGGGAGCTCCACCAGGGTTTTGGGTGTCTGGATGTTCCCAATGGAGCCACCAGGTCCTGGTGACATGTGTGACCCAAGGAGGTGGCTCCTATCCCAGCCCAGGTTGCAGAGGGGAGGTGTGACAGTGACACCAAATTATGGAGGGAGGGCTCAGGCTGCTGCAGAGCCACACAATGCCCCTGTTCCTGAGCCAGGGGAGGGATCCTGTACCCAGTGGACAGAGGTGGCTCTGGGGACAGGGTCAACCATGACAACCTGCAGAGCCACTTGCCAGACGCAGGATGGGAGATCAGAGGAGTGGAGGACAGGAATGATGTCTTCAGTCCAGCCTCCAACTGAGGTGGAAAGGGCTCCAGAGTATCCCAGAGCCATTGCCTGCTCACCATTGGAAAATCTTCATGTGGGGGTGAGTCCTGCTGTGGCCAGGGATGGGGACCAGACCCCATGTCCCCATGGAGCTGGACACCCTGGCCAGACCGCTGTGACCCTCCTCCATCTCCACACAACCCTATGGAGCTGGGTGCCTTGGTGGGATCCCAGGAATCCTTCTCCATCTCCACACATCCCTGTGCAGCTGGGTGTCCTGACTGGTCCTCAACACCTCTTCTCCTTGCACATCTCAAGCCTCATGAGGACCCTCTGCCCGTTACCCCTGTCACAAGATGTCCCCCAGGACGGTCCCTGCAGCACCAGTGCCCACCTTGCCAGGATTCTGGGAGAACCTGCCCTTCCTCCTCTCCCCTGGAGTTCCAAATTTCCCCATGAGGAGTGACAAACCCACGGCCAATGGTTCATGGCTGGAGCTCTCAGTTGTGTCCTTGCCAGAGCCACTGGCGCCTCTGGCCACCCCCTTGCTGGGGACACCTGGCTCACCACGTGCCACCATTCCAAACTGGGGTCAGGCGTGGGCAGAGACATCCCTGGGGGGGGCACAGAGCAGGACCTGTGAGGAAACAGTGGATGCAGTGGCAGCTCTTGGTGGCCTGTGACATGGTCTGGGTGGCCTTGTCCCTCCTGGGAAGGGATGGCTGGAGGGGACAGCCAGGTGCTGGTGATGGGATGAGCCCCTCCCATGGGCACTGGGTCATGGATTTGGGCACAGCACGCTGCATACCTCTGGAGGGGACTTTCAGGTGACAGTGACAGCACAGGGCCACTGCAGCTCGGCCAGAGCCACCTCCCTGCCTGGCAAGGGGGTGTCCTAGCTGGTGGCGTGGTCTGGGATGAGTTGCTGGTCACAAGGGTGACTGAGTGGCCACTTGGTGTTGTGACCAGCCGCTGGCTCTCGCCCCAAGGGCCACCAGCAAGTGTCCCAGTGGGTGTGTTGTCCCTGACACCACAGGCACACCACACCCACGGTTGCAGCCATCTGGATGAGGGGCTGGGGGTGTCCCATGGGTTTGGGGGTTCCTACTGCAGGGCTGGGGGTCTCCTGGGGTTCTGCTCTCCTGTGGCAGCAGGGGACTGGGGACTGTGGTGTTTCCTAGGTGTGACAGTCACCGTGGGTCCTTCACCCCAGCGTTCCCAGGGAGTGACAGTGTCCTGCTCCCAGAGTGAAGAATCAGCACAGTGGGGTGTCACCAGGGGCAGTGTGTTGTCACCAAGGGCACTGTGACAGCCTGTGACACCAGGCAGGTGTTGGTCCCTGTACCTCACTGGGGCACTGGGGAACAGGCAGTCAGGAGCCACCCCAGGAGAGGGGACAGAGCCAGTGTCACTACATCCCCTGCTGGTCCCTCTGGAGCAATAAACCATGAGGTTTCCTGGTGGGGGTTCCAGCCTGGATCCTGGGACCCCTTTGGGTTCCTTCCCCAGCTGCAGCACCACTGGGGACATCTTTGGGGACATCTCCCCAGTCCCATCCCTTCCCTGTCACTCCCCCTCAGCTCTTTGGGTTCCAGGTCTTCTCCAGCTTCCAAAGCTCACCATCCCCCAAGGATGGAGCTCCCCCACCTTGGGGACATTAGTTTGGTTCAGAAAGGTGTTGAGGACACAGGGACAGCATGGCAGGGCCATGGGCTACCCCAGCACGAGCCACCTCACTGTTCCCTGGGGCTGCTTTTACCCCAAAGGCAAATCAGCTCCATGGCACCGATGGTCACATGGCTCTGTCACCTGCCTGTCACCACCCTGGCATGACAGTGGGCATGGCCACCAGGCCAGTGAGGGGACACAGCACTTGGGGGCCCTGGTGACATAAGCAGGGATGGCACCAGTCCCAGGGCTGGAGGTACCCACAGTGGTGTGGGGAAAGCACAAAGGGGGACAACAGTACTGCCCCCATGGGGGTGAGCAAGCTGGTGGGTGCCACCATGGCCAGTGCCACAGCCCCACCCTGGGCAGAGGGACCGTCCCCTCCTGCCTCAGTTTCTGCAGGAGCTCCCAGCCCCCCCGGGGGAGGCGAGCGATTGCCAACAGGCTGGGCAGCGAGCGGGGAAGGATTTATTGACTCACGGCTCGGGGTACATCACAGTTTGAGCTCCTTTCCTGCCTCCGCAGAGGACGTCACCTTGGACTTCCCGGGCAAAAGTGCACGGAGAGGCTTCACAGTTTGATCCCTTCGGGAAAGCAGAACCGAGGCAGTGACAAATGGCAAACGCTACGTTGTATGAAAAAATAATACAAACTCTTCTCTTTAAATATCTTACAGAAAAATGAACCTGAATAAAGAGCATGAAAAGCACCGCGTGGCGCACCCCCTGGGCCCTCCAGGGCAGGGGGACTGAGATGAGCTGCAGCCCCACGTCCCTCTGGAGCACCGGAGCTGTCCCCGGGGCTGCGTGCTCAGGGCTCAGTGCGGGCAGCAGAGGCGTGGGGGTGGCAGGATTGCTACGTGCCTGTCCCCATGCCACGCGGGTGTCCCCCACGACCCCTCGCTCGGCCGGGGGTGCCGGCAGACCCCAAGCCCCGGGTGCCACCGGGAGCAGCCTCAGGGGCCGGCCGAGGGCGTTGCTACGAGGGTGCCCTGGGGGGCTGCGGGGTCCCTCCTGTGTCGAAGTGCAAGTTCACAGAAAGCCAAGGCACCGCCGCAGGGCCGCGGCTCTGTCCGGGGGAGCCCAGGGGCTCGGGCGGGGCAGCCCCGCTGTGCAAAGGGGAGGTGAGCCAGGGCGGGGGACACGGGAACAGGGGACGGTCCCCGCGGTGCGGCCAGTCGGGCTGGTCCTGGCGGTCAGAGCTACGGCGTGGGGGGTGCCCAGGGCCATGCGGCCCCAGGGAGAGCCGGCTCCCCGGGGTGGGCAGCGGGGTGGGGTGCATCCAGGGGCCCGGGGATCCAGCCCCGGGGTGAGGCAGCCCCAGGAGCAGCTGGTGGAGGGCGCAGCTCTTTCTCCCGTGGCTGCAGAGGGGTGCGGGCTGGGGCTCTACCGTGGGGCTGCGGGCAGCCCCCCCTCCCGCCGGTGCGTCTCCCCGAAGGCTCGGTCCAGCTGCTCCAGCTGGGAGCTCAGCGGCAAGTGCATCTCCAGGTGCATGCGCAGCGTCTCCAGCCACTGCTCCAGCTTGGCGAAGGATGGCCTGAGCAACAAAGAGGACACGAGGCAGCTCTGCTGGCTCTGTCCCCACCCTGTTCCCTGCCCCAGGGACCCCTGGGGGTCTCCATCACCCACCGCTTCTCCGGGTCCAGGTCACAGCAGCAGACAGCGATGGGGAAGAAGCTGGGGGGGCAGGCGGGGGGGCAGTAGCGCTCCAGGAAGCCCCGGACGTTGAGGCCGAAGTCGGTGGTGCGGGGCAGGTAATCGGGGTCAGCGCTCACCCGGCCAATGATCTGGGGCAGCGGCAGGAACGGTGGGCTCAGTACCAAGGGGGGACCTCAACCCCAAACAGGGACCCCTAAGCCCCAAGGGGGAGATGTCCAAGCCCCAGGAGGGAGCCCAAACACAATGAAGAAACCCCAACCCCAAGGGAGAGACCCCAATAGGAAGACCCTTAACCAAAGGGGAGAGGCCCCAACTCCAAGGGAGGACTCCAATCCTAAGAAGGGGAACTCAAGCACAATGAGGACCTCAACCCCAAAACGGAGACCCCAGCCCCAAAGGGGAGAACCTTACACTGGAGGGGAACCCAAACACAATGAGGACTCCAAGCCCTAGGGGACCCCAAGCCCAATCAAAGAGGCTCCAGTCCTAAGGTGGAGACTCTGAACACCCCAACCCCAAGAGGGACACCCCAACCTTGAGGGAGTGACCCCAAACACCATGACGACTCCAGAGCCCATGGCAGACCCCAGCCCCAGGAGCACTTGCCTCGCATAGGACGATGCCAAAGGAGAAGATGTCGACCTTCTCATCATAGCTCCTCCCTGCAGACACAGGGTCAGGCCATGTCACATGTCCTGTCCTAGCCCCACCAAGTGTCCCCTGCCTGGGGACAGAGCCCTGGCTGGCCACATTTCCCTCACCATTGATCATCTCGGGGGCCATCCAGTAGGGGTTCCCCACCACCGTGTAGCGTTTCTTGCGGTCTGGTTTCTTCAGGTTCTTGAGATGTTCGGGCTGGTTCTTCTCATCCACCATCAGCCGCGCCAGCCCAAAGTCAGCCACCACCACACTCTTGTTCTGGAGGGCAAAGGGAGGGGTGAGGCCTGGGGGAGCCACACAGGGACTGAGAGCCCCAGCCAAGCTGGGGGAGGGCAGCACCAAGGTGGGACTCACCTCCCGCACGAGGCAGTTGTGAGAGTTGAGGTCGCGGTGGATGATGTTCATGGAGTGGAGGTAGGCCTGTGGGAAGGGTGGGCTGAGAGCAGGGGCACCCCCATGCCATGGTCCCCCCACTCACCAAGACCTCTCCCACCCACCCATCCCATGTTGGCACCCACCATGCCAGCAGCGATGTCCTTGGCAAAGCTGACCCGCTGGCTCCAGGGGTAGTGGCTGTCCTGGGGGGAAGGAGGGGGAATTTGGCAGAAAATTAAAAAGGAAGAGGAGTCACCCAGCCCCACTGGGGCTGTGGGGTTGTGGGGGACCAACCTGCCTCCCCCAGTGCTCACCATGCTCTTGATGAGGCTCCTTAAGGTGCCCCCTTTGATGTACTCCGTGATGAAGTTAAGCCTCTTTTCCTTGTAGAGCACCCCGATGAACTTGAGCACGTTGGGGTGCTCCAGGCAGCGCATCACCTTCACCTGCGGAGACCCCCCAGCCCCATGTCCGTGATGCCCCAAGGCTCCCACACCCCTTGGACAGAGATGCTGCTCATAGGCTCAGTGGGCAGGGCTGCACACACCCTGGGACAGAGCAGGGCTTGGTCACCCCTATCCAGTGGTTGTGCCCAGGTGGGGCCAGGATCAGACAGACCCATCCCTTATGTCCCCGCAACAGGGGGGGATTAAGGACAGGGGACCCTCACCTCTTTGAGGAAGGTCCTCTGCGTCTCCTCATCGAAGCGGATCAGCTCCTTCATGACCATCACCTCGCCTGTCTCCCGATGTGTCACCTGGCCAGGAGTGCAGGGACTCAGCCACTCCCCTCCATTCCGGGGAGCCAAGACCCCCACGCTCGTGCCCCCTGCCCACCTTGATGGCCTGGCCGAAGCAGCCCTTGCCCAGCACCTCTCCGTGGATGAGGTCCGAGGGGCGGAAGATGCGATGGGCGCGGGACACGATGCGCAGGGACTCGGAGCGCCCGATGTCCTTGTGCTGGGATGCGGGAGAGCCCACGGAGCCCGAGCCCGGCGACTTGTCTGTGCTGCAGCTCCTCCTGCGGGATGGACGGCAGAGGTCAGTGCATGGGGGAGACCCAGCAGAGGTGGGGGCAGGGGGTGGCCTTACGTGACAGTGCGCTGGCGCATGGCAGCGGGGTCCCCGCAGGGCGCGGGGGCTGGTGAGCGCAGGGGGCTGCACAGGGCGGGCAGGGGGCTGCCTGCCAGCCCTGGCTCCTGGCCCAGGGGCTCATGGGGGTCATGCTCGATGGTTAGCTGCAGCAGGCGGCTTGTCTCCTGGATCAGTAGGTCGATCTGCAGAGGGAAATGACGATGGGGTGGATTTGGGGACATCACAGAAGTGGGGCTGGCTGGGGTGTGGCAGGGAGACTGTACCTCGTCCAGGGGCACGTGGCCGATGGGGGTCCCGTTGATCTCCAGGATGCGGTCACCAACGTGGATGGAATTCTTCATGTCAGGGCTGATGCAGTCCGGGTCCACCCTGTGGGGTCAGTGGGGTCAGATCCCTGACACTGTCACCATCAGGGGGGTGCGCTAGGACACTCCCAACGGGTGTGTCAGACCTCACTGTCGCCTTCCCTTCTGGACAGGGACATGCTGGCACAGCCTCCACAAGCCACCCCAACCACACAGGGACATGCATGGTACCCAGAACCCACTCTGGCATATAAGGCAATGCCAGCATGGCCAGGGACACACCAGCACAGCCCCCACAAATCCCCCTGCAATTGGGGACACACCACCACGGTCCCAACAGGCCACCCCTGGACAATGGGGACAACCCAGCACCACTCCTCCTCCTCCCACCCCAAAAGGTGTCCCTGGGATGGATTCCACGGGCAGAAGGGGCACGGGATGCCCCAGCCCCGGGGAGGGGACAGGGACGCACTCTCGGACGCGCACGGTGCGCGGGTGCTCGGTGCCGCAGCCCTGGTCAATGGAGACGGAGAAGCCGCGCTTGCCATCGGAGCAGGCAGGGATGGACACGAGCGTGACGGTGTGAGGGATGCGGGAGGCAGGGGAGTCCGGCAGGATTTGCTCGATCACCGGTGTCACCACCATCTGGTAGTAGCAGTGACCGCTGTGGGGAGCAGAGCAGGAGGGTGGGTGGAGGTGCCGGGCGACACGGCCCCCCAGTCTCCCCAGAGCAGACGTACCAGTAGAGCTTGGAGCGCTCCACCAGTGCGTAGGTGTCCCCGTCCCCGATGAAGGCGCGGCAGTTGAGGCAGCTGAAGCACTCGGGGTGATATTTCTGCTCCCCGGCCACCTGTGGGCAATGCCATCAGCCCCAGGACCCCCTGTCCAGGCACCGAGGGCAGGGCCGGAGCTTGGAGGGGCTTGAGGCTGGGAGCACCCACGGGAGCACTGGGGCCGTGGGTAGGACAGGCTGAGCCGTGGGATGGTGGGGACAGAAGTGCCACCAAGCTGGGGGTGGCTGCAGGAACATCTCCCACCACCCTGAGTTTCTCCCCTGCATTCCCCAACCCCAGCGTGGCCCTCCAGGGTCCCCTAAAATGTAGAGGACATCCCTGAGACACCCAGTGGTGTTGGGGGTCTGCACCCCTTCCCCACCTCCCCCGCTCCTCAGGAGCTCAGCTCAGTGGCACAAGGCTCCATGTCCTACCCCTGGGGACCGTGTGGTGCTCACCATGACCAGCCCCTTGGTGATCTGCTCGGAGCAGCCATGGCACAGCTCCCCGAAGCGTGCCCAGTAATCCTTCTTGCAGTACAGGCGCCCATCCTTCTCGTAGTACTGGTGGGACAGGGAGGCCCCGCACTCGCAACACCTGTGGCAGGGACAGGGATGCCCTTGTCACCTCGTCCCCACTGTCACCCCAGGGCACAGCCAGTGTTTGCCCACTCCACAGCTCTCTGGGCAAGCTGCTTCCCTCACTTCCTATGTAGCTGCAGGGCCATTGCATCAATGTGTCACCATCCCCAGGGTGACAGCAGGTGATTCCAGAGGTGACAGTGCAAGCTAGCACTGCAGGGACACGCGGGGACAGTGGGGTGGACAAGGGAGGGGACATGGGGCAGGGAGAGGCATAAGAAGGGAAGTGCCAGCCCTGCACAGATACACAACCTGGACAAAGACACACAGAGGGAGGTACCAGACTGGTTACAGACATGCCACCCTGGTGACAGACGTGCCAGCCTGACAGGCTTACAGAGGGATGAGACAGACTGGTCATAAGCGTGGCAGCCTGGTCACGGACAGAGGGACATCCCACCCTGGGGACAGATACACAGAAGGGCATGTCTCTCTATCCATGACTAGCGTGGCATGCCAGTCTGGTCACAGACATACAGAGGGAAATCCCATCTTGGTCATGGGTCTCTCACCCTGCTCACAGATGTGACAGTCTGGTTATGGGCACAGAGAGGAACATGTCACCCTAATCATGGACAGAGGGATGTCCCACCCTGGTCACAGACACACACAGGGATGTGCCAGCCTGGTGAGGGATGCACCGGCCTGGTCATGGATACACAGAGGGATGTGCCAGACTTGCCACGGACATGACACCGTGGTGACAGACGTGCCAGTCTGCATGTGTCTCTGGCACAGACACGCAGAGATATGTCCCATCCTGGCCACAGATGTGCCAGCCTGGCACAGATACACAGAGAGATGTCCCACCCTGGTGACAGACGTACCAGCCTAGTCAAGGACAGAGGGACATGTCCTCTTGGTCACCAACTCCCTACCCTGGCACAGACAGCCAGAGGGACACGCCAGCCTGGCCAGGGACATGCCAGCCTTGGGACAATCTGCAAAGGGGCACAGGGGGTGGGGGAGCTGCTTGGGGGCTGCAGGGGGTGACAACAGCAGGGTGTGCCTGGGGGTGCAGAGGGGCCTGTCAGTTTTGGGATACAGCAGCAGGGGTGCACATCAGACTGTGCAGGAGGGGATAGGAGGTACCAGAGAGGATTTGTGTGGGGGTGTGAGAGTGGCTGGGGGGTGCAGAAAAGGAGCTATAGAGGATTTTCTGTATGGTAGTGCTGAATGGGTGCAGGGGATGCTGTGGGAGGGGTGCAGGGGGCTGCAAGGTGGGAGATCGTACTGTCGCAGTCCCGCCCCCGGCCACGAAGGTGGAATACCAACCAGCGGTGACGTCACGGCGCGGAGTTTCCCCACCCCATGACGTCACCGCACAGGACTCCCCCACCCGATGGCGCAGCAGGAAACCTCCCCTGGGCTGGGGGCGGGGGCGGAGAGGAGGAGGAGGAGAAGAAGGAGGAGGAGGTGGGGGGGAGGAAGAGCAGCAGGGGGAGAAGGAGGGAAAAAAGGAGGGGGAAACGGAGGACAAGGGGAAGGGGAGGGGGAGAAGGAGGAGAAGAAGAGGAGAGAGAGGAGGAGGAGGAAGAGCAGGAGCAGGAGGAGGAGGAAGGCTTTCAGCAAGCCCAGCGCTGCCGGAAGCCGCTCATCCGGGGGGACCGGATCCAGCTGAGGCTCGCAGCGGCTTTGCTCTGGCTGACGGCCCAGAGAGGGAGAGCCGAGCATGGGGGACACAGGCTGAGCCCCTCGGGGCTTCCTGGGGTGCAGAGCCCGTCCTGACCCGCTCCCACTTCAATCCCACTCCCCACTCACTTGGCTCCAGCGCTCAGGACGCGGCTCTTCCTCAGCACTGCCGCCAGCATCCTCCTCCACCGGACAGGGACACACCCCGGGGACAACCCTGGGCACCCCAGCCCCACAGGGAACCCTGTCAGGTCTCGGGCACCCCTGCGCCCCCTGACCCGGGCCCTTTCTCCTTTTCCTTCTCGGGGCTCCAACAGCTGGAGCTGCCGGGAGGGCTTGAGTGAAAGAGGAAACTGGGAGGGAGGGGGGCGGGTGACATCAGCCACACACGCCCTGTCACCCGGCAGGAGGGGACAGCGAGGGACAGGCAGCAGAGCCCTCTGCCAGGCCTGGCCTCAGTCGGAGCACCCCATGGGTGCCAGGAGCCACAGCCACGCTCCAGCGAGTGATGGCCGCACGCATGTCCCTGCCACGGCTGGAACGGGAGGGAGCACTGTCCCTGTCCCTGCAGAGCATCCCACTGTCCCTGATGCCATCCCAGTGTCGCTAAAGCCATCCGTTCCAGTGTCCCTGACACCATCCATCCCGATGCCCATCCCAGTGTCCCCGCTGTCCCTCGCGGGTCCCACCTGAAGCAGTCGGCGTGCCAGTCAGCCTTCAGTGCCTGCAGGTACTGCCCATCGTAGATGCCCTGCCCGCAGCTCGCACACACCGGCAGGTCGGTGCCTGCAGGCGGGAGGACACGAGAGGACAGGGCTGTCACCCCACCAGCCGGCCCCGGCCACCCACAGCAGCACCCGGCACGAAATCCCATTGCCTGGGGTGATGAATTCCATCCCCCACCCATCGATCCCACAACGGGGCAAGATCGTGGCACCCATGGCCCCAGGGCTGGCGACAGGGCAGGCTTGGGATGGGGGCAGAGGGTGAAGAGGGGCAGGATGGGTGCGCCAAGGGATCGGGGAGGATAGCGGGATGTGGGGTGGGTGGTGAGTGAACGGGGGGACAGCAGGATGAGTGCTGGGGGGTCCTGGGGGACACAGGGGGGTGCAGGGTGGGTGCTGGGTGATGAATGGGGAGGACAGACAGAGATGCTGGGTGGGTGCTGGGGGATGCAGGAGAACACGGAGGGGTGCAGAGGGTGCTGGAGGATGCACAGTGCATGGGGGGACACAGAGGGGTGCATGGTGGGGGATGAATGGGAGACACACAGACGGGTGCAGGGTGGCTGCAGAGGTCCTGGGGGTGCAAGTTCTCAGGGTGTGTGGGGAGGGACGAGGGGTCCAGCAAGTGCAGAGGGGAAGGAAGGCACAGCAGCAATCTGGGGGTGTAGGAGNATGGGGGGTGCAGGAGGGGCACATGGAGTGTGCAAGGGCAGTTGGGGAAGCGTGGGGGTGCAGGAGGGGATGCAGGCTGGACAGGGGTGCAGCAGGAGATGTGGTGTGCTGGGAGGGTGCAGGGATGCAGGCTGGGTGCACAAGGGGAAGAGTTCTTGACAAGGAGGATGGGGGGGGTTTGAGGGGGCAGGGGGAATGCAGGTTGG
>WBNO01026846.1:181-13769 GCA_013400575.1 Peucedramus taeniatus | reverse complement strand
TTGTTGGTTTGTTTGTTTGTTTTTGAACTGCAAAAGAAAACAAGGAACTTTTTCTTTATAAAGCTGTTTACTCACCAAATGTCAGGAGATATGAATAGAAGAACATGAAGTACCATAAGAAAACTAAGTCTGTGTAAGAGTCAGAGCTGATCAAGTCTCAATAAAGGATTTTAGCAGACTGCTAGAATGTGTAGGTCTCCTGGGATTCTTCTAGAGCTTTGATTTCAGGAACTGCAATGATGAAGGAGCCAGTGTAGGTTTTTAAGAGAAAACAACACGTTATTTCAACAAGAGTTCTACTTCATAACAAGTCTGACTTGCAGTAAGCTTCTTCTCTTCCTTTGTTTTGCGCACTGCATTTATAGCAGACTATCATTATAGCCTTAATCTTGAAACTACAAGCTTCCATTTTCAAAAATGTGTAAGATAAGAGCTGGAAGAGTTCAAAAGTTATCCGATTCTTAACAATAACAACAAAAATTTAGAAATTTATTCTGATGAGTATTTGAGTAAGAAAAAAAGAAGTTGGGAAAAGCCTTTTTTTAAAAATCTTACTAAAATTTTCTTTACATGCCCAAAGCAAATCTGTATAATACAATATTATAAGAAAATTTTAAATGTATTTAATTACCTACATTTTAAGCAGTTTCTTTCATTTTCATCTTCCTTTTAGGTGCTGAATCTTGGTATCTTTCTCTCATAATATGTTTTGCTATGAGCAGTGCTTTCAATCCTTGCATTGTGATTTAACCCTTTGCATTCTTGACAATTTGACTTCTCTCTCCTCGAAGAACAGGCATTTACTCAGAAACTCAATTTGTGTTCCACTCAACTAGCATAGAAGGTAATTTTCTGTAAGCTGAGATTCTGGTGTTGTTTATGTATTGCATATTAACCTTTTCTTTCAACCCAAGAAATCTTATTTATATTCCAGCAGAGCAGGTGAATGAGGCACTCTATCAATGATAAGCAGAACTTTGGAGCCCATGAAGCACATGAAGGGTGTGTGCAGGGGGCAACTGTCACGGTGTTCATAACTATGTTTTTCTGATGATGTGTACTCAGGAATCCTTTCCCCTTTCCAACGGGCACATTTTTTATATGGCTTTATTTTTGTCCAAGGGTAGGGGACAGATAACATTTCAAATAAGTCTCAGCAGGTAACTGGAGGATAGAAAGCCCAGTCTAAAAAATACGGGACACAAAATTTTCTTTGTCTTCTTACAAACTTTTCTAAGCTCTCTTTTTTTTTTTTGCTTTTTTTCCTGAGTGATTCTTATCAGCCTCTCCAACCTTGTGGCAAGAACACCGGCCATTGGTCTAGTAACTAAAAATATATGTTCATTAACAGAAAGCTTAAGGTTGCTCTACATGAAAAAAATATGTAGGATACAAACTCTGAAATAGAATTAACCTATTCTTGTTATCAGAAAAATATGCTGTTCTACAATGTTCACTACTATCATGCTGGAAAACTGCTTATTCTTAGCAAGAAGGGAAAAGAAATGACACTAGAAGGCAATTCCATTTATGTCAGCAGAGATATTTCTAACAGGATATCACTGGGTTCATGTTTCCTTCTTTACTATTGCAAAGAAATTAGGTCAGTTGTTTTTCCTTTCTGTGGATGAACATTGTAGTTAGGGTACTTCATTGTTTAGATGCAGAGACATATAATCTACTGTCACAAAAATGGCTATGTTTGCAGGAAACTGAAGCAAAATACTTTAGTGCCTTGTGCTTGCAGTGTCTTTATTAATTGTCTGCTAGCTTCTGGTTCCAGGATTCTCTGGAGAAGGGACTGAAAATGATACTTCTGAAACTGTTCCCAAGGGCTATTTCACATCATATATGGTAGGACACAAGGTAAAAGGGGTAGAGTTTTGGGTGCAACAGGAAACAATGTGGACATTTATGAAACACTGGACCTTGTTAGTGCTCACAGAAATATACTGTCACTCAGACTGTTGTTCAGGGCTCTCTAAGGCTGTGTTCAAATGACTCAGCTAAGGATGACTCCCAGTCTTTAGTGACTTGCCTCTCCCTGATGTATATTGACTCACTGTAGAACATGACACCATTTATTTTGCTCCTCTTCCTTATACCATGGTTTCCACAGGAAGGAAATTGGGAGAAGAGGTCCAAAGGGAGTTGCAATGTGTTGCATACTGATCAGGGTGACTGACATTACAAATGACGGAGCAACAGGTCCACAGTCTAGATATAGTTTCAGTTAATGGGCTCAATCATAGTGTACTTTGAGATGACATCATGTTCTTCTGAGGTCTACCCTGCCTGTTGCATGTGGTACCTGAAGAGCAGCTAAGGTGTCATAAAATCCTTTGAAAAAGCAGCTGTAGTGCTGAGCAGGACTGATCATAAAACACAACTTGCTCTAAGGGGTCTTGTACAAAATCTCAGCTCTAATTGCTGAACTTAAAATCTTTGACATATTTCAGAACCTTAACTTCTGTTTTCCTGCTTTGAAAATCTGTGATTGTTAATTCTTTCTGAATTTTGAGTAAATTTGTTTAATTATTGCATCTGTTTTATTAAAGAACTGCACTAGACAAATAAAAAAAAATGTTCATTAAATATTATGTTTTCACAAAGAAAATCTCCAGAGAATTGAATTCACAACAACAAAAGCAGCAGAAACTTCCCCTTCCTCCCATCCCCAAAAATCTAAAAGTTTCTCAGATATTCAGAACATTCCACTCAGGTCTTCATCCCCAACAAAAAGAGTCTCCTATTTCCTTTAACACACTGCCTAGTGAAAAAAAAGTAAATACTCCAGCAGAAAAGATTTTTAATCATCTAAAGTGGTGACTCTGTAGCACAAAGCAAGGAATTAGCAGCAACTGATTTTAAATAGGAGATACAACAAAAGTGCCTTGTGGTGAATCAGAAGCCAATCTGTAATTTTACAAAACTGTGAGGCTGAATTTCATTCAATTTAAACATGATTTTCACAGTAATTCCACCTGTAATGTTCCATTTTTGAGTTGGAATAAATTAAAATGAACCTTTTATTATTGAATATTATGAAAAGGCTAAACTGAGCATGTTGTTTCTGATCCTTCATTATATGGTTATGTAAATACTGTATTAAGGAAGTGTTTGCTTTGACATCTTGTATTCTTTCATAGGATCCTTTTTCTATAAGGCATGGACATTGATTTCAATGCTTTGCTATTGCACTTGAGTCCTGCTGGTAGCTTGGGACAGAAGTTTGGGGACAGTTAGAGATGGGAAAGTAACCAGAGGAAAGAAAAGGAAAGAGACCTTGAAACTTATGGGTATTGTAGATGGCTGTCTATTGTCACTATGGAAAAAGGATGAAAAAATGTTTGCATATCTACCCTGTCTCATAGCTGCACTGGGCTGTGATTTAATCTGATAAAATCTGATTTCTAGTTTGTAAGAAACCAGGAAACTGAAAAAATTTTTTATAAGTAAGACATTACGAGATCAAGAAACAAAAAGCTGTTACGTGCCTCTTCTTTCCTCTACAGATATTTTGAGTAAATGGGACAATGTATCATGTTGGAGGGTTAAGATTTTGTTTCTCTATTGCATTGCAGACACACTACTGCAGAGAGGTTTTTTTTCCTGTGGACTTTGGATACCTAAATAAAATTCATGGAAAAATTCTGTTTCTCTGTATCACCAATCTTTTGCATCATGGAGGAATATAATGTTCTAGGAGCATTTTCTTTACTTGAAGCAACAAAAAACTATTTAATTAATCTATTTTTTTTATGTGTAGTGCTTTTGTGATATACAGTTTGTCACTGTGTAGAGTTTTATGACATAGTTTCTCATTGGCATGACAGTCCCACAAATTTCATCCTAAATTACAACTCATTTTAATTTGATTCTAAACTATAACTCCTGTTAATTGTGAAGGGGAACTAAATACAGAATAGCAGGGCAAGTATGCAGGAAGTATTAGAATCCATAGCCAATAAGAGAATTTGCTCTAGTCATGCAAACTTGGGTGTGGGTTCCCTAACCTATGAGTTGTTACATTTTTGCATTTTTACACAACTCTCCATATTCTAGCAACAGCTAACCTGTGCAAATGAAAGCCTTTTGAATTGCTCTCTCAAAAGTTTTCAATATGAATGTGAATTTAGTCTAAGTTAAACCACTTTATAATCATGTTGGTGGTATTTCTAGAGTGGGTATAATTTTGATCAAAAGAGATTTTGAGGCATAGGAAAATCACACCTGGGGCCCTTAAAAATACAATCACAATATTTTCAATCACATTTATTTGTGTATTCACAAATACACAATAAAATAAAACTAGATAATTTACAAATACAATTAATGGCTAACAGAACATGAAAGATTTACATAGAAATACTTGTATCTGGAAATATTGCAGTTTGTTATTTAGAAATTTGTTCAGAATAACATTACAATTCAGGAGACAACATTTGGAGTAATATTAGATAATTTTGTAGAAACAAAATCTCAGTAGTGATAAAAAACCCCTAACAACTAATGATCTGAGCTCTGTGGGTTGATAGGAAAGGACTAGGAGACAAATATTTTCAAATTTAATACTTTGTTCACACATGACTTTTAATACAGTAAAATCCTGGTTGCTCAATGTCAGAAATCATGAAGTACAATTAGAAAAGATGCAGATAGCAATAATGGTGATCACTGAAATTATTTTAACAATGGGATATATTGAGACTATTCAACCTGGAAAAGAAACAGCTTGAGAGGAGTATAATAGTCTGTGATTGTGGGTAACACAGGGAGTAATTATTCGCAATAGAATAAGAAGAGGCAATAAATTAAATTATTATATGACATAAAGGATAAACATCTCTATATTTACTCGTATTATGCTCTGTACAACTATTTTGACCACCTCTGAAGAATGATACTAGAACAGACAAATAATTGTTTTCAACCAGCTGCACTGTTCTTACAGAGAATTTTTCATATAACCATACCAAGTAAGTGTTCGGAATAAATATCTTTTACAAAAAACCCTCTTTTCCTGAATCATCCCACTGGTAATTCAAGAACTTGCTAAGTGCAAAGCAGCACAGGGTGTCTTCAGGAAATGCCTTTTTGCATTCCTGCTCTGCTGTAATAAGGGAAAAATATAGTCTACTAAGTTTTTTATCTTGAAGCAGATATCTAAGGGTGTATAAAGTACTTGAATTCACATAATGGCATTTTCAAAAGCAATTGTGAAATTTTAGCTTTACAACCAAAGTGTGTGTTGCAACAAGATTTTAAAGCTTATTGATTCCTACTATAAAACAAGGCTTCTGAATTCACTTGTACATTAAACTTTTAGAACTATTAGGAATCTTGCTACAGGAAAATTTAAAAAATATATTTATCTGAAAACAAATCAAAATTACTTCAAATGTTATTAATTTTGCTTCCTGGGATTTTTGGGTTTCTTTTGTTTGTTTGGGGTTTGGGGTTTTTGTGTGTGGATTTTTGTTTGGTTTTGTTTTTTTGGTTTTGTTATTGTTTTGTTTTTGTTTTGTGAACTGTTATGCTTTGGAAAACAATGGCTTTGTTAATATGAAAATTAATGAGCATTAGAATTGTTTATGTGGGTATTTCATACCCCTTTCACTGTAATGCTCGGTTTATTCAGATGAATTCTACCATTAGATTGTAATTAGGCTCATGTACTGCTTGATCTACGGTTTAAGTGTGTTCTTGAACATCTAGCTTGAAGGGAAAGGACATAGAAGGTTGGCAAAATACATATTGTTTGCCTTTTCTACAGCTATAACATAAAAAGAGGTTTCACATACACAACTAGCCAAATAGTTAGTAAATAAAAACTCCTGGATTTTAAAACTTGAAACTAATTCAGATGATATGTATGCTAGTATTACCTTTTTAGAAGTTTTACATCCAAAGGTGAAGCCCACTAGGGGACTTGCTGATAAATAATATGTATTTAGCCAATTAGATAGTTAAAACCTTCCAGGAAGGTAACAAGAAAAGAACAAGCGAACAGGGAGACTGAGGCAGAAACCTTCATCAAGAATATCATACTCCTTGTATCAAAGAACTCATGACAATGATGATACTCTAAAATACATCCCCCATTCCCACCCCCATGCACACAATTGTTTAGTGAAGCTTGATTGTAAATTTTAGGGTCCAGAAAATCTTTGGAGGAGTGAGTTCAATATCAGAGAAAATGGTATTTGAAAATGTAACAGTTGTAGCTGTGGATGAGGTTTTTCTGCAATAATGACATAATTTAGGCTAGAAATATTATTGGAGTTGGACTGATAAGAAGACAAATTTTTTCTTTGGCTATTGAGTAACCATTAATTAAACGAAAAATAAATTCTTGGGCCTGCATATGCATGCTGTGCCCCTTTTTTGCAGATAGTAAGATTCTGTGTGTAAAAATGTTTATCTCTTTCTTTCAAGACTAAAAGTGTAAATTTTTCTAGCTTGCTTTTCTCTTGGATCTTGCTTTTGCTCAGCAATAATTTGAAAGCTGGAGGAGAGCATCTCACCTCTATTTGTCTACAGTACAGCCTGTATCTTACTGCTGAAGCATTTTTCTGTAAAGAGAGATATGTGTCTAGAAAGGCAATTCTAGAAAATAATTGGCAGAAATTCCTGATTCACACAGGTATAGTTGGCATCACAACCTGTAGCTTTGAACAGATGCATCTACAGCTGTGGCCTGTGCTCGGCACAGCGAGGATCCCCCGGGGTTGCGCAGGAATGCTGACATCCAGCAAACTGAGCCATTCTCTTGACTTGGATGGTCAAGGCCTTCTGCATTATCTGGCATTAAACTTCAGGATCTTGAAGGATCATTAAACTTCAGGATCTTGAGTCTAGCACCTCAGAAGCCTCACCTGAATGCATGTGTAGTTGACTCCTCACTACTTGCCCTGCTCTTTATAACGAAAACTTAATTCTCTGATGTTTTGGCATAGAGTAAGATGTCAACTCTATAAAATTTTATGGTGTGCTATGCTATAAAATATTCTATATGTTGACTTCAGTAAAAGAAAGTAAAATTAATGACATCTAATAAAATACTTTCAGTGTAATTATTCAGTATCTTTATCTCAGATTCTCAGTACTCCTTTTTTACAGAGGAGTCTCAGTTTTCTTATTTGTTTGTCATGGTATAAAATATAGGAAAGTCACATAAATAATTCCTTCAAAATAATCAACAGAGTCAACAGAGCATTTGCAAGTGATTAAGGAGAATTAAATTTGATTGTATGCTGCAGTCCTAAACAAATTTCATACTCACCTGAGTTTGTTTCACAGCAAATCAATAATACTAAAGACTTTATTTGAACAGGCAATATATAGTTTCCTTTTCCTGTTCACTGTGCATATGAAACTATCAACTTCAGTTAATGAGAATTTTTTCCATAAACATTGATGGGTGGAAATGTTTTCTTTGCTTTAAAAGACTTTTCCATCTTGTGTCTGACATCAACTAGCAGCCTTGAATATCAAGAGGCACTGTCCAACCCCAAAGAACAGTTTTCATGCTTTTCAATGGTATTTGTATTAAATTATTCAGGTACTCAGTGATTCAGTACAAAGTAAATTATTGCTAGTCTGTTTTCAGGTTTCATTGCACAGCTATCAGTAGGATTAAAATTTAAGAAAAAAGCCCCAAAACACTGCTATAGGCATTAAATATCCTTGTAATGCCAATGCTGAATCAAGTAAAATAATGAAATGTACTGCAAATGTAATAGCATTTGCATTAGCATTCTCTGCCAGAATCCACACTCTTCTTGGGCACAAACATGGCTATAGCTTGTATCTTTTTTATCTCAGGGTGCCATTAATTCCTGCACATCGAGAGGTCCTCAAAAGTATCAATGTGCTAAAATATTTTCTTAAGGAGTAAAAGAGGCAAAATCATTTCTGAAAGATACACATATCTCATTGGGTTAAATAGTTGAAGAGGGAATGCTGGAACATTCTAAAATTTCCTGTCTCATGGTCAAGGAATGATTTGAGTTGATGAGCCATTTTGTATTTATGCCTTCAAGAACAATGTTCTCAAATGGTAACAGGTAGCTCATAGAAAGATGGAGAAATAGAGATGCATTCAAATATTCATACAGATGTAACAGAGGCTTAAATTATTGAAAATATTTGGAGCAAATTTTTCATTAATGCTAAATTAGAATATGATTGTCTATCAGCTAAATAAAATACTTTGAGAGTGCAAAGAGGAGTGCAAGTTCTCTTCTTGCTGCTCCCTGATGAGCACATTTAAAGTTGCACTTCCTTTAAAGGAACTTTTTAAACTCTTAGAGTTCTAGCAAAGAGTGATGAGTATTTTTATTATTATGCACCAGCAAGTACAGGATTCATGAGAAGATTTAAGTGCAGAGAAGTCATGTAGCACTCTAAGCAAAAAGGTAATTTGTATATCCAGAGTGGGAAAACGAAGCAGCTATATTTAATGTCAACTGATGAACAACAGTATAGACAAATAATTTTAAAAGTAATATAACTGATGAATTTCACCTTGTGCATAAGACTAGAAATTGGGTTTGTACTTCTTGAAAAAAAAAGGGGGGTCTCAGTTAAGGGTCTCTACCATCTTGTTTATTTATGCATTCTAGAAGTATTGGGAGTCTGGAAATATTTTTAATTGTAATAATTTATGAATTTAATAGGAAGAAAAATTGAGTGTGAAAAATTAATTTTTAATGCTTTGTTTCCAATCATTTTGTGTTAACTAAATACCAAGATTTGCTATTATAAACCTAAGCTTGGGTTTGTAAATATATAACAAAATGAATTTATCTTCTGAATATTTCCTTTTAATCTGTATGTGTACGCTTTTTAACGGGTAAATGTCTTGTGTGTTCTAAATAAATATGATTCAGCTTATGCCACTCGCTTTCCCTCCCTTAATAAAACCCTTATGCACCAGCACCTGCTTCTGACAAGGCAAACATGATGAAGCACAGCTGGAATTCACAGGTTAGTGAGTTAAAAAAAAAAATGCCCTAAATGAAATAGACTGACGGTTCAGTGTGGCTGCAAAGGGGATACTATCCTGCAGTTTATTGCATTTCGAGCCAGGGAACACGGCCTTTATAGCACCATTACCAATGAATTTTAAATCACTCTAAAGTTCAAACTTCACTGAAGCATCACATTGTATGTTGAAATCAGATGACCATTTTGCCTGGCAAATGCCATCTATATTTCAGAAAAACATCCATGTTCTAATAAAAAATGAATTAAAAGACATGGAAACTTCAAGCACCATTTGTCATCTGAAACTTATGTTCATTAATATGCCTCAAATCTCTAACTCTGAGAAAAGCTAAGTCAATTCCCAAATTACCATAACATTCAAAACTAAACAGTAATGCATTTTAAAATGAGTGTATTGAAAATTGAATGCCAACTGAAAATAAATGATGGTACCTTTTAAAATTAAATTACAACAGACTTTTTTCTTTGTTCTTTCCCCTGTTGTCATCTTCAGTTAGTCTAGCTGTCCAATTCTTACCATATTTACCCTATGACAAGAAGGGCCTAGAATATAAAGGCAGAAAAAAAGACATAAATTTTCATAATTAAATACTTCATAACAATCTTAACTTGGTATAAAAAAAATCAATTAAATAGGAGTTTCTTAATTTTTTGCTAGTTCTTCCACTACACCTACCTCAATGAAATTGCACACATACATCTGTTTTTTCATTTGACCTTGTCCATAAATATCCTCATTTGATATATCTCTAGAATACTTACAAGGTTTTCACAGTGAAATATATACATTTTTTGTAATCTTGGTATACATTTAAAACTGAACTCAGAAAGCATATTTCATGACAGCAAATTGGCAGAACAAGAGTTTTTCACTATAAAATTTTGGTGTGGGGAGGGAAAAGTAAGGAACTACTAAAAAAGTTCAATAAAATTTAGTAAAATGAGAATGGGATTGTAAATTCCAGGAAAGTGGACAGGTTCTTAAACTCTAAATGGGAGAAAGTTGCATAATAGATTCATGAAGTTCTACAAATATTTTCTGCATTTTTAGTTGTCTACATTTTCTAAACTTCCTTAATATTTATACTTCTTGCTTGCATAAAGCCTAGCACAGCATAGCTCTCACTACATTTTCACATGCATAAAGCAGTAGTCTTCAAAGTACTCAGAGAATGAAAATAAACTTTTCTGACAACTATTTACAAAAATTACTTTGGTCAACCATGTTCTTCCCATGTTCTTCAGACAACATTCCACTTAATGGATTGAATCTGTTATGCAACTGCCAGCTGCTGTTTCCTTGATGTCATAGTTGAACAATAACCATTTTAGTCTATCTTGATATCTTAGCATAGAATATCTTTATTTGGCATCCTTCTTTCTTTTTTTTTTTTTTTTTTTTTTTTTTTTTTTTTTTTTTTTTTTTTTTTTTTTTTTTTTTTTTTTTTATTTAACTCCTTTTTTTTTTTTTTTTTTTTTTTTTTTTTTTTTTTTTTTTTTTTTTTTTTTTTTTTTTTTTGTTCTGTCTATATTTTTAAATGCAACCTCTAATTTTACACTGGCAATCAATTAAAGGTGTAAGCAATTGGAGGATTTAAATGTCCAAATACCTGATTGAAGGAACAAATCATGTAATTAAACCCCAAATACTATTGATTGTGACCATAAAAAGAGTGTTTTAGTTGAAGTCCATTTTACTTTTTTGACTCAGAAAATCAAGATGCTATTTAAAATAAATAGAACATGATTTTTGATGTTTAGAGCTTATGCTTCCACATCAGAAGTGTCTTTTTTTTTTTTTTTGGCTATTCTTAAAAAATGCATATTTGGTGTGTCTTTCTGATAATTGTGCCCCCCCACGCACTTAGTAATAGGGAATTTCTGCAATTTTAGTGGCTGTACAAATATGATGGTAGTGTTTTCTTCACTTTAGCCACAAGTCACAAAAAATGCAGGGACAGTCAAGCAAAATTGTCTCCAGGTAAAATTTTGTATTTTCTCTATGGGAATTTTTCCAGAAAAAAGACTTGCAAAGTTGAGACCCTCTAATAAAATTTAATTGAAGTAATGTGTATTTTTAATAGAAGATGTCTTTCTATTTTTTTTTCTCCCATCATCCTTCCTGTGAGAAACTGAGGTGCTTCAGCTAGAATCTGAGCTGTATCTTGTTGCTTTGTATCTGACTGCTTTTCTGAGCAGAGATTATTAATCATGCTGAATTATGGAGATGATTGTTGTTGTGTACAAACATCTGGTATAAAATATTTTGAGGCCAACACATTTCCCTTGTCAACTCAAACAAACAACTTGAATCCAGGTCTCCAGAAGTAAAAGGATTTAAGCAATAATCCACTGGGTCACTGAGAGAATGAAACAAATGACAGCTGAAAGACATTTTTAACCATAAGAAATGGTACAAGGCCATTTTCCTGCATGTATAGTGACCATTATCAAATAAATATGCACATGCCATTTGGTAAACATAAGATTAATAGGACACAAATCCCCAAGTCAGCATTTACAGGTTGAAAAAAGGTAATTGTCCAATTACAGTCTTACTGAAGTGGCTTTGGCCTTACGGGGCAGGCCCAGGAAGAGGTCACAGGATTGCCACAATAGATTAGCTTAGAATTTGGTTATTATTTTAATAAGAAATAGGCATTGGAAATTTATATACTTAATTAATTTATATAGTATTTTGACAAGAAAAAGACATTGGAAATTTCACTGCTGTCCCAGTGACCTGCCATATATTCACAAATTCTGAGAAAGTATTCTGGCTTGGCTCTCCTAGGAATACTTACTCCTGGTTACCAGTGTAAAAGTAGGACTTCAAACATTACAGATAAATTTTAGTCTGAGTCCCATACCTTCATCAAATTTTTGGGATTGTAGAATTTGAACTGTCATCTTACGCCTTCGTAAAAAATATTTTACAGGAAGTTAACATAAAGGATTATTTTTTTTCCATTTTAAGAACAGTAAAAATCCAACACAGGGCAAGAGACATTTTTCTTCCTTTTTTTTTCAGTAAGTATTACTGAGGAGATACATCAATAAACCATAATCAAAGTATAAAGACCTCACAGCAAAGATGATAAAATCAATATTCATACATCTTTCAAAATTCTATATTTTGAGGACACAGGTTTTAATTAATTGTCCTTTAAATGTACCTTTAATTGATGAAAATTCAGATAAACATTTTCACAACTATGAAAATTAATAAATCACACTCATTAATTATTTTAATTTCAATTACTGCAGAAGGGCCTGCCTACTATCTGGAATAGTCTGACATTGAGATGAAAATAATCTTTCTAAATTAGAAATCTCATAATGAGGACAACAAAATCTAAAAAGCAACATGTACAAGATGACAGGAATATTACCTGGCTTGAAATGAAGACACTTTTCCTCTTTACATCCTTCCACAACTTTATATATAACTAAAGCCGATGTAGAGAACACATGACAACATTTGTAAACTAAACCCTGCACAATCTTGGGAAAAGAACTCAAATGATTATTAATTCTTTGCTAAAATTTTCAGTTTAAGACCTCAGACCTCCAAAATGTATATGCACATTTAATTTCATGCACATGAATTTTGTTTTGAGGGTTTCTTTCAAAAAAGCCATATTTGTTAAAAGGTAGGCAATCTTTTTATTTCACTTCTAGACTTAAGGACAGCTCTTAAATTTTGTCACACAGGTAGACAAGCAGTGCCCCAGAGGCTGTTGCCAGCTCATAGGGTTTCAGCTCCTAAATATGTTTAATTGCAGAAGAATTTCAAGGAAGCCAGCAGGTAATTCAGTCCTGGCCTTCAAGCACACTAATGTTCACGTCTCCAATATTGTACCATTTGTTCACAGCACTAGCAGTCAAATTAAAGACATTAGTTAGTCCCATGTGACTCAAACTGCTTAAACTAGGAGTGATCTTTAAGCCGGTCATTGCAGAGAAAGGTGGTCCCTCTGCTGACCTGTTCTTGGTCTCAAACACCTTGCTGCTGAAAGGAGGGATTCCCCCAATGAGGAGACATCTGCCTCTCCAGGAGAGAAAAATTACATTCTGGCTATAGCTCAAATGAACACCTTCTGATCTACTCTCATGCAAGAATTTAAAACAAAGGGTTAAATTGCTTAGAATTATCTGAAGCTCTTTTCCTCTAAAACAGCACATTCACTCTGATCCACAACTGAGAGGTTGAAACAAGTCATTGTTATCCTTTTGTTGAATGACCTTAAGCTAAATCTTTCATTCTTTCTAATTATGATTAACAGATACCTTCTAAGTGTTTTTCTGCTGTTGCACTTCCTTGTGGTCCAATTAAAGCACTGCCCATTTTTCTTTCAGAAACAGGTAATGAAGATCAACTTCAGGCGGAAAGAAAAGATCATACTTCATAAAAATACAATAGTCCTTGACTGTGTGGTTTTTATCCATTTAAGATGTCAAGTAATTGGAAGAGAAATCTTGAAAAGACTTAATTTTAATAGATTTGTAAACCTGTGAGCAAAAACAAATAGAAAATATTGAAAAAAAAAAGTGTGAATTAACTCTAAAACACATA
>WBNO01026837.1:0-11166 GCA_013400575.1 Peucedramus taeniatus | reverse complement strand
CCTTGCTTAAACTGTCGGGAAAGAAAATTGCTCAATTCAAAAAATGTTCAGATTTCCAAACTCCTCTGATTTTAGTGGTCTCCATATCTGCCCAGGAGATTTTTCTTCCTATATTTGCCCTATACATCAAGAAGTAGAAAGCCCTTACTAGAGGGTGATTTGTGTGCTCCAATTTGTCCTCTAAAAGAATATCTCTTTTGCTACTAGTAGAGAGAGCCTTAGGTAATCAGCTTAAAATTAGTCTTTGTTAATAACCCATCACAACCCAAAGACCAGGTTATCAAAGGAACTCAAGCAATTAACAGACTGATTTTAGTGAAATATGCTTATTGAATTGCTTTTAATGTTCTCTTAAACATTTCACATCTTAAGAGGAAAAATTCTTGAATGGAGCAGTTAGTGGGATGAGGAGTTTTACTCAGCTTGGGTTGTGACTTGTGAAATGAATCATTAAGATTATTTTTAATAAAACAATTAAGGGGATTTTTTTAATTATAAAGATGTCTTAAGATTTAATACCCCAGGAAAGATATATAAGAGAATAAACAAAGCAGGTAGCAAACACACATATTTTCTTAGCAACTAATGTGAGCTAGGCTTTTCTTTTATCTTCAGGTTATTGTTTGTATAAAGATTATACAGATTTTGGTTTGCTTTCACTTGTGGGGAATACACATAAGTGATTTCTGTTCAAAAGAGAGTTAAAATTATAGAAAACCCAAGGAATATTCTGTGTTGCTTCTATGACAGCAAGAATTGAACTGAATATAAAATAAATTCCCATCTCTAAAGCAAACAGAAGATTTCATATCTATGTATAGATATAGATATAAAAAATATATAACATAACATATAGAGCATAGTGAATAAGTACACATCAGTAAACGTTGTCACAAAGCAGTGATCTGAGGCTACTTAAAATATTCTAATGTCATAAATCATGATAAAGAAAGTAAAATTCCCATTGAATAAGAGATAGAAAATTAAACCAAGCATGTCTGTGTCCTGTTGCCAAAAATTCTACTAAACAGTTGCACAAATATGTAAATACAGACAGCATGGTCAGAGTTTCATATATTCTTCTTAAAGTCTGGGGCATTTAGTAATAACAAGTTGACAGCTTCAGTATACTTTTGGATCAATTTCTTAAAAAACCCAAACCAATACGCCCCAAAAATCAAAAGACAGAAACAAAAATTACCCCAATAAAGCACCACCAGAGGTGATATTTAGAAAAAGATGTGACTGCATCATTGATTGAGGATATTTTGTAGTCACACCATGAACTCATACCAATTTTCTTACAGGAAAAAATATTATGTTCCTTTAAGCAATCTCGTGCAAGCAGTGAGTATCTTTATTGCATGTCATTAAACAGACCCATCACTATAACATAGAATTTCTGAATGCTTAGACCATATTGATCTGTAATGATATGTAGCAGCACTTACCATCCAATTATAGATATCCAGGGGAGGGAGTCAAAATGTGAAGTGATACTTCCAAGGAATACCAACTGTTTCAGGTTCAGAATCTTTTTCAGGCAGATCTGGCATTTCTGTATTTAAGAGTCACTATGTGTCTTTTCTCCAAATATTTGTCAAATTAATTTTTCAGACCATCCAAAACATCCTGTAGTAAACATTCCCTACAGAGGGAATAGATAAGTTAGGCACCTGCCTTCTCTTTGCTTGCTTTGCACTTTCTGACTGATGGTTTCACCTGTTGCTTCCTCTTTTCCCAAGAGAAAAGAGAGTGAGCATTTGTTCCTTCTAAGTCACTACTAAGGAAATCAGAACAAAGGGAATTCACACAATAGAGAAAATTTGTCAAGAAGGTTGAATACCTGGGTTGAAAATCTCAATTGTAAAGAAATTGTTAAGGAAATCAGTTGTAAATTTCATTTAGGGCCATATACAGATATTGAAATATCACACTTCTCATTCTGGGCAATTTAAATAGTCTTGTGCAAACTATAATTGTGAATTCAATTTTCTAAGAATGAGACTGAGAATTAATTTAATTGAACTCAGGTTAAATTACTTCAACTGAGATAAGATGAATGTTGATTAACAGAGTCAAATGCCAAGTCAATTAAAGTAATTCCAACATAAGAAGAAAACATTTGTGACATTTTTATTGAGGTAAAGTCTCTTGAAACAAGATTACATGTGTTAGCTTTGACAGTATTGAAGTTCAGGTATGTTCAGGACATTATATGAGCAGAAATTGCTGGCAATAAACATAGAGCTTAAAATAATCTTTTCTTAATGTTCATGAAGTTGGAATTTGAAATTAAAAATGTACAAAAGTCACACTATACAGGCTGATATCCATTAGTTTTAAATGTAAAAATGGAATTGCAAATGTCAGAACAGCAAGCATGGTCTGCCAAAAGAAATTTGTTTGCTTTATTTGGTCTTGAATAACAACAAAAAAAAGGAAATTTTTTTTGAGATACTTGTATCACACAATTTGTATGCATTCCTCAGATTGCCAAAGCACATCTTAACCTGCAACAAAAATATAAACTACGATTACAGTGGAATTACGCAAAATTAACTATTGAAGTTAAAAAGCTGGTAAAAATATTTCTTTTCAGTCTATCAACCCACAGTGAAAAGCTATGGGGGAAGAAGGGAGAAAGAGGGGAAAGCAACAAAACATAGTTGCACTTTACCATGCAGCAATCAATTTAAAGGCCCAGAGGAAAATTTTTTTGAGCTCTAGGAAGGGAAATATGCTCATTGTAACTCAACCTTATATCAGAGAAGTAAAGTTATTAAATCCATTACTACACAACAAAATCAAAATGTATGTATTTCTGTTTGGAGGGATGATACTTTTTTAAAAAAATAAAGTTGCCATATTGAAGGTTTGTGAAGGTATTTAAAAAATGACACATTTTAAAGGGAGAAAGGTTAATTCTATTTCTTGAAAAAAATTGTTCTCAGATTTTGTTGGCTTGGGTCTTTTTTTCTAAAATTCTGGAGGTATATGTAAGTTTAATAGATTTTCCTTTTTCATCCACCTGTCAGCACTAGAGTCTATGTGTGTGTGGTACTTAAGCACTGAGGAAAGGATTTTTCCAGTATTACAATTTTTTTTCCAGTAGTAGATTAAGTTTGAGTGCTTAAATCTTGTGCCTCTCACTGATGAAGTAGATTTGCCAGTCAACAAATAAATAAATGCTAATGGAGAAACAGAATGGCTCTAAAAGAGTATTACTGATTGAGTAATAATAGTAGCGGACAATGAGTAAGGGGTGGATATAAAGAAATAGTTTGATTTTAAAAAGATTTTAGACAAAGGTGATGAAAAATGGCCTGCTTGAATATTGTATGAAATTTATGTACTTCATTTACAGAAGTTCAAAACAGCTGGCCTGTGAAATTGGCTGTTATTAATAGGAATTTCTAATCAATTTGCCAAGTTGGAGTGGCACCATATGACAGGAAAATATAATATCTAGCTTATAGGAGAGAAAAACATGCAGCTGCAAGCTGATTAGTCTGTCCTCAGTAGCATACAATTTATGAATAAATACTGAAAGTAAGTGTTCAAGTCATGACTGTAAATGAATAAATGTTGGAAAATAATGCATCAGTTCATCAAAAGTAGATTGTGTCACACTAACCTTGTGCATGTCTTTGATAAGACAAGAGATTGATTGTCTAGACAGGGAAATTTAGTTTTAATCTGATTTCAGTAAAATGTTTTATATAATACCATACAAAGACAGAGATGCAAGATGCTTAAGGAAGTTTTGTTAGTGAGACAATTGTTGAATTTGTTGAAGTTCAGTAATGAAACTCAAAGATAAGTAATGGGGAAAATCTTGTTTAATACTTTTTGCTGATGTATTCAGCTGGACAGTGGAAGTTTGCTGATGCAATGAAGCTGGCAATCAGTACAGAAAAGGATGGAGATATAGTAAGACTCAGATGTCTTAATTAATAGAAGTATAGCAAAATTCACTAATTTGAAATTCAAAAAGTAGTTCTATCAATGGTTTAGGTTATATAATGGAAACACTAGTGGTAGAAGCCAAGAAAACTTTTGGGATGTCCAAGTCAAGTATGGATTGCTCAGGTTCAACAGGGCTTTGAGCAACTTGGTTTAGTGGAAGGCATCCCTGATCAAGGCAGGAGTGTTGGATTTAGATGATTTTAAAGGTACCTTCCAGCCCAACACATTCTATGGTTACTTGAAATCACAAAAGCAAAACTATTTTAAGAAATGGTTATTCAGCCTTAGAAAACATCGGTCAAGCATTTTTAAGATGGAGTTATGGTACTTGCAGAAAACGCACATGAGACTTCCTCTGGAATGTTACGTACCAGAAAGAAAAATATTTATTTTCAGGATAAACAAGGGAATGGGAAATATATTTAATAACAAGAAAATAGAGAAGTCTGGCTGAAATAGCATAATTAAAAAAAAAACTGAATGATATATAAATATAGTGAAAAAATATGATACTTAACAGCAGCTGGGTGAAAATCACCTTAAAGTATATAGACACCAGAACACAGGGATGTAAACTTCTCACTAATTAAGATAGTCTGGAAAAGGGAAGACAGTTTCTTACTACAATAGAAGGAATGGGACAAAGTTATTGCCTAATTTTAAAACAGATTATGATTGTTTTAGAAAGGATTGTGTAGCATTGGTGACACATTCAAATGGTTCCTTCAGGTCTGTGCTTCTTGAATAGTCATGATGTTTGTTAAATAGATAAATCATTGCTATTAATTTTATTTTGGTCTAAACTCAGAAATCCTTAATGTAGGCTTGCATATAGAAAGAAGGAAAAACAAGGTCAAGGATCAGTATTGAAATGAATTGAGCATAAAATTTAGTACAATCCTTCAGGGTAATTTTCTGTCTTCCTGTTTCATCTCCACTCTTTTAAAATGATGGGAATTATTGCCTTTACATATTCTTTATTTAGTGTCAAATGAGTTCCATATGTTTTACTGATAGATAAAAGATTAAGGAGATTAAAATGAATATTCTGGCAAGCAGGGCTAAGATTTGTGAAAGCTTACTTATAAGCAACTTTGAAGTCACTTGAGGATATGCACAGTAAAGATGGCTATACCTGAGAAAAAGTCTGCAGGATGCCACACTGATTTGAGACCTTTCTTAGTGTCAATCATTATAATCAGTATGTGGGTCTCAATAAGAACATTTACCTTGAAACTTTTTTGTGAGTCATCTGAAATTCACAGTTTTTTTGATATTCTGAGATAGAAATTAGTCTGGAGTCAAAGAGGCAACACTATGTAAAATGAGAAACTAAACTAGAATAGCAAGCCTGATTGAATTGTGTGCTCTTCTTAGAATTTGTAAATTTAATCTTTGTTCAATTAAAAAAAATTATTCCATTACAGTGCTAACCATCTAAATCTTCTGCTCTTAGAGCATAAAAATTTCCTGGAACTGCTAAATCTAATGCAGATAATAAAACCATAGAAGATCTCTGTAGGTATCTATAGGTATCTACAGATATCTATCTGTAGATATCTATCTATCTAGGCATATATATTAAATACCTCATCAAATATGGAGGGTGTAGGGATGAGAAATAAGGAGGGAAATTATAGTCTAAAAGGGTCAAAATATGTTCACTTCAGAAAAATGTGAAATAAGGAATCTAGATATCACCAGCTTGGTGTTGTTCAAGAGGTTTTTTTGAATGTTTGAGACAGTAGTGAGCTTAAGAGCAAACATTTGGGTGACACACCCTACTAACTTGGATATCTTTAAACCGTTTTCAAAAGCTAATTTGAGACTGTAATTATGTCTTTGGATTTGCATATATCAAAAGTAAGAATTGCTGTCTGTTAATGTGTGATTGATGGTAGGAAATGTCAAAATATTCATAAAAACTGGAAGGGAAAAATAAGCCAATGAGCATACACAAGTTTTCTGTCAGTTTTGTTGCTTATGTCTCTTGTCTCCAGTGCATCACTGGAATTTGTCATAGTCATACAATAGCCCATTTCATATGGTTCTGTGAGTCCTTAAAGTTGATTCATGTTGTAGAATAAAGCTTTTTAAAAATCACTAATAGAATCACAGAATCGTTTAGTTTGGGAAAAAACCTTTTAAAATCATAGTGTAAATTGTCATCAAGCTATCAGGACTGTTAGCTGGGGACAGGAGCAAAGAATAGACATTTCTTTCAAATAAGGAAATAAAAAGTCTGTGCCAAAACTCAATGTGATTAGAAACTGTTATTTACATTACAGGACTCCTTTGTATAACTACTAGATATCAAATTGAGAGCCACAGACTTGTGCAAAAATTAACAATTTTTTCTCAAGATACTTATGGGCTGTGGGCTTTCTAAATTTCTGTTTCAACATTTCAGATATATAAGATTAGCCTACTATAAGTAGTTCTGGTTTATAACTGCTTTCTTGTGCAATGTGCTCAATAAGATATTAACATTCAAGTGAAAAAGAAAAAAGCATTAAAAAATCTCCATTTACTCCTGTCTCACTCTACTGCAGATATCAAAGGAGAAACAAATTCATTCCACACTTACCTTTATTCCACATAAATATTTTAAAATTTCTTTATAACAATAACTGACACAGTTATTAAAATCAGTACTACAAAAATGAGATTTTTACAAGATTGGCCCATATGAGCAACTTAGTTTAAATTCCTCAGCTTTTACCTGATTGGAATGTATTAGTGTGCTTGGTCAGTGTGAGTAAATTAGAAATGGAAGACTGAGTTATCTGTATAGAATGATGATATCAATTGGGCTAAACGTATACTTTGTCATTGATAATACTCATCAGATTTATATTGTTGGGTGATTTTCTCTATGGTCTGATATTATTCAAAAGTTACTCATTCATGAAAAACATATAGATGAAACTTCACCTAGAAAGAAATTCTGCCTATTCACTAAATTTTGAAGTGTTCTTGGCTAGAACTGTTTCAGGACTAGGCTTAATTCTAATTCTAGTCTACTACTCTATTACTAATAAGCAAAAAATGTTGACTTTTCAAAATCCGTAGAGTCAATGGAAAGACTTGTCTCTCAATGAAATATAGGATATATTTCTGACATTGCTTTACAGCTATCTATTGTTCAACAACATACAAAACTTTGTCCTTCCTCAAAAATCTTTAGAATCAAATCTTATTCTATAGATCATAACTCCTTTAAAATTGTCACTTTACCTGGAGGTGTAGTGGACTGACTAGCGTACAATATGTGTGATCATGCAATCATATAATGTAGACTAAAGCTAAAAAATAATGTCTTTATTATGACTAAAAAAACAATTATAGTTTAATCCAGGAGGAGCAACCACTGTGGTTTCTATTTATGTGAATTTCATTGCACTATTGGATTATACTTTCTCAAAATTCAATGACAAAAAAGTTGAACATAATGGGGCACAAAATTGTTGTGGTCTGAGCTTTTCATCCTGTCTCAAATTTACCAAGATCTTGGATATATAAGGGAACTGTTTTGTTAATGAGCCCATATTGGGTAATCAAGAAGAGGAGAGTGTACGTCAAGGCTAATTCTTGTAAATTTGTGTGGCAGGAAAAATCATAACATCATTCTGAAATAGGTACTGCATACATACAAGGGAATGGTCTTCTGTTGGAATACAGCAAGGAAAAAAATTCAGACTATTTACCTGTCCAAATTTCTCGTGAACTCAACAGCATCTCTTGGAGGCCATGTTTGTGGCAAAGTGAAAGAGGGTCAGTAAAGAAAATGGTGGGTTTTTATGAGGTGCATCACATGAAAAATGTTAATAGTTCTAATAAAGCATTTAGATAGAGCTACACCTGCCCTACACTACACTATGGTTTGCCCTACTGCCAAAAATAACCAAACTTAAAGGCTTCCTGAGAAAAGGAACAGAAAAAGTCTGAGAGTTGCAAAGATAGAGAAAAGTTAAAAGGTTACTAAAGAAAAGTGACTAAACCCATAACCAGGATAATTTCCCATTGAGTTACCTAGCTTATAATTAAAGGGAATATGATGGTGTTCTCCACATTAAACATTAAAGTTAAGTTGAATAGCCAGATGAAACAATCCCAACTCCTGAGGAGGGCTTTGGATTCACATTACTTCTATTCTGAGACTGAAAACATTATTATTGTAGCTTCTTCTGTTTCAGAGAGGTCTAAACTCAGTGTGACAGAAAATACTTGGTCTTCTCTCAGGCACAGCTGTACTAGTAGAATGGAAAGGTAAGTCAGGTCTCTTGCAGAGAAGAATTACTTCTTTTAAATAAATGATACAGAAGATTGAATAGACTGTCAACAACATGCTAATCACCTTCAATTCTCCTGCCAGTAACTGTTCCCCACAGACCATAAAAGATATTCTGATTTGACTTTTAGATACCTGGCCATCTGTTTCCTGAACATCTTGTATTAATTGTCTGAAGGAATAGAAATTTGGCAAGCACATGTAGCTTAACCTGTCCATTCATTCACATGACATGCATCATTAGCAGTACACTATCTATCTTCCACAGTTGTCTCTCCCTTTAACAAGTCTGAAGTAATTATGTCTGTGCAACATGAATCCTGTCACACCAAGAAAGTCAACTGTTAATGCTGTCTCATATGAAGGTAATCTGCCTGTCAAATGATTACTCACAACAGAAAGGGACAGAATTAGTGTGAGTAGTGTTTCTCTTGACAATGGAACTGTACACACTATCTTATGTGACTGTTATGTTTTTCCTTGCATTTTTCTGTGGTCTTCAAGAAAGCTGGGGTTCAAAATGGAGAAAAAAACCCCGCTGTTGTCATTGGTGTAGTTAGCTTAGAGTTGTGCAGTCTGGTCATTGTTTTCATACCCTGGATGTTACTGCAATAGGAAAAATCATGTTATTCTTGTTATTCTCTCTGTTACCCTCTCTGACTATTTCAGGTGAGTTTGATGCTGCTCTTAGATATAAGACACAAAACCACACGGAATGAGCACACTCAGAATCACAGTAGACTCTGAATTGGAAGGGACCCACAAGAAGCATGCAGTCCAACTCTTAAATGAATGGGATCAAACCCACAAGCTTGGCATTATTAGCACCACACTCAACCAGCTGAGATAATCTAAATCACTCAATAGTTTTGGTAGGGATTTTTTACTTCTCTAAATGGTTTGGGGACCCCAAAGCTTCATTTATGGGTTCAAAAAAGCATTTAGTTTAATTATTTATTTACTTTCAGAAAGAAAAAAAATGGGGAAAGCTTGAAGCCCTGAAATGTCACCATCAAAATTGTGTTTGGTAAAATTTCATGGCATTCAGATCAAAGATACATTAAGGTACGACAATTCATATTATAATCAGGATTTGAACTATATTTATTCTTCTTCTTTGTTTAGATCAGTGCTAGAAAGCCTGCAAAGTGCTAATGCAAGTGGAACATTCTGGTAAGAGACTACTTGTTAGCATTATTAGCAGTATATCATATTTCTTGCAGCTAAAATAAGATTTAAGGAAAAAAAATCAGTCAGGTTTTTTTACAAATGTCTCCTGAGAACTGAGGCATAACAATAGAAGTGCAGATAGTGAAAATATTCTGTAAGATCATAGGATTGGTTTAATACTTCAGGACAAGAGGATTGCATTTCTGCTTTTCTTGTTGTCAATGGACACATGTATCAGTTTTAACTGAGGATCCTTTAAAAGAAAGGGAAGGAAAAAACCAAAAAAAATTGCAAAATAGAAAAAAAGCAGCCAAGGCTTGAATTTGTACATTTAAAACACAGCAATAACATGCACTGCTGAAGAAATCCAGTGCAAATATTGTCTTTTTTTTTTAATGTTTATTTATTAATGAGCGTCTTAAAAGTATTTTCTACAGTCAATTTAATTTTTTAGAGTTTGAGGGCAGATTTTTTAAAATGCATTAAAAGGACACATGCCATAATCTAATCTCATAGGTGATAACATTGCATTAAAAGTTTGTGAACTTTCTGAATACCTTGTTAGTAGCTTTGTGCATAAGCAATAACACAAATTTTGGATCCTTTTTGTTCCTACATGTGAGCAAGCTGTTACTTGCTTGACTCGAGATCTGATTTTTAAAAGCACTGTGGAACACTCCACATGAAAAATCCATAACCACTACTAATAATTGATATAAAGGTTATGGCAAGTGTTCAGCACAATTTTGATGTGAGAAAATATGTGGTGATAGAGATGTATTTTGAGGAACTTCTTAAAACTTTTCTTCAAATATTTATTTTAATAAGATATTCTGCCAAAGGCCACACTTATTATTTACTTTTGCAGACCTACATTCATACTATTTGTATACATCATATTGTCCATAATATATTATTTTAAAATACCTGACATTTTGNTTGAAATAAGGTCTCAACACTGATCAAGTATCTCTGAAATACTGTTTAACCACTCTTCTGCAAAGTTTTTTATTATACTGGATAATTTCCTTTTTTTTTTTCCACTGGTTTCTCTTCCTTACCATTCTTCCTGTGTGAGCTGGGATCAGCTTCAAAGCAGAAGATTTTTTGAGGGACTGAACAATAGTTCTATGTTACTCCAGGTGTGCCTGACACCTTTTAATTGAGTTGAAATAGGTCCATGGTGGTGCAGAGGGGAAGGCAGGCCTGCTCTGTTCAAACCTTTCTCTTTTATCTTCTTTAAAGTACCTTCGGTAGGCAGCAGCATTGAAGCCAAGGTAGGAAACTGTGCTTCATGGGTGAAAATAGTCCTGAACACTTGGGCCAACAAATGCTGCCAGAATTTCATAGCATCTGAAGGCACTGTCCATGCTGGGCTCACAAAAACCACAGTGTGGTACCTTCATGAGAGGTCTCTTCAATATGGCAGAACCTATAGTTCCATTTAAGAAAAAAAATGCAAATGAAAATCTAAATTTAGAGATGGAATTTGAGGATAAGCATTCTGAATTTTTATGCATTTGGTAAGTAGTCACTGGAGAAAAGTACATACCTTAATTAAAGAGGCTGTTTTCTTTCCACGTCTTTTGATGGAATTCTTAAAAAAAAAATCTTAAAGTGTTTTATTAGTAGCAGGCAATACTGTCCTAAAAGAATTCACAATGCAGACCAGGAATATTTGCATCTCCTTCAAAAATGCAGCTGTTTGGGAAATTTCTGACCTTTCTTTTTTTTTT
>WBNO01026828.1:0-13079 GCA_013400575.1 Peucedramus taeniatus | reverse complement strand
ATCATCTGCCAATTCCTAGGTTATTTTTTTCACTCTCTTTTAATGCAGATGCAATAAAAATAATAATAAAAGTGGTTTCAAATTACAACAGAAATTTGTCTTGTAACTATGCTCTGTCTAAAGGAATAGTGTTAGAGGAAATTTAGAATGGTCATTCTTAAGGCAGCATTTATCTTCTTGTATTCCTTTTTTTTTGTTGTTGTACAATTGAAAACTGTCAGAGAGAAATTTTCCCAATTAAGAAAATGTTGAATAAATGACATTGAAAAAGGTTAATGTCACTTTTCTCTGCAACTTTTCCATATAATAAATGTAATTTAAAAATTTATTTATTTTCTAATGCTAGCTAACTTGAAGATGCTCTGACCTGAGTAAGAGAGGGTAGAATGCTCACAGGTATATGTGTGAATCTGTCTTGGTCTGTCATTGTCTTTATCTAGGAGTGTACAGTCATCTTAAATAAAAATAGGAAAGTGATAAGTTTGGTGGAGATGTATAAACATTCCTCCCACATCAAGCCTCCAGCTATTTTATGAAAAGGCAGCTCACACAACCAAATGAAGAAATACAATTCTTTGCTATTTCAGAATAAAAGGAAATCCATCTAAATTACAAATTTATTTTATCAGTAACAGAACACCCTCAGAGGAGCAGACTTAGAAGTTAAGCATTTATTTATCTGTTTATCTTACCTGAACTTTTCCAGCCATTGACTACTGTTGCAGTACAGTTCACCTAAATCAGTTCACCTAAACCAGTAAATAAAATAGTTCAAACACACTCTTCTTGTTCTGAGGACTAATAGCACATCTTAGATAATGGTCTTGTGTGTACTGCACCCTGGAAACAGTTTGTCATCATTCAACACCCCAAAAAATTCCTAGGCATTGTCTGAAAGCTTGGAAGTTGGCATAAATCAAATATACACTAGGGAGTGTACTGGTAGCTAGCAGACAAAGATCATCTTGCCTCTGGCACTGTTTTATTTAGCCCACCAGTACAGATGGTGCTGTAGCAGAGCTGCTCTAGATGGAGTTCTTGGATTCTGTTTTATCCTGTAAATACCTCCTACACTGACCAAAACAAGTAAGCCTCACCCTGGATTTGTGGTGCTGCTTATTATGAGAAGTGTCTTTGTTTTCTTATTTATTGATTAATTAATACCCAACTGTAAGAAGGGCAGTTCTTCGTTGTACCTGCTGCATTCAATATGTTCAGACTGTAGCTTCAAAGCAAGCAGTAACTTATTAGATCTGACAGAGTGACTTTAAAAGGGCACTATAACCACAGATTAGCTTGATGTGGAGGTCAACATCCTGTTTTGCTTCACTAGCTTACGAGCCAATAATCTTTGTCCTAAATGAAAGTAATTGTTTTGGGTAGCATCTGATAGAGGTCTCTAGTCCCAAGGTCAGAGAAACAAAAAGCATGTAAAATGGAATCCATCATTATATCATTATACTGTCATATACATTAAGTTTAAAAAACAGCAACTACTATAAGTAAAACAATCAGGAGGAGAACTCCCATTCATTTTTCTATTAGTACCTTTAGACCTGGAAAATAAAGGGGACAATGTAGGTGTCTTTAAAAGAAGAGAAAGAAATTATATGAATTTTCTCGTTTTATTAAAACATGCAAGTGAACCTTGAAAGTTGAAGATTTCAATTATATGTCCATTTGGCTTCTCTGAAACTGATGATTTTCACCCTGCCCAAATTGCCATTCCCTCATTTGAGAGCAGCTATTACAGATTTCAGCCTAACAAAGCTTTCTATCCCAACCTGTCTTTCGCAGAGAGAGAAAAAAAAATGTTCAGTCCATCTCTCAGTCAGTGACATATTAATTATGATTATAACATGTAGAGGGAATGAAAGCTGCTTGCTAAATTCATAATCTGCTTCAGATGTACGTGTATTAAGATTCATCTAAGAATAATTTTTTGCCCTTCTCTGATGGAACATTGAGTTCCTTCACTTGCTCAAATGTGAGCTGCCTCATTTTAACACAGAATGATCAACCACAGCATGGATATGTGCTTTCTATTTATATCCTTGATGTCATTCATCTGTTGATCAGAATAAAAGCCATCAGCCATAAAGTCTATCTGTTCATTTTATCAGATACTCTTGCATTTGAAAATAAGATGGATTATATCTTACTTTATCAACCAAAGAAAAAGATACAACATATCAAGTTAGATTTTGCTATTAGTCATTCTCAATATGGTGCAATATAACCAAACTCTATTTTCATGAAAGATCATTTTTGGTTTTGATTACAAAGAACAGAATGATACTGCCATCCAAGCAATCTTTTACATTCAAACAACCACACAAATGACAGAACATCTTGAAAGACAATAATAGGAATCCGTTTTCAAGTGGTGGTAATGCCCACAATATAGTCATAAATATATAGTAAGAAACTGGAAAGGCATTCCATACCAGTAACTGCATGTATTCAGTCAGATTAGTTGGTTAGTAGTACTCTGAGCAGCAGCTGTAGAGACAAAATAAATGTCTGTAAAATCTAATAAAAGCACACAAACAGCAGCAGTTTAGAAAGAGCCTGTTCAGCAACTCACAGTTACACTCCCATAGTCTCATTTATGTGCCAAATACAAATCATCTGTTTTTACAGAGCATGTTCTTACCACATTGTTCTCATTATTCATTTCTACAGAGTCTTGGAGCAGCCACTTCAGCCTCAAGAGCTGAGAGGGGACCTCATCAATGTGCATAAATTTATGAAAGGAGGCTGTTAAGGGGATGGAGTCAGGCTCTTCTCTGTGGTGCCAGGCAATAGGACAAGAGCAAATGAGCAGAAACAGATGCACAGGAAGTTCCACCTGAATATGATGAAGAATTTATTTACTGTGTGGGTGACCACATACACTGGAACAGATTGCACTGAGATGTTGTGGAGTCCCCCTCACTGGAGATAGAGCCAGAGCCATCCAGACAAAATCCCATGCTATGTGCTCTGGGATGGCCCTGTTTGAGCAGGAAAGTTGCACCAGGCAGCCCATTCTGTGAAGAGGGAGATTGCACCAACCTTACCCATTCTGTGATCCTATGATTTCCATAAGTCTTCTGTAAGATAGTTACTGAGTTTGATTCACTTCCTATGCAATTATTAATTAGTTTTAGTAGTCGTAAAGCAACAGAGCTGTCATTCCTGCACGCTATTGTGGATTTTATTTTGTGGATATTGTGGATATTATTTTTAATGTCTATCTGCATCCTCAGGTGCTTAATTATGTTGACTTGGGCAGCTGTGAAATGCTTGTTTATTTGCTTGTAGCCCAGTTATAATGCTTCATTGATGTACAAAACTAGGAACTCAGATAGTCTGAATTTCTTAGCATCAGACAAATGGCTAGTCCCTAGGAACTGGTAGTAGTATATATAATATTAAGGTACCTGTCTCAGAAGAGTAAATAGTATAGAGCATGCCAGCTTTTCATAAGAACACAATATCTGGCACATCTATATGTTTATATATAAACATATCAACTACCCAGAACTTCTTCTCTGACATGACAGTGAAATTCAAGGGTCTTCTATATCTGATAGAGGACTTTCTGGAGAAATGTCTTCTTTGTTGAATGTAGTGTATCATAACTTGAGCTTCTCATGGAAGCATATCAGTTTTGGTAAAGCTTTCAGTAGGTCTGGTAAAATTAAATTAAAAAGGACATTAATTACAGAATTAATTCTCTTTGGAGAAAATGAACAGAACACCATAAAATTCAGATCCTTTAGTATTTATGGGTTTGGATATAAATTATCTTTGATTTTGATGCACAGATATTTGCACTCGTCAGTACCATTTCTTGAGTTCCTATTCTGACAAAAACCCAAACAAAAAAAATCCCACACCAGAATCACAAACCATCCAGTCTAAACCATTTATCTATATCTTTTGAGAAAGAAAATTGAAGCACCAGACAACAGCAGTGCCAGGCCCCCAATATGACTTTGAATTAACATATGCAGTATCTCAGAAGGCAATTTGAAACTAGGCCTTCAGAAGAAGCAATTTCAGCCATTATTTGATCATTTGCAATTTTCTTCTTTGTTAAGCAGAAGAAGTTAAGGACGTGAAAGAACTTTCCAACTGCATTTTCCACTCCCACTGTATTTCCTGCAAATATGCTGTTAGGAACGTAAAAGGAATCTGTATCTTTAAAACTGAACTTGCTCTTTTTTGAGGAAACTATTTCGAGAAATGCCACTATAACTGCCAGTTCCTCAAACATATGCTCAAAGACTACCGGAAGACTGTCTTCAGAGTCAGGCTAACAATCATAAAATGATGCTGCAAAGTACCCACTTGTGTTTAAACATGCAAACAGTCATTATACATACTTTCTGACTGTGGTTCATCATATCTCTTGGTTTCTGAGCAAAATTGTTGCCAGTTAATAACACATTCATTCTTTATAATATGAAAACCCAGATGGGAGAAGGTTTCTCTCAGTGATGATTGCCATTGTGTGCTTATTAAGTATAGCAGAAAAAAATTCATTAATCAAAACATAATTTGACAAATTCTTGATTATACCAATATGACTAATTGGAAAATAACAGTCATTCAGGAAAAAAGGTACAAATTTAGAATATGACTTTGCATATTTGATTGTGGTTAATAACAAGCTCAATATAAAATCAAAATACAGGCTTTAGAAAGCTAGATAATTTGTGTTAGGCTGCATCAAAAGCAAAGGTGTGTTATGGTAAACAATGATAATATATTAGTCAACACTGAATAATCGGAATTTTATCTTTTCGGAGATTTGTGTCATAATTTCCAGCGCTCGAGCAAAAGACTTTGCAAGTATTGGGGGTTGACCCTCTCTAGATTCCAGGTGCCCACCACCAAGGTCTGTCACTCCTTTCCTCAGCTGGACAGGGGAGAGAAAATATATTGAAAGTTTGTGGGTCAGGATAAGGACTGTTACCATTTACTGTCATGGGCAAGATTCAAGTTGGGAAAATTAATTTAACAACAAATCAGACTAGGAAAAGAGAAGTAAAATGAAATCTTATCACACCTTCCCCCTATCCTCTCTTCTTCCCAGGCTCAACCCCATTACTTATTTTCCCTAATTCATCCTCCCAGCAACACAGGGGAGTAGGAAATCAGGACTGTGGTCAGTTGACCTTGTTTGTGTCACTCCTTCCTCCTTAGAGGAAGGATTCCTCACGCTCTTCCCCTGCTCCAGTGTGGGGTCCCCTGCATGGGAGACAGATCCTTCATGACCTTCTCCAGAGTGAGTCCTTCCCATGGGCTGCAGTTCTTCACAAACTGTTCCAGTGTGGGTCCCTACTACAGGATGCAGTCCTTCAGGAGCCAGTTCCTCCAGAGTGAATTCCCCCATGGGGTCACAACTCGTGCCATCAAACCTGCTCCACTGCAGACTCCTCTCTCCATGTGGCCACAGGTCCTGCCAGGAGCCTGGTCCATCATGGGTTTCCCACGTGTTCACAGCCTCCTTTGGGCACTGACCTGATATAGCATGGGATTCTCCATGGGCTGCAGGTGGATCTCTATATCCCCATGTGTGGACCCTTCCTGTCCTAAGGAGGCTGTAATCTGATTTTAAGGCTCCTCCCATGGGACACCTGATAAAACCCCATGTCCATGGGTCTGCTCTCTCTGCTCTCGGGCTCTCTGGGCTTTGCTCAGGCTCCCAGGCCTCTCTCTCCTGCCCCCTCCCCGCCACCCCCAGCACAGGGTTGGGGGGGAAATAAAATGGACTCTCGTGCTAAACAACAAAGAGACTGGTCTCATCTGTTTCCCCTGCTGTGGGCTGTGGTCTCCCTGGACACAATCATCACTGTAGACACACAATGCTACACCCATGATCCTCCATGGGCTTCAGAGAGAAAACCTGCTGCACCGTGGTCTGTACCATGGGCTGCATTGCAATCTCAACCCCAGCACCTGGAGAATCTCTTCTCCTTCTTCTTTACCATCATTGGTATTGGCAGGATTGTTTTGCTCACATGTTCTCATGCCTCTGTCCAGGCTTGTCTTGCACAGCAGTTTTTTACCCCTTGTAAAATCTGTTATCCCAGAGGTGCTACCACTGTTGATGGGTTCAGCCTTGGCCAGCAGCAGGTCCATCCTGGAGTCAGTTGGGATTGGGTCTTTTGAAAATGGGGGACACTTCTAGAAGCTTCTCACAGAAGCCCCCCTGTAACTCCCTTGCTACCACAATCTTGTCACATAAACACAGTACAGCAAGATATTGCTTCAAAGGTTAATTGTTTTCCAAGAGTTATTCACAATATTACTTCTGCATGTCCCTACTGATACATGCTATTAAAGTAATTTTATTTCTTCATTAAATTTGTAGAGATAAAATTGTCTATTTTCAATTGAAGTGTTTTCTGTCTGCAGATTTGAGAGCATGTTCCTTTGGTGTATTTAAAAGTAATAGGCAAGGGACTCAGTTACACACATTGCTACTTTTGCTTCTAGAGTACTTCAATTCCAGTGGTAAAACATAGTTTATTTGGATGCTATGGGTAAGAAGTGATTTAAAACACTCTAAAAGAGAAAATTATTAATTTAACAGTGTAAGAAGTTTATCAGCAAAATTGTCTCAATGTTATTGAAAGAAAAATTTTACATTCTGCCTTTTGAAGTGATGATATTTTTATAGAATAGAATATCCTGACTTAAAAGGGATCTGCGAGGATCATCAACTCCAACTCCTGGCCCTGTGCAGGACAGTCCCAAGGTGTGCCGGGAGCATTGTCCGAATGCTTCTTGATCTCTGTCAGGCTGGTGCTGTGGCCACTTCCCTGGGGAGCCTGTTCCAGTGCCCAACCACCCTCTGGGTGAAGAACCTTTTCCTATTATCCAACCTAAACCTTCCAAAGACAACTTCAGGCCATTCCCTTGGGCCCCGATGGCCAGAGAGAAGAGATCAGTGCCTTCCCTTCCACTTCCTCTCACAAGGAAACTGGAGATGAGGTTTCTTCTCAGCGTCCCCTCCTCCAGACTGAGCAAGCCAACTAACCCCAGCCTCTCCTTGTATGGCTCTCTATCTAAGCCCTTAATCCTCTTCAGAGCCCTCTTTTGGACACTTTCTAGTGTAAGGAAAACCTTTCTAGATCCTACAGAAAAGAAAATACAGATACATTCTCAGATATGTATTTATCAGACATTTAAGTCTGTTGTGTAGTGTGATAATGAAACATTTCTGGGAAAATAAATTAGGCAGAAAGACACGGGAAGGAAGACATGGCAATATTCTGCTTCCTTTCACTTTTTTGTCATTAAGCATGTTCTCACAAATACGATCTCATCTAGTACTTGCAAGATAAATACTGATTATTTCTAGTTATAGATTATGAAATTCATTAAATTAACAAATGTCCAACTTTATGTTTGCTTTTAGAGTATGTAATACATAAAAACTTTTCATTCTCCAGTGTTGTATGTGAGCAATTAGAAATATGGCAACTTGATTTCTCTAAATCTGTGCTTTGCAAAGCATTCCCAGTGGGAAAAAAAAGGGAAAAGTGTTGGAGGGATTAAAATTTGATTTCAAATGCACATGATTAAAATTTTGTAGTTTACAATTTTTTAGTATTTTTATGAATATTATATGAGGTTATGGAGCCCAACTTGCCTGCCTTTTCACCCAAAAAAGGCCCCACAGCAGCCTAAAATCAAAATAGAATCTGACTTATGGCAAAAGGGCCCAACCAATGTTATCAGGGTTTTGTTGGTTCACTGAAAATCTAACATAATTTTCCTTATGTTTTACTTCATCCCTTGGCTTTCTTCACCTTTCTTTTCTTATTTTTCTCTTTTTATCTGTTCAATATATTTCTAAGTACTATAACAGACCACACAGAGGAATGTTTCATGCAGAATTAAAAATAATTTTTAGTTAAATGTATATATGTCTCAATATGATGCACTCTCTATGGCAGGTTGGCCTGTCTTAAAATTACTTCATTCAAAAAAAATGTCAAATCCCAGAAGGTTTGAATTGGTAAATTCTTAAGCAACTAAAAATTGGTTAAAATATCCCATGGAGCAACCTGAAAATAGTTAGAACTGTATTTAATATAGCCTCACTCAGCATCAGTTTTTTTGGTTAAGTATGGGATCCATAAATACTCTTCAGAAATCTGGTTTATTTTAAATGCTTATTGTGAACTTGACTTTAAACAAAATGCTACCTAACAAAAGATTTGTTGCAACAAAAGATCAGCCTGAAGCATGTGCACAAAAATTTTAGTGTTCCATGAAAAATCTGTTACTTACATTAATAATTTGGATTAATGTGAAGATGTAGAGCCTGTATGATCATATGTTGCTGTAATGCATACATGTTTTTTTAACAAATAGGCACAAAAAAATGTACATACCTGAACTATGAGCATAGGACAACACATGTAGGTGAACTACATATGTGTAAACAGAACCAGTTGTCTGTACAAGAGACCAGTTTTGGGAATTTGGGATTTTTTGTCTTTTATTTTTCAACTTTTGATGCCAGTAATTATGAACAGACTTCATTCTGGTTATTAAGAAACCTCCACCTATTATTGTTGAACAGTACTTCTACATCCAAAAAAATTGCTAGACTTGTGTAAATTATTTTATCATGAAAAGTCTTCTGGAGAAGCTTTTTGGTTGAACATTCAGAGTCAGAAAAATCACAGTATTTATGCACATAAAAATAATTTGGTGTTTTCTCTATACAATGTTTAGATTGTGTACTTTTTCCTTGCATTGCCACAGTAATTTGAGACAGGCTGGGGCTTCCTATGTATCAAATTAATTGCTTGGATGACTACACAAAACATATTAAAAAGTGTAAAGAAAGAGGGTGCCATTAATTATAAGGATTAAAGTCCCAGAAGAATACCCTCTGGGTGAAGAACCTATCAGACTTTCTTTTCTTTTACTTTGAAAGTAAAAAAGACTTTCTTTTACTTTGAAATGGGTTTTCATTCACCACTGGAAAACAGAACTTGTAATACTTTCCCAGTTCTTATAATAATTATTAAAAAAAAAAAAGGATTGTTGGTTACTAGGTATTGAAGTTTTTGGAGGTACATAAAATTTGAATAATTAAACAAGCATATTTCATTTGGAAACCTAAAAGATATTAGAATTTTACATGCAACTTTGCAAATAATTAAAAAAACATAATATTTTTAATTGTCTGATAAATTCATGCTAATGGAGGAAAATTTTGAAGCACATTTGTGAGATCTTTAGACTTAGACTGATCAGATATTGCAGCTATAATACTGCTAAAATTGTCATTATTCATGCAAAGAGTACTTCCATCATGAATTTGCTGTATTTATTTTTTTTAATTTTTACTAAAACCAGAGAACACAAATTATTTTAGCAAACATATTTTATATTTTTTTAACTTCAGACCCACTCACTTTTCAATAGATGAGAACAAGTGTATTTTTTAAGCATTTTAAATTTTAAAATGTATTTCTATAAAATCCTGAAAATGAATATTTTAGGTCAGATATTTCTGACAGAATCTTTTGCCTCAAACTTTTCTCTTTTTTTCTCTAAGATTTTTTTTTTTGTCAAAAGAAGCTGTCCTTCAGTTCCCCTAAGGGTCCTTCACTTATATTCAGAACATTGAAAACCAAAGCTCACCTTTCCAGGAATTAGAGCAAAGTTGCCAGTGGCTGTGGAGCACATTTGCCTGGTTCTGAAGAATCAACTGAAGGCGCACAGAGAGATGAATGAAATATTTTTGCTACTCATTTCACTACTACAGGAGAGGGAAAGATTATTTGTTTTTGCATAGGTTTCTTTGTAGCTAGGGAAAGAGTTTGGTTGCAACCTCTATCTTCATTTCTGAAGGCCTACAGATCCAAAATAATGACTATCTAATAAAGACTCTGTTATGATGGCTATGTTATTATTGTTAAGCCAGCTACTTATTAAAACTGTGAATTTTTAATTATTCATACAGATAATCTGATATACAGAATGGGGTTTTTTTCCTGAGTAAATCTTTGATCACTCATTTTTTCAATAAATTTATATAGAATTATGTAGTTTAAAAAAAATCCATTTTCTTAGAATAAAAGTATTAAAGAAATCATTATAAAACCAACAAATTTAATTCAGAGATGAAACTGAAATAAAGGGTTTTTTTTGAGGAATGGAGCAGAGCACAGAAAACCAACTAGCCGAGGCCCAATAATAACATCTTGAAAAAATATTTTAATTCTATTCTGCTCTCCACAAGGAAAGGGAATGTGTTTCCATTTTCACATAAAAAAGTACTTAGGAATTTTTTTCCTAACAAGTGTTACAGTTTTCATGGTAAAACACGAACAGAGAAATAGATAAGGCCAACACTTTTCATATATTCTGGTAATCCATTACATAGCCAGTCTGTATGAAGGAACACCAAAACTAACGAAAATTAGGTCCTAAAGTAGGTTCCCTGGATTTGTTCTATATGTAATCATTTTACCAAAAATAACAGAATAAGAAATCAATTTAATTGTTATCTTATGAGTCAGAGCTTGAATGTTAAAATAAATAATTAGAATTTTTTTATGAGTTTGTTCTTAACTTCAGTAACTTCTAATTTACTAACCTTTAATTTCCATTGTCAGCCCTAGTATTGGAGTGCTGACATTTTTCTTTGCACAGGAAAGAATTATCTTTAAGGATCTCAATAAGAAAAACAAGGGCACTCATTGGTTAGCTGGATGGTTAAGACTGAAATTGTAGAAACGGTTTTAGCAGTCTCATGCCCCTTCTGCTGCTGGGGACCCCAGCTGTTTTAACACCAGATGAGTCTTTCCTCATAACATGCTGCTCAGACCCCATCTGTGGTGAGGTTCTCCAGCCCTAGTGTTCTTTATATCCTCACAGCATTCTGACAAGTGGATAGATTTGTCAGTCTTTTACCTGCAAAATGCTGAACATTCTAGATGGCACAGCAGTGTTCACACCAAGCATTATGTTCTGGCACGGTTCTGTAGGAGCAGACCATACAAGACCTTACAAGAAGTGTCACCATTTAAATTGGAGAGACCATACAAGACCTTTCAAGACCTTAAAAGAAGTGTCACCATTTAAAGTTGAGAGACCATACAAGACCTTTCAAGACCTTACAAGAAGGATGTAGAGGTAGCATTGGCAAAGGCAGCACATGCTCATGTCACTGTATGTGCCCAAGTTACCTCATAGCCACTCCCACAAACATACGAGTCTCTGTAACCAAGACCTTTGGTTAAACTCTGCCTAAATGCTGCTTGAAATCACTACTGCAATATCTTCCATGGTGGCCCATGATGCATTTGCCTAGAATAAAATCTTATCTCAAAGGAAGCTATTCTCCAATGACACATCCCAAAACCTTTTGCCTGGCTTAGCTTTGCTCTGATCCATTCCCTTTCTTGACAGCTTTTAATAAATGTTTTTTACTGCTCTCTTTCAAATTCCCTAGCTGTTGTTTGGAGTACCCTGTGGTCTAAGAGATTATCTGAAATACTCTTAGCTAAAGACTGTTTTCATCTCTGACCTGCAGGCAAAGAAAACACTTTCTCTGTGGGAATTTAAGTTCATACTTTGCTCCTATATGAACCAGTACATGACAGGTGCCAGCATGGACACATAATATATTTACTAAAGTTGTCATATCACCTAAAGATTTTTGAATTTCCAGATCATTTCCCTCTCTTCTTTTTTTCTGTTTTCTGTCATAAAATATCAATAATTTCCCAGTCAAAATGCATGTTCATTGATGAGGTTTGAATGAAAACATGTTCATTCAGCCATACCATCAGTTAATTTTCTCTGGAAGACTTTCAGTAACATACATCTAGTAAGTAATTACAATGAGAACTTTTCAGTAAGGGCACAGCTAGTGAGACCAGAAAAAATAGATCCTCTTTGATGCAACTGGGAGAGGCAGCTAGAGGCCAGATGCTTCTGGGAGTGAGTAAATGCTACCTCTAATGCTCTAAATTCAAATTCTGCTATATACACTTGGTTTCTTCCATAACAAACACTGTTGTAGGAGAACATTGGAAATGGAATGGTGGTTCAAAACCACCATTTAAATTGGAGAGATCATATCTGCCTTCTGCTGAATTTCAGGTGAACTTCAGAGAAATAACTAATTTGAGGTTATGGAGAGATTCCCTTGACATCTTATGACAGATATTGTAAGCAGTCCTGAACATGGGGTCATCTTTATCCATGTCCTTTCTTTGATGAGACAACAGCAAACACCCTATTTTCTGTCTGTTATCTTTTATGCCAAAAACTTGCTGAATTGTCAGCATTTTTTACCACTGAATTGTCTGCAGAAGCACACTGCTTTTGTGATCACTTCAGGTTAAAACAGATTAAAATACAGAAGGAATTTAATTAATTCTTATTGGCAAACCTGACTAGCTTTGACTAAAGAAGAGTAGAAATACACAGGTAGCAAGTAATTCAAAGGAAGTTGGTTGCTGTATGTCAACTTCTGAAGTACAGATATGCCTCTGCATGATACCTCATGGAGGTAAATAAAACCTTCAGTTTCCACTTCTAAAAGCCAGATTGTCTCTCATTTCCTGTGCATCAAAACTGTAGGAGCAGGGAACAGGCATCTGCTGTCCCCGAAGTGAATCAATTCCACTGATGCTAACTGGGGTACCTGTTTTGCTGGTAGGTGTCTGTCTTTTGAAGGCATTATCAATAGAATTCTGATGGGAACTGAACAATAGAAATCCAGGTTTAGATTATGACAATAGCTCCCCAAGACCCTGAAAGCCGTAAAAATAGCAGGTCCTGTGCCCTGGCATAAAGCAGGCAGCTCGTTTAGTTATATAACTTTCAAAAGATGTTTTACAGACCAATTTCAAAGGTATATTTTACCACTGTTCCAGACCAAAGAAGCAAGGAGGAATGGAGAGTTCCTGCCTAGTCACCTGTATTATTACCTGTAATCTTCTTTAGTTGACTATTAGATAACAAATACTCTGCTACATACCAGCTTGCTCCAATATTGTGCCGCTAGGCTGCAACATGTTGGATACTTGATTTGATTTTCACAT
>WBNO01026825.1:0-16130 GCA_013400575.1 Peucedramus taeniatus | reverse complement strand
CTTCATCTACATTTGTAAGAAGCTACTATGTACATATCCATGTGCTCTATTATGAAAGTATATGCTATTTAGTACATTACAGCTTGTGGGGGTGACATGGGAGGGACAATCACGGTAAGGTGGTGAAGCAGATACAGGTAAAGAACATCAGAAAAAATGCTATAACATTTACAGAACCCCTTTTGATCAAAACCAATTTCAAATATTTAAGTAGGAATGTGCAAATGTACTAACAATTAATCTCAGCAACTCCGCTTTACAATCAAGTGATAGATTCTCATGCTGTGTTATTTTTTCAGATATGTGAGAAACTTCAGTAGACACCAATTCTTTAAGAGAGGCAAAAGATGCTGATACAACTGATGCAAGAATATCTGCTGTAGAAGAACTGGTAGACAGGAGGTCACCTACAAAAGAAATCCAGAGTTACAAACTTTTTAAAAGTTCCCCTGTAAGAGAGGAACTATTTTTATTACTCATCACCTTACTGCCTCTTACAGGAAGGCTGTGGATCATCTCAGACACATTATTACTGGTGCAACTGTAATCATTATGTCACTTAAATAAAGCTACTTCTTTGCTAAAACAGATACATTTTAGGAAGTGGTCTTTGAGATTACTACAGGATAACTACTAATACAGATATTACACTTACCTATAAAATTTGTGTAATATGTCAACATCTGTTGCTGCTTCAAACTGTTTTCAGTAATTGTATCCTGTATTTTGCTGAACGAAGCATTCATTTGTCCTGCAAACGTATTTTGGACAACAGCATTGTGCTGATCAACAGCCTTCTTACGGTCCAGTTTGGCATGGAGCCCAGATACATCTCTTGTAGTTTCTTCAACTGTACTTAGTAACTATAATTTTTAAAATTATTTTATTAAGTCTTTAAACAAGAAGTCAAGCACATATTATATAAGGAAAAGCAACAACAGTTCTGAGTTAAATAAGTTATCTTTTCTAGGAGGACAGGTATTTTCCTTTACATCATCAAATTACAACTGTTCTGGACCCTGGTGTTAATGTCATTTATGCTTTTAGAACATGGGAGAAACTTAGTAGAGACCATTTGTTCTGGCTTTAAAATCAAAGCATTAATAAATTACTTCCTCAGTATTTAAGAAATAAAGGTATCATTTATCCCAGAATAGTAACTGAAAAATACCTGAGCACTTCAAGTTTCTTCTGAACAATCTGACAGTAAATATATTCTTTAATATAGTACTAAAGCAAGAGGTTTCTAGTACTAGTCCTGTGATAAATAATTTAGAATTCATACAAATAGTGGAGTGGTTTGTAGTGTGCATAAATAATTTCTGTACCTTTTTGTCTCAAACACTCCTCAACACACACATAAACCCAGGCATTCCCTCGTGATCTTACAGGAATCCAAACAGAAAGAAATTGTCATGGTGCCTAAAGATACAAGTTTCATCACTTTGCAGTTTAAATAGCAGGACACTCTCCCTGCCTCAAGTCTGTTTTGATAATTATGACTAATCTAGAAACACATCAAAGCCATACCCTAAAACACAGAGGTGACAGGACATTATTCAAAACTTTTTCCTATTTTTCTACCCCAGTTCATAGAATAGTTTGGGCTGGTAAGGACATTAAAGAACATTTAGCTCCAAGCCTCCTACCATGGGCAGGGACATGTTCCACTAGACCAGGTTCTTCAGGTATGTATAATTTACTGTTTTGCAGGACCAGTCATAAGATTTTGAAAGAAAGCTACTTATTCTGCAAAAAACCTCATGGTAATAGATACTGCAAAGCACTGGAACTCCATGACTAACTGGCCTGAGGGAAAAACTTAGTTCCAGACCAACCAGAGTATTTAGCAGTCAACTGTCAATAATACCACAGACAAAGTCCTGCAATCTAACCCTGGTTTTCCATCTTAACTTCAGGTCTTGTCTCACTCACATCACGCTTCAGCAACAATTAGTTTCCTTCAATTAGCCCATGAGACTCTCAAAAATAGGAAAACAACTGTTTTACAGTAGGTACAAGAACTGTGACAACCTTGCTAGCTGTGCCATGAAGTTTTTGTTCAGTGTTTTCCAAAACTGAAACCACATATTCTTCTTCAGCCAGCTGAACCTTGGTTTCTTGTAAATCTTTTTGTGTTTCTTCCAGTTCTTTCTCCTTGATCTGCAAATCTGTTTTACACTGTTCAAGTTCATTTTTACTGACTCTGAATAGTTCAGTGACCTAAATAGGAAGACAACCATCAAAAAGGCAACACCACTTTTTATAAAATGTGACAGTCTCATTTCATATCTCTCAAATTATGTGACAATGACAGAAGGCAAATTGTCATCTAGCAATGCATTTTCAGCTGTAGGACTCAGGTCTTAAGCCTAAACTACAGGTTTGTATAGTCTTTGTAGTCACTGAACATATCAAGCCAACACCATTCTCACTCTAACAATTTCTTGCTTCCCCTCCCAAATTAGAAGAGCAAACTACTAGTACAGCACAAGAAAACTAATCCCCTGAACAAACAACCAGATAGGCTGAAAAGAGCCAGTAAAGTTGATTACATAGAGGAGTCACATATACCAGCAAATTAATATCTACATTTGTCTTAAACAAGGAGCTCCAAGTTTTGTGTAATTTGTTAAAAGGAAGCTCATGACCTCTCTCCCCTCATTCTTTGCTCCTAAGCAGATAGCTGTCAACTATCTGCTGATGATACCATTTTACAAGCAGATTTTTTGCTGAAAATTAATGGCTGAAAAAGTAGTAGATATAAAAACAGATTTAAAAATAAGTATTGCATCTTGCAATTTCATACACATTATTTCAAAATCCTAACTTCAAGGACTAGGAAGCTTCCATTCTTGACTAACTGGGGAACTTTAAGACCAGCAACAACAATCTTCTGACTGTTCTTTCCTAAAACTTTTTTCCTCCTTTTGACAGGAGGAATGAATTTCTTCCTTTTTTTGGCTAATTTAAGCCACAGTTGAAAAACATCACTTACCCTTTTCACTTCTTCCTCCATGACACTGATTTTGTCAATATACTCTGTAATTTGTTCTTCCTGAACTGTCAGCTTTCCATTAAGGGCTCTCAAGCAAGGATTAAAAAAACCAAATTAGTCAAGCAAGAGGTAGTTTCAAGATTTACACTACATTTTCAGTAATTTCGAAAAATTCTATATAAATAGCAAGTAATTTTCACTTAAGGCCGAGATTTAAGACATTTTTCAATTGTAAATTTTTTGTGCAAACTAGCCCTAGTAAAAGTGAAGTTAAGTATATCAAGTTCACTTTCCTGTATTAGCTTCCACAGGAAAAAAAGGTTCCATGTGTAGATCTGCATGCTGGCTAATGCTGATGGTAAGTTCCACACATACATAAATTCCTCAGTGCAAGACTATTAGATTTTATCTGTATAATAATTAATTTTGAAAGAACAAGTTGACCAAACAGTTTTCTTAACTATCTTCAACTTCCTGGATTAAAAATACATCTGAAAGTATTTCTGTATAAAGATAGGTACCAGTATCTGAGATTTGTTGCCAATTATTTTATAGAAATTTTGCAGACATACTCATAGTTTTCAACAGAAATATAGATTCCATTTTTCTCTCGAGCAGCAGCAAGGTCTCGCTTCAGACGCTCAATCTCTTCAGTGTATTCCTGCATAAAGAAACAATCACATGTAAACATGAACATTTCATTTTGGTTTTGATATTCAGCTAAACAGATACTTCACAAAGGTAGTGCTCTACAGAAGTTTTCATAAACACAAGAGCAAAGCACTTCACCTCTGTTCTAACTTCAGCATAGCACCATTTAAATTCATAGCATTGGATATATATTGGCTACATGTAGAGCATTGAAACCTTCCATTTGAAGGTCATACTTGGTTGCATTTATCAGCTTACAATCACAGATTCCTTAGGGACAGACCTACTTTACAATGGCTCTTCACTTGTACTTACTGATGAGACCTCTTTAACTCAGGCACTTTCTAGGGAAAGTGCAAAATTGCAACAGTCATAGCTAGTAGCAATAGCCCTCTGTTCAGCTTTAGTCTTATTAACAGTTTCAGTATCTGCAGGGACCATTGCTATATCAGTGCAGCTCTAGTTTAAAAGCATCAGTTCAGTCATTAAAATCACTTCAGAAAAGCATTGCTTCTAGTTACAGCTTCTCCCATACTCATTACTCCTGAACAGCAAAGACTATATTAAGAAGAAGTCATGCCTAACTTGTAACTTCATTCTTTAAGATTTGTGTCTAGTTACCTTAATAAGAGCTTTTTTTGTTAGCTTCTGATTAACCTCAGGCTTGTTCATTATGTTCTTTGCTCTATGGGCATATTCCAGTGTACTTAATGTTTCCTGTGAAAAACAGATATAACACTAGGTCAATCTGAGTAATTAACTCATATTTTTGTATCATTAGCAAAATATATTACTTATTTTAGGAATAGGTTTTCAGACTTTAAACTTACCTCAAGATTTACAGATGCAGGTGAAATTGTGGCAATTATTGATGTTTTTGTCCGTCCTCCAAGAGAGTCTTGAAGGATTCTTGTGAGTTTAGATTCTCTGTATGGAATATGAGGGGCTCTTTCCACTAGAGCAGTAATAACTCTTCCTAGTGTCAGCAGAGATTGGTTGATATTTCCAGCTTCACGAGCTCTTTTGTCAACAGCCCCAGATCGACCAATGTTTTCACTTCCTGCAAGATCAACCTGAAAGGCAGGTTATGCTTCTGTCTCAATCACCCTGAAGAATGCTTGCCCCAAAGTCTTGCAGAACACATAAAAGAGCTTAGCAGTTTTTCAGGAGACACTGGGGTGACAAATGGGACTGATATTTTTCAGAGTGACAAACATACTTCATATCACTTTATGAAAACAATCATTTTTCCCCTTATCAGAAAAAAAACTCTAATAAACTCTAGTACATGGCTAAAAATTCTATCAATGACAGTTCAAATACTTACCAAGTTTAGCTTTCCAATTTTAACAAGTTCTTCCCCATCCATCGTTGTTTCTTTCATATGGATGGTAATTGAAAACACAGAGTGGGAACGGCTGCAAAAGAAACCAGTTTCAGATGTCCCATTAAAGCCAAATATCTAGTTGTTATATGACTGCTGCAAGTTCTGTGCTCTTTACAGAGAATACATTTAGCCCATGAACTACAAACTACATTTTCAATACACAAAGTTATTCTGCTAAGTATAATTTTGTGTGTGTACATATGAATATGGTATTTAAAACCAGAGATGAAGCAACTGGTTGACATTTGACTCATTCAATCCTATAAATTTTCTCTTATTTCAAGGAAAAGCAAGAGAAATGCCTTTGTTTTGCTTACATTTGAGTATTTTCAATTCACAAGCATTTAATGAAAACTGACTTGCAGATTTTTTTTCCAGTCCTTATACTAGGACCAGTTTCACAGAATGTGAGATTAAGGAACATAACTTTCTTTATGCAGGCAAGAAAATTCAGCAACTAGCTGAATCCAATATGTGTTCCAATCAGTGGTAGAAAATACCCATTTCCTTCCAGTAGACAGACATGCTCAGTACATCTTGAAATTAAAATACAATACAGACAGGGTACATCCTGACTATTGCAGCATTGGATCACTACTTGTTCACAGTGAAATAGATTTCACATCTGCAGCTCCAGAATGTGAAAGCAGTAATAAAAAGAATGCTATTTCTGACCCAGGTGCCTCTATTACATTCTATGACCTTCAATCATATGAAGCAGCCCTTATTGCCATAGAATCTTATCCCCAACTTCCACAACCTAGTTTGCAAATTTTACAGAAGCTGGCTGGGGTTAAACCATGACACCCCTTCATACACCTATTGCAATCATCCCACAGCACATGGTAAGGAAGAAATTGTAACTCTGGCTTTCTAACCCACGTTTGACAGTCTGCACTGTGACAGACATGATGTCATGTTTGCACTAGCTTCTTACTTCTTCCATAACATTCTGTTTAAGAAAGACAAAACAAGGCTTCTGAAATGGGGAAGATTTTTACCTGGAATATGCATTCATGTAAGTAGCTGCAGTTGTTCTTTTGGCTGCACCCCTTTCCAGGATTTGGTAAACTTGATTTTTGTTGTGTACAGTTACTTCTTCCAAGCCTTTAATAATTACACCCCTCTGTCAGAAAGTAATACATGCTTATTATATGTCTCTCAACAATCCTGAAAGCCTCAATATAAGAAATTTTGTAGCACTAACCTTGTTTCGAGGATCATCAAACATCTGCAGTCTTTCTCCAACATCAGGAGTAGGATTTAGAAGATCAAAAAGCTCCTCATTATAGATTTCCAAAAGAGAGACTTTCACTGAAAATTCAGTACCATTCTCTGTGAGTTTTTCAAATATTTGATGCAATGTACGGGGTATGATACCGGCTAGTGGATCCTATAAATTAAAAAGAAATATTTAATTTATAAATGTACTGAAAGAGACTTGGAGCTAGGGGGTAGAGTTTCAACTAAACAGTCTGACTGGATATAAACAAGAATAAAGATGACCTTCCATATAGAAGTTGCCAAGAGATGAATGCAAAACATTAAAGATGTTAAGTCATCATTTTCATATAAATGAATGAGATTATTTGTCAATCTACAAACATTTAAAGAAAGCTTCAGAATTTGAAAGGCATCAACTTTTGATTTTCTTTAGCCTTCTGCAGGTCCAACTTCGAACAACAGTACAGACAAGAGAAATCTCAGAAGTGAAAACATACCTCTTCCCAAGTATATGCTTCATTGGGTGACCGCTCCCCTTCCATTGTGAAGGTCTTACCAGTACCAGTTTGGCCATAACTGTGAGAATAAAAATAAAAATGTAAACAAGAAACTAAAATGCAAATAAAATTTCCTAATACTAATTACTGGCTTACTTACGCAAACACTGTACAGTTGTAGCCCATAATAACTTCATCCAAAATGGGACACACAACACTCCGGTATACATCGATCTGCTTTGCCTGAGCTCCAAAAACCTATTGACACAAAGACAACACATTCCATTTAACCATACAACATCACACTAAGTACTAGCTTGCTTCTAGAAGTCCACAGCTGGACAAGCAGTTACTAACCATATCAAATGTGTAAGTCTTTCTTGATGACTTATCTGTCACTCCTCCAGTGCGGACACTGACTTCCTTTCTTGCTTGATCACAGTCCACAACAGGGTAGGAGCTCACTTTAAGTTCTGAGGCATTAAAAGGCCTTTAAGGACAGGAGTCAGAAATAGCAGATTGAAATCATTGCTAACAAGAACACAAACAGATAAAGCTGTGATGTCACTCAGTTTAAGGATCTAGAACAGTATAACTGGGCAAAAAGAACAAAGATTTTAACTGTATCTGTTTAATAATTGTTTAAGAAAAAAATGCCACAATTTGGCAGTTTACAGACCCTGTTTCTCCTTTTATCCACTGTGAGCCAACTCAGGCATCCATAGCTTTTTGTTTGTTACATACATATTTTTAACAGGTCTATAACCACTTTCAAGATCATACAAACTCACACATAGCTAACAGGCATCAGAATATGATAAATTGCAGGGGGGTAGAAAAATAAACATACCAAACAATTATCTAAATAAGAGCATTCAAAAACAAAAACAAACAAACAAAAAACCCACAAAAAAACAAAACAAACAAACAACCCCACCCCCCCCCATTACATGCAAGTTAATGCAATAGTGAATCAAATGCTGATGGCACAACACTCTAAAGCACCAAAAATACCAACAGACCCTACTAATTGCAGGACAGTAAGCAGCAATACCAGAACCTTTATAATACTGATGCACCTGAATAGTATTTAATAAGACAGACAAAGCATCAGATTTATGGGGGGGAAGCTACATTAAATTTAAAGTGGATTAGTAAAAAATAATAGTAAAAGGTTTAATAGAGTAAAAAGGTTTAATATAGAGACAATAAAATTTTTGAACTTTATGGTGAGCATCTTGTTTCACCGCAAAGTTAATTTAAACTTGGTGCACATAATTTTCCTTAAAGGGACATTTGCCACTATTTCTCCTGAAATACATGGAAATGCCCTAAAAAGCATGAAATCCGATTCTAGTCTTCATTTAGTAGTGCCACTGCACTGAATGTCTATGCTATTTATATAGGTAACCTGAGTAGTCAGCTTGAAAATGTAACTTCTACAGTCTTGTACTTTTTAAAATCTCTTGACACTAGAGATGCTTCAGACGCTTTTCCAATTAGAATAATAAAGAAAAAAAAAATCAAAAAACAAGAAAACCACAAGCACATGGCACCTCGAGTTTCCTGAACCTTGTGGCTAACATTTCTCCCTCAATACATCACTGAGGCTGAAGTGTCAGATTCTAAACAGACCATGGGACACTTGAGTGGAAGATCGACTGATGACAATGGAAGATCACCAAAATCTTGTTCAGAGGAGCAAGTTACAGCTTCAGTTTCATGACTTTTAAAGTAACAGAACAATGGACATACTCTGCTGTGTAACCATGAAACACTGAACCAGTCCATGGCAGGAGGCACAAGAGCTCACAGCTGTGATATTAGGGGAACAATTTAGCTGGGCTAAAGCAGGAGTACAGATCCTCACCATCACCACTTGACAAGCAGCTGCCTGGTGTGCCATGGAGACATTTATTCTCAAGTTCATCCCCTTAGGTATGAAGCACGTTATGCATATTAACAACGCTAACACATGCATTTTGAGTTTCCAAATTCATGTTTTACCAAAGCTCAGTAAACGTGCTGCTTGAAAAGATTTGTTATATGCTCAGACCAATCAGGTTTTTGGAACAAATCAGGACACCAAAGAACACAATTGCATCTACCTTCATATCTGCAAGATAAGGACAATCTGACTTGATGCAAAAGAAAGGTGGAAGAAACATTTACTAGCTCAAACAAACTGATGGTATTAGAAAAAAAAGCTCTACAAAGGGCAAGAGCAAGGGTGGGCAAGGAACTTTTAAGAGGTTAGAAACTAACCCTTGACATAGCAATTATTCTGTGAGTGACAGCAAAAGTAGAACACTCCACCGTGGACAGTCCTAATGCTACTTTCATAGTGAGCATCATATTTAGTTAAAATAGATATTAATACTCGATCAAACTATTCCAGAGCAACTAAGAAAGACAAAAAGAAAACAGCTGCTCATGACAGTATTTCAAATACAACTGCTGCAATAAACTTATTCTCTTGCAATAGCCTTAAGTCACATCAACACTTTCACCAATCCCACATTTGTTTCAGAAGCTTTATAGTTGCATTGCAAAGGTAAGTCTAAATTTATTTTAATTTCTATATTCATTGTGCATCTGTAAAAGCAGAACTCATAAGCTTGAGAATATGACTGCAGAAGGTATTAAAACATAATACATAAACTAATATTAGCAGGTCTGGCTCAAAAAAACCACAACTTCTAAAGGTGTTTCAAACACTATACATAATGCATTACTAATATTACAGTTTTAACATACAATGCTTTAAGATTATTTAAGATCTAGTAATAGTAAGCAATCCTTTAAAACCACCTCAAAATTACAAAGATAACCTAATTGTATGGTACATGAAATTTATCACTTCATACCAAAAAGTAAATTAATCTCATCAACCAAGGCATTTGGTCATTTTTACTTCAGCAATAGACCCCCATCCCACTGTTTGTCTCCTGGAAAGCCTGCATCAATGAAGTTATGTGACAGACATACTACAGTGGGAATAGCAACAATTTCAGCTGTTAAAGCTTAGGGACTTCCCACAGTAGCTCACAGAAGAGCAAAATTCAGCCTGGGTTTTTGTGTGTCTCGAATATCATACTAAATCTGCGCAGCTCCTCTTGAGCTTCCAACCCAGCTTCATACTGGGTGTGTGCTGAACGAAGATCGGAAACTGAAGCTTATACCTTTTTAAGCTATAAAAAATCGCTCATAACAGCCTTACATCTGAGGAAGCTTCCCCGGGAGGCACACGGGGCTGCCCCAACCGCAGGCCAGCTCCCGGGACAGGCAGCTCCCAGCGCGGTGCCGAGGCCGCTCAGGGGTACGGGCGGCTCCCTCGCAGCGATCCCTCCGGGCCGACACAGCGATCGCCCGGAGCAGGTACCCGCAGCCGGACACAACGGCCCGGCAGAGCCACAGCTGCACTATGCCTGTCACACGGCTACGGCCTCGGCCCGCCAGCCCCGCGGGCTGTCCGGGACACTGAGCAGAGAACGTCTGGGCCCGAGTCCCGAAGGCACCAACGTGGCACCTCCCCGGGGCTTGCCCGCGGACCGGCCCCCAACGCTCGCCCAGAGCAGGGCCACCGCGCTTACCTGCACCGCACCACCACTTGGATGTTCCGGCCCTTCTCCTCTTTCTTGGGGCCCCCGCCCTGGGAGCCGAAGGAAGCCATGGCGGGGCGGAGACGGGACCGTCTCTGGCTGCCCCGGGACCGAAGCGCTGCCGCGGAGCCGGAACTCAGTTCAGCCGCGCGCGCGCCCCGCCAACGCCGCTTTGAACCGCGCACGGCCCGGCCCGGCCAATCAGCGGCGGCCCCGGGGCACCACGGGACGGGATTTCAAATCCTGGGGGTGGCGCGCACAGAGCGGCAGCGCTGCCCCACTCCTGCCGTCAGTAGCGTGAGCCCGGTGGGTCAGACCGGGCCGCGTTTCCCAAGCCCCTGTATTGCCGGTCCCGCTGAACCGTGACGCGCCGCTTGATGTCCACCCGTACCTACCGTACGGCTCGTCTGCGCCGCCAGTACCGCGAGAGGTCAGCAGGACAATGTCTGACCTTCTCTGTGGCTGCCGCTGACACCCACGGGTCTGAGGGCAGCTAAACTCCTCGCCTGCCATCAATCTCCCACAGTCACATAATCCATATAACCTTTTCTCACAGGTCAAGCCCTCCGGCCATCCGTTCTTCTGTCCTCCCTAGCTCTCCAGCTGGCCCACGATTTCCTTAAACATCACGACAAATAAGCACACCTCACCAATGCCTTGTGGAATTGTGGTGCTACTTGGCCTGTTTAAAACAATGCCCAGGTTTCTGTTTAGACAGTGGGGCACAGCGCTCAGCATTCCCAGCAGAGCCCCTGCTGTCCCCCTGGCCGCCAGGCAGACCCTACCCCCAGCTGTGCACTTCTGGCCACGCATAGTGACCTCTGCTCCAGGTCCCTCTGTGCCTTGTGCATGCTTCAGCTCAGGCAGGTCTCCAGCACAACTCATCCATGTCGGTCTGAATTCCACACCTAACTTTCCTCGTGTTTACAGGTTGTTTTATCTTATCAAGTAGTGGAGAAATCCTATGTAAGAATGAAAATAAGCAGTTACAGGCTCAGGTCAAAGCACCACGGGTGCATCATGGGTGAACCACATCCATCCTTTTATTTTGGAACTACATCATGTGAACTACTTTGCCATTCATGTCACCCTGGCTTCCCTGTGAGAGCTTCCTCTGAGGCACTATAAAATGCTTTGCCAGGTGGAGATCTATGACAGGATAACAGGTCTTCTGGGTAGATGGGAAGAGGCAGATGTTGGAGGAAATTCAACTCGTCTGATGTGCTTTTTCGTGAAATCTGTACTGGTCCCTACCGACTGTCACCTACCTGTTACGGCCTGCAGTGCTTTGCTCTTGTTCTAGGGCCTTCACAATTTCTGAAATTTAGACTGCCCATCTATATAATTTTGCAGGTGTCCACACCCTTTTTTCCCTCTAAAGTTAGCTGCTTTGAATCTTATTGTACTTCTCTCCTCCGTGAGTTCTTAAAGTTAATAACAAATAAATCCTAACCCATAAGGCTTGCAGTAATTTTCCTGACAGTGATAGGAAGCAACATCCCATTATGCTCCTCTACCAATTATCTGAAGAGTTAGAACAATGTCAGAGCCAATCAATCTTACATAAGGCACGAAGAACAAACAACGAACACTAAAAATCACAACAACACATTTTGCTTCAGCTTAGTAAAGACTTAACTAAACAGAAAAATAAATATAATCCACAGCAAACATATTGAGACTACCTTCATTATTTGCTTTTTTGTTACCATCTATGCTAACAGCAAAAATCACTTGGACTGGCAGTTGTGTAGTAGCTACTGCTAGACTGAAAAGTCAAATGCAGGTATGCAAATAATCTAAATATTTACCTTTTGCTCTATATTCCTTCATATGGATCACACAAAAGAAGGCAGCACTGGAACACAAGAATTCTTACAACTTCCACTTGTTTGTTCTTTTCGAGTATGAAAGCCATATTTTTCCTGAAAATATCTCTAGCAGACACAGAAGAGATCATTCAAACCTGCATTAAAACAGTAAGACTTTATTTGATTACTGACAGTTAAATTTGGCCAATAGCTATCTTTGCTATAGCTGTGGTAAGTGGAAAACATGTATTTCTGGTAATCAAGTTAGCTTAGAAAAGCATACAGTTTAATGGCTGCAAGTCTGTTTTACAAAGTCAGTTTATAGCATAGGCTGTACATTTTCTTAGACTAGGTAGAGCCTAATGATACTAATACACTATAAACAAAGACTGAGTAACAGGGAGCTAACATTTCACAAGCAATAAAAACAAACATGAAAAAAAGGAAATAGGAATATTTAGGCCACAGTCGTAACAGTGTTGGGAGAATGACCATTAAGAAGACAGGTGCTTAATCTGTGACAAATGTTTTGTTTTGTTTAAAGAGAGACAAAAACATTACAGAAACCTAAATTATATAATAATACACACAACAGCAAATGTAGCAACTTCAGAAGAGGGTATCAATCCCCACATACGGATCAAGAAGGACAATTTTTAACTAAAGCTTGCAAACAAAAAGTCATTGAATTACAGTGATACTCAGGAAATACAAACACTGTTTTCCTAGGGCCTGTATCAGATCACCTGGGGAATGGTAGGTATGGAGGCCAGAAAAGTAGTAAAACTGTTTACAAAGAACATGATTACCTACGAATGAAGAAAGGTTATATAAGGTATAATAATAGAGAGATATAATTAATACGAATTATAAGGTTGGGTGAGACTTCTTCAAGGCTTAGTAACACCTGGTTTGATTGCCAACGTGCTGCACAATGTATCAACTGTATTGAGCATGTGGAGAGTTTAATATTTAATACTATCAGTGACATAGTAAAACAATTGCTGATTAATTGCATATTCACATTAAAGGGGAAATCACCTGCACCTCAGATAAAGCAAATTTTAGCCTTTGAACAGCCTGACCAGTTGGCCAGTAATATTCTAAACTCTGTGTTGTCCACATACAGTAAGTAAAACAAGGTCTCACTCTCTGAGAGTACTGGTCTATTCTCAGCTGAGGACAGGGTTCCCCTTCAGTCAAGGTAAAAGGATAACTATGTCACTGTTAAAAGAAAAGAGAAAATGCTATAAAATAACTATCTTATTGTTAAAAATTAAGGACTCAATGCATATAACAGGATTAAAACCAGAACTGGTTTCAACCAACCAGAAAAATACACAGAATAAAAGAGTTCTTTTTTTTTTTAGGCATGTGTGCCAGATCACTGTTCAACACAGACAGTAGCACTTTTATATCTTTTTATAATCACTGTAATAAAAAATTAGCAGTAACACAGGGGGATGTATGCATTTGTGTGATTAGCTCAGAGTTAAGCTAGTAATTTTCCATACAGTTACCTATTTTCAGTTAAGATGTGCAGCTGGATGACATCCTTTACATAACAAGAAAAGAAACAATGAATGGGAAAACTGGAAACACACAGACTTGACAGCACTGACTGAAGTCAACAGGAAATGTCTCTTTCGTCTCATTATCTTCTAACTTAATTCTTCTATTAATTTAATTTTATTAATTCAGTATTTTTATTCTGGGAACAGCCAACAGACAATCCTTTTTTCATATATGTCTTGTCATGAAATTGCTGCTATTTATTTTGGAGTGGAAATAACAATCCTAATTTATGCTTTTTTTTTTTCAGCCCAAGGGCAGTTTGCTACAAAGCTCTATTTTATACAATTACAATTCGAATTTAGTCCAGAATTTTATCTATGTGGAAAAGGCATGCTTCCATTAGAAGCCTAACAAGACTGTACTTAAGAGTTTCACATTTACTGTCTCTCAGCTTTCAGATCATACATAAGATTCTGTTTTATTCTAAATGATTTTTAACCTACCTACTTTGAAGATCCCTTTCCCTGACTGTACATTTATGTCACATATCCTGAAGAGAGATCTCTACACTGCTACTTCATAAGTTTTTTTCATTTGAGTATTTGATAATTTCCACACTTACTCTAAATTATGCTTAGGCTCATTTGGTCTTTTAGGCAACACCTATTTTTCTACTAGGGCAGGTAAAGAAGGCAGGACCAAAAGCACCAATTATCTATGAGCAATTAAAGTTTCATGGGGAAGAAATCTTAGTTGCAGGACCAGACTGAGAAAGGAATTTCATTGAAAGTCCTCTTTACTTTTACTGAGGGTGTCCTATTAAAAATATCTTTAAAACATAGAAAAGATATTCAGAACAGTGTATGAGTGTAATTTTGGCTAGTATAAATTGACATAGACAGGGGTCAGAGTATAAGAACACAATTGATTTGAATAAACACCAGTGTGTCCTGCTTTTGGCTGGAATATCGTTAATTTCTTCTCAGTAGCTGGCACAGTGCTGTGTTGTGGATTGTCAACATAAGAATAATGTTGGTAAATCATGTCTTGGTTGTTGCCAAGTCATGTTTATCCTGCATCAGGGATTTTCTTGAGTCTCATTCTCTGCCAGTGAGGAGGTACAGGGGAAAAAAAAGCTGGGAGGGAGCTCAGCCAGGACAGGTGACTTGAACTGGCCAAAAGGATATTCCACACCAGAAAATGTCATTCCCAGAATATAAACTGGGGATTTGTATTGCCAGTCACCCAGAAGGGCCTGGTCAGGCCTGGGGGCAGGGTCTGGCTTGGTTAACAGGTGGTGAGCAATTGTATTGTGCATCACGTATCTTTTCCTTTTTATCATCATTACTATCATTATTTACTATTATTTATTTTTTTTCAGTTACTAAATTGTTCTTATTTCAACCGTCAAGTTCTGCTTTTGACTCTCCTCCCCATTACACCGGGATGGGTGGAAGGGAGGAAACGGCTGCTTGATCCTCAGTTGTGGCTGGGGTTAAACCAGGACACACCAGTGACTTTGAATAGCCGCTAAATAAGCTTACAGTGGATAAAATAGGTGTAAAGTACAGTAGGCGTGACCTCTGTTGCATACCTCTGCTGCACTAGCTATGTTAGATGCACGAGGAGGTGTGATCTTTCATCACACCACAGAAACAGAAGTGCTTGTTTTAGAGCCACGTTTTAGCGGACCATCAGAGTCTTGCTGGCATAATCTACCTTGCTTCCCCAGGATTGCCCCTGTATATACTAGGCAAGATTTATAGGAAAAAGCAGGATTTATTAGAGCAGCTAAATATAGACCAGGCCAGCATTAGCTAAATATATACTACATTAGGCTAACAAACTCACTGTCGGGACCCGAAAAGAGTAAATTGCCTGAAACTGTGTAATTCTATAGCATTCACCCCTACATGACAACGGTATTAACGCTAAAGGCAGAAGTATTTATACTGTGCATTCAATTTAACAGGACGACTCAATTCACAACCTCTTAATCCCCCAGCTGCTCCCTCTCCAGGGAGGAAACAGATTGTGAAGGGGCACTCACCCTGCAGTCCTTCTGTCAGACACCATGGGATGAGCCTCTCTGACGCACTGGCAATAGCAACAGGGTGGAATTCAGATTTAACAGCTCACCATTTATCCTGTCCTCTTTCTGTCCAGCTTGGTCTTCACTTTTACATGCACTAGGGACTGGAAAAAACCCAGACTGCCTCAAACTAGAATCTCATGAGGACATTTTCACAGGAGTTAACATACTGTGTTAAAATTAGGCGCCCACACAGTTCTAAATCCAAACAGTTGATTGAGGTGAAAACTACCAAATGCCTTGCTCCAACCAGAATGAGTTAACTTGAGAGACAGTTCCATGTCTAAACTGAGGCCAGAAGCGTGGGTGTACTTGATGTAGGCACAAATGGTTTAAACTGGGTAGCTCAGGTA
>WBNO01026820.1:180926-191224 GCA_013400575.1 Peucedramus taeniatus | reverse complement strand
GAAAGAAAGAAAGAAAGAAATTATTCAAAAAGAAAATTCCTTTCTAAGGCCAGTCCTAAAGTTTTTGCAGAAATTCTGCCTGAAGCAAATGTTTTACCTGAAGGAGATAAACAAACGTAAAGCATCAATCATACAAACAGATCTCATTCTTACTAAAAGGCATGTATACTTTACATGGCCACTGCATTCAGTTTTCAGTCCCTAGGTATGCATTCTGTTTTTTACAAACAGATTTCTGCACACATCCCATAGAGCTTCATTTGCTCAGGACAGGCACAGTGACCAGGCAGTTTGATCAAAATAAAGGATCTTCATTTATGCAGTTTTTATGTTGGGGTCAAAATTATTGCCATTTGAATACTTTATATTTTCCATATTCCAGCCTAGTAAATTAGTTTGACAAGCTTCTATAGGTGAATGAATTACTTCAGTGTGGCTTGGTACCAGGAACAGATTATGAACACAAAACAGATGAGGTTTACAGATACTCAGATCTTTAAATGAGTAGCTAGTAATAATGCCTTTGCTTAACCCAAGTGCCAGGTTCCCTCATGCTCTTCCTGGTAGCAGTGATCAGTTGTACACAGCATTGCATGGCATGATTTGTCTTACCAGCCCTCTGCCTCTTGTAAGGTCAAGTCTTCACCTGCCATTACTATTTCACCTATATCTGTCCTACTCCATTCACCTGATATTTATCACTTGCAAAGGCTATTGACAGGGAATTCCCAATGGAAAACTTTGTGGTTTGGTCTTGTACATACTGTCCACGTTTCCAAACCCCTCAAATCATGAGAAAAGTCCAAAGGCTTTGCAATTACAAATCCTCATCTCTGAAGTATACGCAAGTAAACCTAACCTTGGAAGCTTTTTCCCAAGAGAACTAGAGAAACTCAGTTAGGATATACATTATAATATCTCCTAGCCCACCGTACCTCATGTACTTCTTGATTTTTTTTTTAGAGGTGGGAGCTAAGCTGGCTCAACAGCTGCAAATAAGGCAGACTTTCCCTAAGTGAAAAAAAAAGTTAGTGAGATGGCACAACACTAGTTAATTTTAAAAATCTAAAGGATGTAGTTTTATTTTCTAAGAAGACAGTAAATTCAAAAGGCCAGGTTTGCTGTGCCACTGGAACAGAAGTTATAGAATTGAGTTGGGCTGTCCTTGACTGTATTTCCTCAGGAAGCTAGTGCTGAGTTGGGGCCAGGGGAGGAGATGACAGAATTTTAGGTTGTGCTTCATTTGTTTTTTTTACAATACAAAGATCTTCTTTTCTACAGCACTACCAAGTTAAAAACTAGTTAGCTATTTTAAAGTCAAGTTGTATGTTTATCTCATAAGTTAACCTACTTAGTAATATACTGTATTGACAAAAACACTTTATTGGAGGTGTCTGTATAAAAAACGGCAAAGCCTTGTTTTGAACACTAAGTCAGCACTAGCAAAACATGAGCTAATATGCAGTCCTTGCCATTGTTCAATTCAATTCCTAATAATGTTGTTCCTTGCCTATAATGACCCTCACTCTTATATCACTGCTTTTCTCTTTCTCCTCAGTGCTCTGTGGCCTTGCTTTGCTATCCAACAAAGTAGGAGAGCCAACAGGCTGCTTTATCAGCAACAATAATTTCAAATGAATGTTAACATACCACTTCTTGTCTGTCCTTCTTTCTTTGTCCCTCTCTATGGCTATGATTTATTAAAATAATATTGAGTGCACGTGGACCCCAGCTTTCTATTGGAGCGTATCAGATGGGTTCAGCAGTGTGTTGTAAACATCATTCCTTCAGCAAACAGAAGAAATGTTCTGATCTTTCTTGAGAAATCACTCCTTGGTTTGAGAACTTGAAAAATCTTTGCTGGGGCTATGAAGTTCCAAGTAGGCATAGTATGCAGCACAGCGCTAACAGCAAAATTGCTACGAGTTCATGGAATTTTTAAAATAAATGTTATTTTCTATCCAAACCTCAAGTGACATTATAACAAGGTTTTACTGTTCTTGCTGTCACTTTGCATTAAAAGTCTTAGACCAGTGAAGAAAGGCAGAGATGAGGAGTAGAGAACAAATGGGGAAGTCCAGAGACATAGTGTAAGTTAAATTTTGGTGACAAAGGAAGAAATATTTCAATTGTTGGATTAAGCAAATTCAGACTGAACTGTAAACAATAAATTTCTGTCTCAGCTTTCATTGCATTAACAGACCTTATTTGCCTTATCTAGTACCTTCACAAGACCCCTTTCCACATGTTCAGGAGGCTCATTTAAGTTCAGGTCCAGGTACCCAGTCCTTGCCTGAGGTACACTGTATGTTCTTTTTCCTAGACTTACTGGATTGTTGCTTCAATTTTCCAGACTGACTTTCAGCTTGACTTGTTACTTTGCTTTTGCCTCAGCCATCACTGTTCTATCAATAGCTCTTGTTGCTGTCACTCCCTGCTGTGCTTTCCTGGCTCAGGCGCTGCAGGATTTGGCCCTGCCAGTGAAGTCATTGCCTGGATTCTATTCTGACCACCCTTGGCTTCCTCATCCCTGAGGGAGCAATTCACCCTTCCTGCAACAGAGACAGGGGAGTCCTCCTCTGGGAATGCATCCTGGAGAAGAACCAATAAAGCAATGCTACACATCTGACAAGAGGAAGGAAAAGATCTGTGCTTCCCACTGTACTTCACCTCCTCCAATCCCTGATTAGAGATAGAAAGATCTTCCCTGCAAGGATGTGGAATTCATTTCATGAATTTCTGAAAGGAAGGCAAAGGTAATTGTACACTTGGACTCTCCATATTGCTGGCAGTCATGCAAAAAGTTACTGGCAAACTGCATGGGAAAGCATACAGTAAATGCGTGCCAAGAAGTAAAAATAAAAAATAATAGCAATTCAAACTCCTTCAGTTTCATAGAATCAGAAATAGTGGTGAACAAGACACATTACATGCCTGATTTAGGATCTTCAGTAACATATCATCCTTTTTACCAAGCTCCTGTGAGATATTAATATATAATAATTGCCTACATCTAAAAAAAACACACAAAACCAAAAAAAAACCCAAACAACCAACAAAAAAATTAAAAAAAAAACCAAACAAACAAACAAAAAAAAAAAACCAACAAACCCAAACACAATACACCTCCATCACACCATGATTTGAGGTTCACTGCTTTCATAGAGGGAAGATGTCAGAAACTGAGGATGTATAAAGAACATATATTTAACCAAAATCCAAAGTGCATCACCTACAAACTGGAAGGAGGCTTGAACTTGGCTGTGCTAATAGTTCTGCAGTTATATTGTTATGCTAAACAGGCTGACCATGAGTGAGCATAAGGAGATCCTCACATGTGCAAAAATAAAGACTAGAAGGTGGAAGTGATAAAAGTGCTCGATCTCCTTCAGCTCAAGCAAATAGGTTTTACTTTTCTAACTGATGGTAAAATAGAAACTTAAAAATATTCAGATCAACTCTTAAAACTGAAGAAAAAAAGGAGGATATTGCTTGTGTCTTTTGGCACAGGTCAGGTCACTCGAAGTCTCTTCCCATGAGGTGTGGGGTGACTGCACATGTACTCTGAAATGGTTTTTCTAGTATCTGGGAGTTGTTCTGAGGCTTTCTTGACTGTGGGTTGGTGCCTGGATCTGTTGACCTCCACATGGAAATGCTGGTCACATCTCGCCTGGCCTGTCCCCATTCCAAACATCCTTTTATACAGTCAAGTGACATTTTGTTCCATTCCATTTATTTTTTAAAAACCAAAAACTTTGACCAGAGTGTGGGAGGACTCTGTATTTTTATCCTTCTCAGATCTTAGCACACAATCCACAGAATAAAAAGAGCTGAAATTACTCGTTTGCTTCTTTTTTTAAAATAAAGGGAGTTCACAGATGCTGATCTGTCAGTCCTTTTCCCTGTTAAATGTTAACACATATCTGAGGTTACTAATAATACAAGATTCAAAATAATCTTTTTTTAAAAAAGTACATTGAACAGATAGTTCCAATCTATTTCCAGTTTCCTTAAAGCAGCCTTTTTCCTCTCTCTCCAAATTATTTTCCTCTGTTTTTCACACTGTTACCTGTCATTACAAACACAAATCCTGCTTCCTTTCTGAGAGAAGCCAAAGAAGCTTGGTTATAAAGATATAGCTTATAAAACCAGGACTCCCAAGGTTTACAGTCTCTGTATTAAGAGTACCTGTATCCAGAACAAGGACTAAGGTAAATGCCAGTGACAGGGAGAGCCCTCTGCTCCTGACTAGGGCCTACTTTTCCTACAAAGATAAATACTCCAAAATTTATTTGCCTCTTTTTGATTGTTCTTACTGATATTTAATGCAAGAGAATGTCGCACACTTTGTTTAGACATACAAATTACAAAATAAAATAGAAAACAAAAGATTAAATAGGCAAGATTATCATCTTTCAAACATGCATACTGGAAAGATATTCTATCACATTCTCTCCTCTGTGGCCATATTTATTTTAAAATAATGAAGGTTCCTAAAAATCCCTGTGTAAATTATTAACTTTAGAAAATATCTAATATGTATCAACTACAAAGGTGTTGTTCTAGGTCTCCATCCATGTTCCTGTGCTGGGAATATAAACAGCTCTTCATACATTTTCTTAAACATACAGATTTAATCTCACAGATTTGTCTCTCTGTTCATTTTGTCTCAAACCAGAAACCTTGCCCAAGCAGTTTCTCATGAGCTGAGGTCAGTGTGAGGTTTAGGACTTACCACATAATATATTCAGGTTTGTGCTTTCAATTTACTGTATAGTGATTTTAATTCTTTAATATCAGATTATATCAATATAGTTGCATGCATTCCCTCTAATAATTCAAATCAATCAGCCATATATTGCTTTTTCTATTTCTCCTAAAATGATTACATTTACATGCTACCAGTTCATTAACATAACTCATAATAGCAAGAGATAAGGGGGAAAAATTGATACAACTAATGAAATAATGACAGGGAAATCATTCCCTCAAAGCCCTGCATTTTTAGTAAAGTTTTGCTATGTGGTGAAGCAAAACTACAGCTGTCAAAAATATGGCATCCCAACCCCTCTAACAAATTTTAAAATTCCCATCTGCAGGCAATGCAGTGCAGATAAACAGATGTCGCAGAAGTACAAAGCCCAAAGAAGCAAAAATGGTTTGACAGTTCTAAGGTTTATATGTCTGAAAAAAAGATAACATATGTTTCTCTGATGAAGAAAGCCAGTAAAATGTAACAATTGCTAATGTTTATAAATAGCTATTGAATGACTAATGCACACTTAATACCTGCATTCATTATTGTTTTGAGTTTCCTAAGGAACAGTAAGTAGATCAATTAGAGAGGACTACAAGTTCAGCATCTTTCTGTGTAGCATTAGCTGTTTAGTTTAACTGGAGAAGGTCCCTACACTATCTTTAATCTGCTTGTAGGGTTTTTCTTCCCCTGTCCAAGAAATCCTCTCATTAAAGTGAACTCTTTTGAAATATGCAACGCTGGCTACCTTGGTCCCACTTACTAATGGTCCTGAATTGATTCTTAATTAGTTGCAGTTTTGGTCAGAATCCCATTAAAATAGCTGAGTGTTTCAACAGGAAAGAAGGAAAAGGCTGGTGTTCTGCTGTGAGCTGCTGAGACTGGGGGTAAACTTGCACCCACAATGGCAGGCAAAATGCTCTAAGATTCAAATCACGCTCTGTGTCCTGGTTTGAACAGAAGCCTTCATACTGTAATTTATTCTCCATCTATAAAATATGATGAAGAAATGCATCCAGATGCTGTTACAAAAATTGCATTATTCCAATATTCTTATAGTCTCTTCTAAAGGAAAAGAAAAGATACTAATTCAGAAGAATAGCAAAGCTTTTCAATAAATAACTGATTTTTTTTCTGTATAATTTTAATTGTTATATACCTTCTAACCTTCTTTTTTATATTCTAGAAAGCCTCTGGGAAGCTAAAGATTATATTTTCATGTTTTTCTTCCAAATGGCTGAGTATTGCTATAAACTGCGGAATATTTTTGTTAATCAAGTGAATCAGTGGTCATTGTACAGCTACTGCTTTATTATTTGAGTTTAATTATAGAAAATTGAGGTATCAAGAAAATATGCTATTTTAAAGCACTATCTGGAGCAAGTATCCCTGTTGTTAGGGAATAGTGATGTCACGTGAGCAGCTTTTGTATTCAGTAGCAATAATTCACTGCCTGCATGGGGGGATTGATCCCAGCTATGGTATCCCCAAAGGAGCCTCCAGTAGGAATGGGCTCACATTCTTTGATCTGTAGATTAACATGAGCAGGATCACAAGCCTTTGTCTCTTGTAAACATCGTATGTCCCTAAATTTGTATCCAGCAAAAGGCTGAGTCTTGTGTTTATTTGGGTAATGAATTGCAGTAATTAATGCATGCATTGATTCCTCTACTGAGTCTCCCCTAAAGGCCATTTCCATTTTTAATTTATAGAAAATGCATACAATTCCTTTAATCAGAGCACAGTCTGGAATCTATAATAAACACTCAATGCAAAAAAAAAGAAAAAAAAAAAAAAAAAAAAAAGAGAGAAAACAGAAGTGAGATTACTGAGCAGAATTTAGGCAGGAATTTAGGTAGATAGAAGTTATATTTAACATTGTATTAAAAGACAGCTACATAGCAAGGAGTATAAGAATATGTATCTGGAATTTTCAGGGCAGATCTGAACCTATAAACAGAGAAGAAGAAATCCTATTATTTTATTGAACAGATTTTCACTTACTTCAGGGCTCAATTTAGTCCCAAACACATGAATGTACATTTCTGTCACATATTTCTACTAAAAGGATGTTTCAATACTGTCTTTTTCTCAGTCTGTTAGGGCTTTTGCTTCAAAAAAGACCCTACCATTTACCAAATATTCTTGAGGGGGAAAGATTCAAAGGAAAAACATAAGCTTTCTTTATGAATTGAGAATATTTCTTACTTTTTATGTGCCAAAACTGTGCACAGAATCATACAAGATGCAAAATGCAAACAGCCTTCCCCTCACAGTCCTTCAGCCCAAAATCAGTTTTTAGCATTCCAAACATTCCCTGATCTTAAACTGGATCATTCTCAAACAACGCGGCATCAGAACAAAGCAAAAATCAAGTGCAAACCAAATAACACAATTGATAAATAAATAAATAAATAGCAAAGCAAATTATATTGGATTTTTTTTATTTCCTGCAGTACTTTCAGACACTAAGATTATATTTTTCCTTGTTTGGGAAATGTCTGCCTTGTATCATACAGTTCTTTGTATATGTAACATTTCCATATACATACTGAAATGTGTGTAAAATTTGCCTGGGGAAGTATGAAAATACAACATTATACATACACAGCAAGGCAGATGGTGCTGTGCTGAGGAATGCAATCTAATATTTTTCTGAAATGTACAGGTGATATAAATTAGAAAATACCCCACGGTATGTATGCAGCATAAAGGACACAAAAGGAAAGACTGATTTGGAAGCACACACAAACTAAAGGAATACCTGATTAACCTTTCACTGACTCCTGGTCCACGTGATGCAAAGCTTGCCTTCCTCCTAGAGTGATGGCTTTAGAAGAAGATGTTAAATTTAACCTCTGGCGCAATGATAAATTGACAATAAAAAATTCAATGGCTTGGTAATTACCAATCACTTTGGACATCGGCAACATTTTTCAGTTCTGTCAGTGCTCATTGGCACAAAAGCTTCAGCTGAAATTCTCTCGATCTCCCTCTTTTTAACTTTGTTTTCATGATGCAGATTAAATCTGCCACCCTATTACTGATTCATTTTCCTAATTTTTCATGTCTGCACCATGCCCCAGCTGCACTAGGCTGATAATTGTGGAGCCCAGCCCTGATGATTAACATCAGAAGAATTAATTATGCCTGCCATTAAAATTCCAGGTTGCACATGGTGATCAAGAAAAATTAAGTTTCTCTAGGCCTCTAAATCATTTCACCTTTGAGGAGAATGATAGTGACTCGACAGCTAAACTGCAGCCTGCGTTCCAGAAAAGGTCTAAACCACACACCCTTTGTGTAATTCCCTAAATGCCTTCCTAGCTATTCTTACTGGTTTATTCCACTAGCTAAAAAGATTTACTGCTCTCAAATTAAGACAACTAAAATGTCTAGCTGATTGCTTGTTTTTAGTATAAACAATCTTTTTTTGCTTCTTTTCTGAGACTCTTTGAGGAGTATCTGTTACAATAATTTCCAGGTCAAGGCATCACAGAGAGAATGGAAGATCCAGGAACAGAACTAATTTCATAGAATTTGTAGATAATTTACTTTTGTCCCAGTTACAAACTGAAGGGAAACTATGATTTTAGTACTACATAAGGACAATGATTTTCTCAGAAATAAACTGATAATGAAACAAAACCAGATTCTTAAGATCTTTAGGCTAAATGGTAATGAGTAAGGAAAAGCCTGTTGACTGACTCATTTCAAAATAGACTTTTGCATGTAAAACTCAAAATGTTTTCAGTCTAGCCTAAGGTATGATATTTACTAGAGCCATAAAGAGTAAGATGATTTGATTTTATCATGTTCTTTTTCCACACTATGTTTTGTTTTTAAATTACCATAATCACGTATATTACAGGCTTAGCTTAGAAGACAGTGATGAGGAGCCATATCTTGATGAACACATGTAAAAATATCTTATTTAAAATTTTAAATATCACAAAGAGTATGCATAAACTATAGACCGTATCTGGTTCCCTTCCTATGTTTAGGCAGCACCACCACAGCAAGACTATTTAGATGTGGATATTCTTGTTAGCTTTTATAGGTAACAGATTTCTAGAATAAACTTAACAGAATTGGACCAAAGAGCAGCACAAGAGCAATTATCTTCCCTATAAAATATGTTATAAAATAGGAATAGTCAGTGCATTTAGAGATTAACTTCTACGGGAAGTCATGTGCATGGCAAAATAAGAGAAAGACCCTTCAATTTAAAACTTAAATCCTTGAGCTTAACGTGAACATCACTGCTATAGCTCAAGGATATTGTATTCTATATAAAATAGGCCATTTAGAACTTGTGAGGACTTTATTGCACTCTCTCACGAATGACAACTAGCATAGTATTCATGATTAAATGAACATTTATTGTATTTGTAACAGTATTCCAGGAATGCCATAAAATGAAGCATGAAGTCATCCATTTAAACATTTTTAAAACATGTCTTAACTAAAAGCATTGAAAGTATCTCCTTAGAAGACTTATGGTTAAATCCAAAACCTTTTTCTTTCTGCCCCAGGGCACAGATAACTCAAATGTACCAAGACTTTTGGCAAATCACAGATGTCTCCCCAGGGATCTAAGAAAACAGTCAAACACATTGTCAAAAGTCTATGAAATAAGGTGAGAGAAGTCTGAATACACTTACTGGTCTTGTCTGTTTGTAACATCTGTGAAGACAGAGCAAATGGAGTCCTAAAAGGGAAAGAAATTACAAAAACAACTAAGAAATGGAATCAAAACCCTGGGGTAAGATTGTCAAATTAGACCAGCATTCAGAACCATAAATTCCATTTTTAGCAAGCATGACTATCAGTCAATATATTTAGCTGATAAAAGGTTAATCACAGATTTAATTTTAAGTCTTCAAACAGAGGATGAAAATTAATTGTACTGATTTTTGACAAATCTAAAAATTACTTCAAATAGATTTATTATGTAAATACATAAATGTTCCATCAGAATCACAGTCAGCACAGTATGAGCTCTGGGAGAAGATTATTTTCAATGACACTAGCCTTAAGGATGCCAAAGCATAATTCATCTTGAATTTAGCTTGAAAGGTTATGCTGGGATTAAGGTTTAGGCCATGGAAGACAGGGATTAATATGTTCCATTTTCCCTAAAAACCCAACAGCTTTTGTCCAGTTAGTCCTTACTGGTTCACAGATGACTCTTGCTCCTATATATGTACCCAGAGTACATTACACACCACTCAGCTGAAATACAGCAGATGTTTAAGAGTACAACAGCACCAGCATCGCCCTCTCAAGTCGCAGAGTTAATACCCAGTCCAAATCCAGATTCTCTCATTTATGGGTACTTGAATATAGTATTTGACTAATTATTGTAGTGAACAAACAGAAAACTTCAGTTGGGGTTCTTTAATAACCTCTTTAGGCTGTAAGATATTCCAGTTCTAAATCTTTAAATTTTGGGTAATGCAAATGTCTATTCAAAACTTGACCCATTAGCACTGGGAGAAGAGGAAGGGAAGGGAAGGGAAGGGAAGGGAAGGGAAGGGAA
>WBNO01026820.1:108979-180842 GCA_013400575.1 Peucedramus taeniatus | reverse complement strand
GGAAACAAAAAATCTTCTTGTAGAAAGAATTTTAAGTAAGTACTGATACATTCATGTTATCATCTGAAATCAGAGAAAGTTCTGCCAGAGTGCTGTCCAGATGTTAAATCTTTCAGCCTACTGGAGAGCAGCTTAAAGAAGTGACACTGCTTTCTGTCAAGTGAGATTCACAAACTGTCTGGCAAAAGCCTTGTAAATACTTTAGGATTAGGCTGATCAGCTCTAAATAACAAAAATAATCCATACTACATTTTGCAATAATTTTAAAAAAATTTAAATTGAGATTCAGTCATCAGACGTCAGTGGCTCTGTATGACATGTATTAGATAAAGAGGTTTAGATAAAACAGGATCTGCTGTTTTAAGAGATACAATTACTACAATTACTATTTTTAACTGCTAAGCTTTTTTTTTTTCCCACCCCTCCTAGGCAAACATCATCTACCACAGAAAAATTATTTTGCATTGTCATTTATGGTCATCTCCTGCCATCCTTTATCCTGACTTATTTTGCCTATTCATTCCAATTACATGATTGGTGAAATGAGTTATTAGCAGACATCATTACTGTTTGGGTTTTAACCTTTTCTGGTAATTTCCATCACCACAGCTGTTTGAAAGCCTTTGCATCTGTCATCCAAAATTCTATTAATGTGGTTTTCTACAACATCACATTAAAAACTTGTTCTAGTTTTACAATGTGCCCATCTTTGGCATGAAAATAATCCCAACAGCTATGATGTGTACAAGATCTGCCTAAAGGACATTGAGGCTGTCAGACTGATCTCCTATGCACCTCCTTTTTGTGATCTTTTTGGTGTGACTACTATTCAGGTTTGAGCATCTACTTGAATATTATCTATTAACAGACTTGAAATTTATTTATTATATATTAGCATGAACGTGACCATGAACTTGAACACACTGTGACAGGTGCTATAAAGCACATGGATCTTTACCTCAAGAGTTCACTTTCCAAGACAAGATGACTGAAAATGACAGACCAGAGGAGAAATACAAAAATACAAGTCAGTAATGAGACTGGATTTGTCCCCACATTCTTATAAAATATTTTTGGTAGCCATAAAAAAAAAAAAAAAAGGAAAAAATGTTTGAGGAGAATAATGTAAAAGCATATTTTTAAACAGAATAAGAATCATGTCTGCTATTGTTATACATACATTGATATAGCAAGAGGTGCTTTTAGTACTGATATTTGTTCTTTGATGTGTTCCTCCCTTTCATGTTTTCTATGTATTTTTTCAACTCCAAATCTACATTTATTTTCCCACTGTCAATGTGACACTCATGTCATCTCCTAGACTTCAAAACCTGTGCTAACAACACATGAACATGTAAGAACACACACACAGCACAGCAAACAGTTAATTTTGAGTTGCTGCCTGGAGCATGGATTCCTGAAGCCCAACACAGGCTGCCATGCTTCACTGCAACTGGTACCATGCCTACCAGTTAGGACATATTAGCCAGGGTTCCAGAGGAAAGCACACCTTGTGATCATTAATTCTGCCCCACTGCTTCACTTATCCAACAGACTGGGAGCAGAATGGAAGTTAGACATGTCTCCATCAGTCATATATAGCAAGGCAGTTGATGTCTCTCTACTCCCATACACAAATCCAGTGTGCCTCTTGTGGAACAAAGGAGTTCAGCAGGTCTGATTCCAGCATTTGTCCTGTAAATTTGCCATACTTTCTGATCTGTATCAACTCAGTAACAATCAGAGACAACATTTCAGTGTGATGCAAAGATCATGGAGGGCAACAAAGGAAAATAATACACTTTGACTTCTAATAGGCTTACAGTTATATAGAGATGTTGCACTGATGTAGCTGGACATATCTGTCTCCAATAAAAAAAAAAAAAGCTTCTTCAATACAGACAAAGGAGAGGAAAGGCCTTTTTCCTTTACTGTTGAATATCAGTTCAAGTACTCCAGTCTTCCTCACACAAATAACCACTGACTCCAAGATAACTTGTGTTTCTAAGGATAAGGTTTGTAGACTCATTTACTATTAGAAAGTTAAAAAGAACAAGTAGCATTTTATTCACAGAAATGCTGGACTGATTTTTCTACTGATCACAATGAAAGGTAACAGTTTAAATAATTCCAGAATTGTTTCCAGTCAACTCTTAAATAAAGAAAATAGGATGATTTAGTGTACATCTTCAGTACTATGCTAACCAGATCTGGGGTCAATCTCCCTGTCACTGTAATTTAACTTGCAGCATATCTGCCTGAAATATAAGACAATGCATTCAGCATGTATTTTTCTATGTGTGAATCCAGAAGCACATATGCATTCAGACACATATCAACAAAGTTCTGCTGCATATTTATGGGGCATTTCTAATCACAGACTGCCTGAGGATGCTCAGGTGTCAGGTCCTTTCCCAATAATGTTCCAGCAGGCCAGCAAGCTTGCCTGACTAATGTAAATCATGAGACGACTTCTTCCACACCAGACTTGTAGAACCTGGCAGATTACTGTGCAGCAGCCTGTTACCATGTGGGTACCATGGGCTGGTCACTGCAAGGATGTTCTGGCTCTGTGGCTGCCATCCTTCACATCCCAGCTGTTAAACTGCCAGATGTAAGTAGGTTTTCATACTACAGACCTCTTCCCAACTCTTCATTCAGGGAAAAGGATCTAAGTTTGGAGCATACATTTTCTTTCCCCTCTCAAATCTGTATTTACAGCCCAATTGGATTTGATCCTTTCTCAAGGATTTCAATGTCCTAAAGAAGTTTAAGTCTTCCTACTGTCAGGTTATTGTCTGATTCTACCATCTTTCACCTGGCATGTCCAGGAGAGCTCCCAGCTGATTCAGATGGCAACTGAGCTAGCTGATATCACTTCCATGGTTGCCACAGTCCAAGGAGATTTTTAATTCTCTGGGGTGCAGATGGCCATTTCTGCAAGGCAGGGCAATGTTCACATCCCAGAATAAAAAGGTTTAAGCGCACAGCGTTAATCTTATATTCCTGATACACTTAAAACTTGCTAATCACATTTTATACAATTAAATACAGGTTCATGAAATCTCATGCAACTGGTCAGAGGCAGGGTTCTTGTGCTCCAAGTTTAACAGCTATAAATTATATTTAAGAATAGGTTTTTTCCGTCCAGTTTTAAGTTTTATTAATTAACTGTCACTACCCGCACAGGGATCTCTTTTTAAATGTAAAAAGTAAAATGGCATTTACTGAGGTCAGCCCATTTTGTCAGCAAGATCTGGTGGGATGATTCACACAAATGAAGATTTGGCAAAATATACCCATGACATTTTTGGTTTCAAATCTCCACGGATGACTTTGGAAATAGCAAAATACCATGAATTAATTTTTTAGCAATAATCAGAATAAGGATAACTAAATGGGAAAAAACCCACCGATATTTTTTTACAGAACTATACTTAAAATATTACACTTTGCAAATAATGATATTGCTCAAGAAAAAAACACCAACACCAGAAGTAGTGATTAATAACATTTCAGTTTGTTGTGCTTTCATTTGTTGAGGACTTTGGTCAATATTCCATCCCTGGAGATTTCCCTTTTCACATGTTACTGGTCCATTCTTAGGTTTGGAGAACCAGCCACGAGTTTTAAACACTATCTAATTCCTTCCATATTACAGCATCAGCTATGTTTCACTATAAAATACTTATATATTGAAAAATTAGTAACTGTCCTCCATATGCTGTAAAAGAACAAATTTAGCAAACTGATGGCAATCTAATAATTTCTGTTTTAAGCCTGTAATTTACAAAAATCTGACATTCACTGTTGATGCATTTTTCTGCTGTGAAGTCTGCATGACTTCTGCACTAGTTTACCCTTTTCTGAACTTCCATAAAATACAACTACTTCTTCCTAAATAATATGTTTACATATTCTTTGCAGTTTTTGTTGAAAACGTCTTCTGGAATGGAAATAGATCTAGAAACTTACAAAACATCCTCACATTTTCTGCAGTGACTAGGCTCAATTCCTTGAGGGACTGATGGAGGGAAAAAAACCACCTTTCTCATGTCGGTTTCCCCTCACCCTCATACTCAACCAGGAGCAGTCAAAGGTCAGGGGACAAATGAGAGCTACTCAGCTAAGTGAGACTCTGCAAGTGACAAAGATAAATTGATATGCATGTGGGAAACGGGGATGAATGAAAAATGAAAACGATGCTCCCACTGCCCTGGCACCTGTAACAGAAGAAAGAAAGACACACACCTTACTATCTGTGTCAAAACTGTTCACAACATTTCCACTAAGGCTGGCTGGGAAAAATAGTGTGACGTCCCTTGAAAATCAGAGGATCGGGTGTTTAGGTGTTTTCACAGGTTTTACTGAGACACATAACTTCCAGGTTGTAGGATATATTGCAAAATAGGTCATATACTTGAAATATCATTCATACATCAGGTTCTCTGTTGAAGAACTGGATCTTCATATGCAGACATGCTTTTGCAATCTTTCTGTAAGCAACCTCAGCTGAGGACCAAAGTTGGAAATCTCATAGACTCAATCTTTTAATGAAATTTGCAGGACTTCATGATTTTAATATGGTCAAAATTTCCAAAACTCCTTTTAAATTCAAAGAGTTTGCTTGAGAGACAAAACCTTGGTGATTCAGCTTTGTTAAAGATTTGATTCAGCTTTAATTTAATTAAAACGACTTTGCTCTTCATTAGTTGATACCTTGTTGAAAAGCTTTGAACTCCTTTTAAGAATTGCCTCTTTCTGTGAGATTTGACTTCAGTAATACGGGTAGGACTCCAAATGATAAATAACCTGAATATTGAACAAATGGCAACATTTCACTCATGCAGAGCAGGAAAATTTAGCCCCCATGGGTTATGTTACAGGAAACTCCTTAAATCAAAATGTGGACACTCAATATTGAGGTGCATAAACCATAAGCTTTATTGATCACATCTCTTGTGACTGGGCACTCCTGCCATACTAGAGACATAATTCTGCATGGGACTGATTTCCTCCAACTTTCACTTAAGAGTGCTCAGCATCTAAAAATATCATAAAATCCTGTTTCTGCACACATGTGTCTCCAAAGAGCACGTGGAAGAATTCTCAAGGGTACTCTATTTCTTCAGCTCTTCTGAAATCCTGGTCAGGCATCTAAGAATCCTGAAGGAAATTAATGGATATGTTTTACAGTGGAGGAGGTTGCCTATTTGGCATAAACTGCAGTAAAAGTGTGAAATGTCTTCTGATAAGAGGCCAATGTCATTTTGTTTTCTGATGTAGCGCAATGCTTGTAATCCATTCTTACATATTTGCATAATTTTGCTTTATATCTGAGTGACTATTTACCTGCCATGTATGCTGTGATGCTGAGTAGCTGCAAAAAGGACAGCCAGTGGAGGGTGAAGGGAGATGCCAAGGTTATAAACCATTGTTTATATTTACAATCAAGCTTTACTTTCAGGGGAAGCTTCTCGAGCAGACATAGGTACAAATGCAGAATGTCACAGCTCTCTATCAGGCAACACCCTCCCTGGCCCACTCCTGTAAATTCTCCACAGTGGCATGTTTTATTGCCCTGGAGACACAACATGATGGCTATTTATTTAATTGCTTGGGAAGCCCAGCCAAAGAGGGGTGTCTCATGTTTGGTGTGTTAGTTTCCTGCTTGCAAATTTACTATTTAGCACCGTTTGGGTTTTCAGAGCCTCCTTGTTAAAAGTGCGAGGGGCCCGTTTCCCCAGATGAAGCACAACTGCTTTGTCTGCCTCCAAACAGCCAAAATCCCCCAAAAGGCACAGAGCAGCAGTGCAGCCTGCTTGAAAACTGGTGTATCCCGCCCCTTCAGCCACTGACTAATATTTGACATATTCTCCAAGCAGAGCTTTATATCCAGTTGGGTGTTTTCTCTGTCCTCTCCTCTCCTTCCCTCCTGCCTGATTGTGCAGACAGACAGCCATAATGCGCAATGGAAGCATAAGTCTTTAAACTGAAAATGTCATCACTTAGGAATACAAGAGAGTGGTATGTGTCATGTATGTCTGCAAAATGCAGTTGCTGTCTGTTACAGTCTGTAGCAACTTTTAAATCTGTCATCACGGCATGAATTTCATGTTAAGCTCCTTCCCAGTGCTTTAGCCAGGAAGTAAAGGGGGGAACATACTGTATCATTTATGGGCATGCTGGTGCTGGGTCAACCATGACATCACTCTCCACTCCGCTGAGCTGTAATGAGGTGAAAAGGCAGCTTTAGAACAACATAGCACTTTATTTATTAGGAAAATTTAAGTGTGTGTGTATTTCAATTTATGATAAAACTGAAAACAAAGGTTATGGACTATAGCTCTCCTACAGCCCAAAGTAAGTAGGGGAGGGAAGGCATTTTGTAGATGATGAGAGATTTAATGCACACTAAGCACAGAAGATTGAAAGTTCTCAGCAGGCTGAAATCCTGCACTGACAGCCCAGCCTATTAGAGATGGTACACAGCACGTTTTGCTGCAATCAAATTGTACTATACACTTTGATCAGAGCATGTTGCTGAGGCAAGAGTCGAGACCACCTAACATCCTCAAATTCCAAAGGACATAGGCATATAAACTGAAAACAGAGGAAAAATTTTGTGAGGCTTGGAGGCTGAAAGAGACATTGATTGCAGAAGGCTCCCTAGAAACCTGCAATGTTTTTTAAAGCAACATGGAGAAGCTGGGCTGTTATCTCTCTCCAAAATAATGCTGAAAGATAAGATTGACTTTTGTATTTTACAGTAAGGACCAATTTTGTTTTGTTTTTCAGTCACAGTTGGAGATGGAATAAATGAAATACAAAAAAAAAGAAAAGCACAATGCAGAACAGGTCTGATCAGATTTGGAATTAATTGCTCTTGCTCCTTTTTTCTCAACTATAACCATATTATTTTTACCTCAGGCACAGCACCAGCAGCTGGCTTTCTTGGAAATCACTGCAAAAGCATCACTGCTGCTAACCTCCCTGTTTTGAACCTTAACTTGCTTCTGAAAAGGGCATCCCTTTTCCAGCTGATCACCAGCCTGGTAATCCCGTCTCGCTTGGCACACACAACAAACCCCACATCCACAGTATTAAAAAAATACTTTCAAAATACTACATGCAAGCTGGACTTTTCCTGTCTGGAAAATCGGAACACTGAGTAACAGGTCTATGACATAATAATAATAAACATAAATACACTACTACATTACATCCTCTACTATAATTAGAGGATTATATTTAGATCTAACTGAAAAATGCAGTTTGATATTGAAATTCTTCTTTCCTGATTACAACATATTACTTTAACAGCTCCATTCCCAAGAAACAGTCTGAAATTGCTCTGGAGCCAGGATATCTAGAGTTCTAACCTTCTTAAACATCACAGACTTCTAATACATTGAAAATATCTGAACAGTATTTGGCAGAAAATAATCCATGAAAAGCCCATCTGGAAGAGATGGTGTCAGCCCTTGAAAAGGGGGTGTTCTTTTTTTTAAATTAGTGGTAAGACAATGTCTCAGCATGGTGCTAACATACAGTGCACTGCTTAGTTGTAATTTCTCAGATGAAATATAAAACTAAATTCCTCAGTGTTCACAGAGGTTTAAGAAGCCATAATGCAAAACCAAGTCTATAATTACTGGCCAAACTCTCACATGGGGGAATAAATACTGCAAAGTATACTTATCCCAATAAAGGAAAAATTATAATTTAAAAAAAAATATTTTATACATATATCAGGCAAATGTCTTGGGTATTTTTAAGATCATATTTCAAAAGGTAGTATCAACCTTCCAGCAAAAAGGGATGAGGTAGGCAGAACAGACAATTCTGTATATGTTCTCATTTCTGTCAAAATTATCTACTAAATGGAACCAAATATTTCATAAGTTGCAAGGTCTACATTTCCAATTATGCTCTACAATATATATGTAACAGAAAGAGCTGAGTGAATGGGGCACCTTATGCAGCAGGCAACTCCTCAATCCAAATGCAAGCAAAACCTAGATATCCCTTTACTCTCTTTTTGTTATTTTTATTATATTTTTGGATGTTTAACCCCACCATGTCATTTCTGTTTCCTCCCCTTTCTAATCAGGTTTGATCGATCTATGTATTTCCTTACTTAGGAAGAAAAGTCTAAAGATAATTCCATGGATTGGAAGTCTCTTAGTCCACCACTCATTCTTCATATGTCTTTGTTTGCCTTCTCAGCACACATTTAAAAATCAATTCTGGAAAACTATATGAGGAATCTATTACTCAAAATATTTTTATTTAAATTTGACTTGTAAAACTCTCTCTGTACTTCCCCTCACATGTGTTACTTGTTTCCAGTACAGCATGAACCAACAGTAAACATTGTTTTTCATCTCTAGCTGTGATGGAAAGCACCTGGAAGACAAAAGATGACTGAGAAAATCAAAACCAAGATTATACAGCATGATCCAAATTCATTCTTCATATGTTTCCTCAAATGCTGACTGAAATTGAATTACAGTGTGAGTCTGGTGCTCTATCTGCATTTCTTATTAAATTGCTCACTATTAGCATCTGCCTTTCCATTATACCTTGTGGCCTTTCTTACTCATTAATAACCTCACCATATGCCTCAAGTTCAGTACTTCCTCCACTGAATTTATTTTGCCATTTACAGATTCTTTAAACTTCTTTCAGTATGTGAAATATCTTTGTAGAAAACAAGAAGAATAGTTTCTAAATTACCCACTACGTGCATGATGCTCTTTTCAACAGGTAGCCCTCTGTATCTTTCTCTATTTAGTTGTTTCTGCCACCCTCAGTCACACTGAATAGCAGGGGACTCCCTATGAATCTACAGTCTGTAGAAAGGAACAGAGAAAAAAGAAAAAAATTCATTGTCAATATTAATCCAGAATGAGCTACTCCTGAGTACTCACTAACAGTTTTGGCTTCTCTAGCTCAAAGAATTGTAGCAAAATTTAAAAATAGAAGGAAAAGAACAGCAAAGAAACTGGAACATGGAGTGACTTCAGAGAAATTATCAAATAGAGCAGGATTCTTTGCAGGATTCCACAGCTTAAATCCTTGTCTCTGAGAAGACATGAACCTAGGTATCGAAATCAGAACTGGCATGAAGGAGGTGAAAGGTATTCTTTTGGAATACAAGAATTAGACAGTATCAAGTTAAAACAGTTCTGAGAATGCAGAGTTTTAATAGCAAAATAAGACACAAGATGCCAGGAAAGCTGGAGAGTTACACAATTTTAAAAATTAAAACCATCAATTTAAAAATCTGTTAGATATTTTCTTGTGTGAAAAATCCATCCAGGGCTATTAAACATAAAGATATCACCTTTGCTTCATAAATTCCTAGAGCTATACATCAATGAAAACTGGAAGATCAGAGAGAGGATTATCACTGCATGTTTGACCTAATCTCATGCCACTCCCTAGGCAGGTATTAGTGGCCACTGTTGGATGAAGAAATCTGGGCTCGTTAGGCTGATAGAAGAACTGCAGTAATGCTAGCAGCAAAATTTAAAATCTCATTGTCTGGCACAGCTTACTGCCTGTGCAACCGAGTTAGGAAGAGAGAATGTGTCCTCCTGCCCCAGCTCCTCTCTGCTCAAACACTTAACTGAGCTCTGGAGCAAAATACAGAAGTGGATCAATTGTCTCCTGTGCCAGCAGTGGCATTCAGCCGGTGAGGAGGCTGCAGAGGCTGCTCAGCAGAGCCTCACACAAACGCTGCTCTGGCAATGTCTGCATCATGTGCCTGCTCCGCTGCAGAGCACAGGGCTCTGAGGCACCATGTCTGCCTCACTTGCAGCCTCGCTGGCTGACACTACAGACCTTCTATAAATACTTCACCCACATTTTTTCTGTGTTCACAGAAGGTTCTACCCCTTTTAATTTTCTAACATTTCTTACAGTGCCTTATAACCTGTGCAGAAAAGGCTGAACAGGAAGAATCAGACAATGAAACAGAATGCAGGAAGATGCCAAATCAGTCAAAACCCCCACCCTATCCACACACAATCAGTGCCAGCTGTAGTCCAATTAAACTTAATCTAGTCACATGCTCATGTGTTCCTCAGAAATTAGAGGAAATCAATTCAAATGCTAATGAGAAAACCCATAATTTATTATCTGCTGAGGAATGCATGTTACATTAATTTTAACTGTAAACAATTATTTTTATTGCAAGATTAATTACACCATCTTACACAACTTCCTTTTTTCATATTTTTTGAAGGAATTAGTTTTCTGCTACTGTTTTGTTGATCTGTCACAATATTTTAAGCCTGGAAAAGTATAATTAATTTAGGAATACCACAAATGTGGTCTCCATTCTTCCGTCAAAGGAAAGTGGAAAATATATCTGGAGCAAAATGTGGAAAGATCTGTCTGAAACTTATGACCTCAACAAAAGTACAAGAGCCGGGAAACACTACAGTCATTATTGGGAGTCCAGAGCTAAAAACATAACATGAGAAAATAAAGTCCAGGTAAAAGCAAAAGAAAACCTTTGTGCGTATTAACCAAAAATGAATGAAAAATAGAATTTTGAGTTAACCCAAAAACGTCATTCAGCTGAATGAGAGGTTTGCTTTAATTTTAGTTGATCTCTTTTCATGTGATTTTTTTCTTTTCCTCTGTATACAAAAATAAAGAAAAAATCAACTTCATTACACAGTCAGGAAGTAGCAAAATATTTTATCAATAAATGCAAGTAAGCAGTGGAAAAGCAGAAGCAATTCAGGAAAGCCTGTATTGTTTGCTGACCAGAAGTCCTACTGTTTTATTACAAAGTATGTGTACACAATGGAACATCTGCATTATAGCTGAAGTTTACTGCAGTGATACAGAGAACAATGATAATAATTCAAACAATATTTATTTTCTTAGTTTCTAGACTTCATTTTTTTGTTTGAAAAGGCTTCTCTAATCTCAGAAAAAATGTCAGTGATAAAACGCTTTATCCTAAGCAGCCCATTATTCTTTTTATGTCTTTGGTTTTTAACACTTGTACCAAAACAAAAATCAAAACCAGAAATGCATTTAAGGAGTTCATTTAATGGCTCAACAAGCAAGAAAGACCATCCAATGAGCAGTTTCATTTCACATTAATTTCTAGGAGTTTTCTCAGTACAGCTAAATCTGGACCTGAGGTTTTGAGGATACAACTAAATGGGAAATTTTTCTTGCCAAGTATTTTAGCACTACCTTTGGTCACATTAGTTTATAGGAAACATAACAAATGTAGCTCTTTTCTTCCTTGGAAACCCTTTGCAAAGCTGATTTGTACTTTTGGTAATTTATTAACTACTCATAATATATTCAAATAAGATTTTAACTATATTTGACTTTGGGTATAATTTTAAAAATTGCAGTATTTCTTTATTCTTGTCGTGTAGCCATTAAATGCAATAATATGTATATATTTATAAAAATGGTTAGCACACCTTAGTTGAGAAAAATAAAAGTGTAACATTGCAAATAACAAAACTGAAAGAATAACAGATAGCCCTGTTCTGTACAGTGCTGTTCACAGGCATATAGTGAGAAAGATAAGACTATATTCAACCTACAATCTGTAGTGCAAACAGAATATATTCCAGTAAATGATTACCAAAAACCTCTGAGGGTGAGTTTCAGAAGGTTGGGCAGAATGAACTGTTTGTCCCCAAACTGTGGGTTTAGTATTAAATCAGATCACTATGTTATAGAAAAACAGTGGTCCTGTTTATAAGAGCTGCCAAATTCATATCTGAGCTTAGCAAACATGCCCAAATTTCTCAGTGTTTTTGTCACTGTCTTTACCTTTCTAATTGCACATGACTCGCTATTTTCCTTTTAGTGATAAAAAAAAAGCACTGGTTTAAAAAAATCTGTCACTGAGGGTTATTGTGAGTTGTCATGCAGCCTTGTTCATGGTGCAAAGTTAAAAGCAAACAAAGGGAACAGGAACTTCAAACATCACCTGTGTCTGAATGTTGCTGGACCTATGCCCTGGCAGACTGAACAGTTCAGCAGTCACCAGAATGACACTTTGCCTGCTCTAAAGCACCTTTGGTTTCCTGAGTGAAGCTCAGGAATGAATGTGGCTACGTAATTTGTTGCATTTGTTAAAGGAACTGGATGCATCACAGTTGCAGGTTCATCATTAGTATTGGTTAAACTGCAAACCTTTCTACAAAGCAATAAAGCAAGTGGGGCATACTAGCACATATCACATGTATTAGGAACCAGTGCTGCCATGAAGCTCTGATTAAGCAGTACAATCTTCAGTCACACCTCATGCTGCAAACCTCACATCCCAGTAAAACCAGAGAATGAAGCTACTCTGGAGCCCTTTGTACTTCTCATACTGCCAACATCCAATGACCAAAGGAATCTTTCCTTGGTACTGTGTTGCCCTAGCATGTGTGTACCAACACCCCTTCCTCCCAGTTTGCTCAAGCACAATTTGCAGTTCAACCTGACTAGCACAACCTTTGACATCTGTCCTTTTGACACTTTTCACCAAGTAAAAACAGCACTGACAGTTTTCAGGAGAAGGATGCAGGACTTTTCGGAGTTATTTTTCATTACAATAATAATCCCTTGAATTGTAGGAGTGTCTTTGAAGACCTAAGGAGAAAATGGAACCACAACTCTAATTCTGTTAAGCAAAAAGCCGTAAATAAAAGTAATTAAATTTTATATTTCAAAATTTTATAGTTCAAAGACAGAGAGAATTATTAGATGCTTACAGCTGGTCATTTGTTAATCTGAAGCCATTAAGTTTCATTCAGATAGCCCATCCAGCCAAAATATTTGACCCCATGGTGGTATTAAAGTACTTGCTGAAGCAGAAGGTAGACGAGCACAAATGAGAATCCAAGAAGGAAAACTTCAGCAGAGGAGGGAAACTGATGAGGTGAGATACACCCAAGTGGTCTCAGCAAATAAACTCTACCCTTCCCTATTGAGGGCCTCCCCCATGTGGGCTCCAAGTGTATCCCCTGGCAGACATCAGTCAGTTTAACACAAGGACAGGACCAAGACGAGCCACATCCAAGCGGATTCTCTGTATAACAGAACACCAGCCCACATTAGCTGGCGTCCCATGTCTCGTTATGGTCAGGCTCTGCGCCTTCAGAGGAAGCTGAAAACAAGCAAAATCCTTGGATCTATATACTTAATTGGATGCCTGGGGAAATTTATTCTCGACTGGCTAAAGCTCTGAAGCTTGAGAACTCTTTATAACCATTGTCTTAATGCAGAACTGGCTGTGTCACAAAGCAATGCAAGCATTTCAGTTCTTGCTGCAGCCCTAACAGAAAGAAGGAACTCCAAGGAAAGAAAAGGTAACTGGAAATCTTCAGCAATCCTTTCCAAAACTTTCACTGCCATCCGCACATTTCTGTCCCTATAAACACACGGGTCCTAAAATTTCTTATTGAAGCTGGATTACCTTGTTTTTTTAAGAATCTCTAATCTCCCTTCCTTAAAAATCTAAGCAATGAGGAGTCCTCTACCTCACCTGGCAAGCAGTTCCTGCATCTAATTACTCTCACAGCTTCCAGCCATTCGATCTTGTTATGCTTTGTCAGCAGGAGAGAAAAGCCCAATTATCACATTTTTTTCCATGGAAGGGTATCTGTGTGATTCTTGACCTTATCTCTAAGAAGCTGTGTAAGTAGAACTCCTTGATTTTTTTTTTTTTTTTTGGAAGAATAAGGCTTGCTTTCCAGCACCTGTATAATTTTCATGGCTTGCATTTGAACTCTCTTACTTCCACATCTAATTCTTGAAGTGTGGCCCCCAGAATACAAAACAATCTTATAAGTGATCTTGCCAAGATTATATTTGCCAATAAAATATTACTATATTTTTCTAAGACAGAATTACTGCTTACATTCTTGACTTCTCTTTTGTCTCGCCTACAGACTTTAGGAACTAATGCTTTTCATCATTGTCTAGGGTTTTTTTGACAAAAATATTGGTATCAAAACAAGTCTAGATCCCTGGAGAGCTCCACTGGAAATAATTCTACCAAATTAATCTCTCCCTTTACACAAATATAGTTTGATATCTGTCATTAGCCTATTTTTAATTCTTCTAATAAGTGTTTTGGTCACATAATGCAAGCCTTTTTTCTCAATAAAAATGGTTGAAGATAAAATATATGTGCAGACAACTGCAAATAATAGTCATCTTAGCATTTACAAATTGGGCATATATATGCTACTTGTGTGCTCTACTTGAGCAGTAACCCAGGTTAGCTAAAGCCAAAGAGATTTAGCTGGGATGCTGAGGGCACCTTTGCAAGGCCCACCCTTGTGCAGAGCTGCAGAATGCAGCACACCTGATGGGGATCATCATCTCAGATGACTGCTGCACTCACCTCCTGCACTCAGGGCATTCCCCATAAGGGATTGTCTTCAGGGCTGTGTGGCTTAGGTGGTGCCAGTGATGGAAATGCCTTCAGAGCTACAAGGGATGCTTGCATGAGCTATCAAAGAACCTCCCCGCTACTGATCTGCCTCCAACTTCTCAGAATTTTCTTCCTCGACTGAAGTTCAGAGGACTGGCATAATTTCTTGTGCACAGTGCTATGCTTTCTAAATATTGCACAGTAAACTGATAAACACCTAATAAACCCATGTTCTTTCTGGAAGCTATATTAATTGCACAAAATATGTCCGGCAGATTTAGTCTTGTCCTGATCTACAGATGACTCAACTGCAAAACTTTGTCAAAATATCAACTCCCAAATATTTATATACCTATTGGATGGTATTAAAATAGAAAATTGCCTGTTAAGCTAAAAGCTAGCAGCTGGTTATGATGACCCAGACACTTAATTGTTATCTTTCCCTTAAAAGACTTCCTGTTTTAGAATGTCACCATTTGGGTAAACGTGTGAACAGAAAGCCTGGATTTTTTAGGGTCATTTACTGCTTATCAGAAGCCATGATGAATATTGAGTAGCTGTACAGCCTAAGATGTGACAGTTACCTGTGTACTGCCATAGCTTCATCCCAGATAATGTTTTAAGTGTTCTCAATGGAAAAGTGAACGTTATCCCAGGTGCAGGCTGATATCAGACCATCTGCAAGTGTAAGGAATTGTGCAGATGAATTCCTGCTGCATATCAGCTGATGAACATATAGATGAGTTTCCTCTGTGTAAAACAAAATCTTTCTGACTAATCAACCTTTGCATCTTGACACTTCAGTGGTACAGTATATACATCCTCTCAGCTCTGCCATCAGAATGTAATAAATCTTCCTGCTACTGTCATAATACTTTTCTCAATATTTATAGTTAGAAAAATTTAACTCTTGACTGCATGTTAAAAAAAATAGAGAGGATTGATTGTTAAAGTAAAAATCAATCTGAGGGTTTTGATGATTTAACAAGCTGCAAAACCATATAAATGTATCACAAAAACTTTGATTGATTTATAACTTTGTAATCCATCCCTCTTCATCTATTATCCTGTAAGTACTGTATTAGCAATCATTAGTAGCAAGACGAGATAGAACACTGACATCTTCCTGACACAATATGACCGTAACTGGAATCTTCTAATACACAAATGCTTTTACCTGGCTATTAATAGCGCCCTTCACTAAAGATGGGCTGGTATTTCCAGTCGTATTGAACGACTGAAGTTTGCTATCAATCCTGGAAGTGTCTGCTCCGGATGGTTGTACCTACCGGAACAATAGTGGAGTGCCAGCCAGACTACTGTATTACTGTTCTTACCAGCACATTCATTTATCTCTGTAGAAAGACAATAATTTAAAATTAAATCCATGGTAGTAAGGATTAAGTGGATATTTTTCAAGATATTAGAATAAGAATCTGTCTCTGATCTCCATGAAAAGTTTTTGGTTTTTTTTTTTTTTTTGTTTTGTTTTTCCAGAAGCTTGAAATTTTCCCATGTGCACGAAACTTCAAGATCATAGGCACAGGATAGGACCAGAACAACCATTTGTACTATCACTGTGATAGAACTTTTTTCTAACGTTTTAAATTGTCTCTGAAAAAGTTTATACAGGATGAAAGAGCACAAAGTCTCCATCAAGAAAGAATACCAAGGAAGACTGTTGTTAGCTTAATTTTAAACTAATTCTAAGCAAAAAGAACTCTGTCACCAGTACACCAAAAAGGTGTGGATTTGTTCTACAGATCATACAGATTATATACACCATGGAAGCCAGTGGTTTAAACAACACAGAGAACAGCTTGGGCCACCATAATTTTTATTTCTTCCTATCCTTGGCAAACTTCTGAGAGGTGTCACTTGTGTTCATGATACGAAAATTCTTTACAGCAGCAGGTACTGTGAAAGCCAGCCTGGACAGTAGGCTGACCCAGGCAATTGGTGGTCCTGACAGACAGAATCCCCCCAGCATCCTCACATCTCTTACTGCTGTACATTTTCACCCCATAAATGGATGTGTTTTATTGCTAAAGTGCCTACCCTGGGCCAGTTTCTTATCTTGTGTATACAACCGTAAATCTAGCACAACTCCTTTAATGATAGGGAGTCATTTGGCACTATGATTGTGTAAATCAACACAAACTTTGTCATTTCTGTCTGCACCAAATATCCTCATTAGCTTCAGTCTTGTTTTTAGTTATGAAAGAAATCATTAACAATGGCAAAAACTATAGCATTTTAGGACATTTAGAAATATATGGCATAATGTAATGTGGTCTATTATATAATACTGTACTTATTATTTTTATATACATCATTCCCAAAGAAAATCCTTCTTTACCCTGTTGAGAGCCCAGTTATGGATAATTCTATGTCATCTGACAAAATGTCTCCAAAAAGGCTTTGTCTATAGGAGCAGGATTATGACCTGGATCTTCATGTAGGTGTCCAGGCCAATATTTTGGTGACAATGTGCAATTGTCATCTTGCACATTGTCAGGTTGCAATTGCATAGTGTAATTGTCAGGTTCATATCTTTGTTAAACTGTTGTCTTACACTTTCTTATATGAATTTATTGCAGAATTGGTACACTGCAGTGCTCTTACACTGCAGCACATCTAAATCATAATTGTATTGGGTTTGCGTGACGGTTTAGGTAATGAGTGGGCTACAGCTTCTGTGAGAAGTTGATAGAAGCTTCCCCCAGATATGACAGAGCCAACACCAGCCAGCTCCAAGGCAGACCCATAATTGGCCAAGGCCAAGCCCATCAGCTATGGTGTTAGTACCCCTGGGACCATGTATTTAAAAGGGGAGTAAAAAAACCCTGCAGAGAACAACAGAAGCAGAGAGAGGAGTGAGAATATATGAGAGGAACAGCTGTGCAGACACCAAGGTCAGTGCAGGAAGGGCAGGAGGTGCTCCACGTGCCAGAGCAGAGACTTCCCCACAGCCTGTGGTGCAGGGCATGATGAGGCAGCTGTGCCCCTCCAGCCCATGGGGGCCCATGGGGAAGCAGAGATCCACAGGCACCTCATGGAGGGCCCCATGCCAGAGCAGGAAGATGCCCCAGGGCAGCTGTGAGCCTGAGAGCAGCCTCAGAAAGAACCTGTGCTTGAGCAGTTCAAGAACTGCATTGTGGAAAGCACAGTCTCCCGTGGGAAGGGCCCCACACTGGAGCAGGGGAAGAGTGAGAGAAGTTCTCCCCTGAGGAGGAAGAAGTGACAGAGATGTGTGATAAATTGACCCCAACCCTCATTCCCCGTCCCCCTGTGCCTCTGCAGGGGAGGAAGTAGAGAAAAACAGGGATAAAGTCAAGCCCAGGTAGAATTTTTTTAAGTTTTGGGGTTATTTCCCATTATCCTACTCTGATCTGATTGGTAATAATTAAACTAATTTCCCCAAGTCCAGTGAGTTTTGCCCATGGTGATAATTGCTGAATGATCTCTTTCTGCTCTTATCTCAACCCACAAGCCTTTCATTACCATTTCTCTCCCCTGTCCAACTGAGGGGACTGATAGAGCAGCTCTGGTGGGCACCTGGTGTCTAGCCAGGGTCAACCCACCACAGTAATATTTAAATTCAAGGAATTAAGCATTTATATTAATCCAAATCACAAGAGTCTTTCTGCATCAGAGCGAATCCCCTTCAGCGCTGCATGCAGTCACCACCCACATGTATATCATATCTTTCACACACAGAACAAAAGAGGATCTCTGGGAACTCTAAAATACATTTCCCCACGGCTCCAGTGGACCAAAGAATTCTTATGGGGAAATAAATAATTGAAAAGGCTGATGGGAAGAAACAGTATTCTCCTTGTATGTATACTCATTTTCTGAAGATCAAAACAGCTTCAGGCTTGATTTTTAAGATCCTCTTTCACGTCCTTAATATTATGGGGGAAGTTGGAAATGTCACCACAGAAAACTAATATGCAGCTCATCAACGTCACTCTACCAGGCAGTAAGAGGGGAGTATAAAGAGCTATAATCCTGTTGAAACTGCCAGTAGACCTTCCATAAATCGCAGGGGTTAATGAAAAGATTTTCAGAAAATAAATCAAATAGGAATTTGGGACCAGAAAAAACAAACAGAGGCATGAAACCTCATTGGATATTAGCAAGAAGTTCATAAACCTTCTGATATATTCATACCAAAATACGAGACAGAACAGGATTGGTCAAGAAAACGCTAAGTAGGTATAACATTATGTAAGTACTGTGCCTGGCAAACCAAGAGGGGTGTAAATCTCCTTAGTGAGTCAACCTGCCTCAAAAGTTGTGATCTTTAATTCTGTCTCCATGTACCTCCTGTTCTCAGGTCCTCCTTACTCAGGTCCAGTTAAGGAATATTTCAGGATTTGTCCCAGTCTTTCTATTTTAGAGAAATGAAAATCACACCAGCAAAATAAGGCACAGAGTCTTGCTGAGCACGGATTTCCCATGAAGTGTCATGTTATGTTATGGAGTCCCTGGGTGAGTCTACTGTAGTATGGTATAAAGGATCTGCAGGACAACTCTGGGTCTGTAATCTTTTCACCAATGAACATTTCACAGATTTCACCTTTGCCCTTTAGCAATCAAACCAGCAGCTGAAAAATGCACACTTGAATATTTATGAAAGATCTTACTCAGCTGCTTCTAGAGATGTTTTCCTTCCATTGTGCTTTCTTTCTCCCAGAGAGCACAATGAAATAGACACTTTTAAGACTACTTTAAAAACATTGATTGGTTTAAACATTAAACTGTCACAAGCCTAAAATGAAATTTTATTAAATTACCAGTATATTGAAGACCACAGCCCAAACCTGAAGACAACTAAATAGACTAGCAGCACTACTGCGTGATTGTGTTGGCAAATTTGCGAGACTGTCTTATGCATCTATGGGAGCATTTCACCCTCCACAAGTGCACATTAATTAGTTAATAGCTCATACTATCCACTATTACCTAGGCAAGGATTCCCTAAAAGTTATTCAAGCACTTGTTTTACTCATGTCAGTAGCTCCATTAAAGCTAGTCCCATTAGCAAAATACGGTTAATGGCTGTTTCTGGGATTAGAGGTTTGGGAATCCATAGAAACATCTGAACAAAATCAGCTGTAAGAAGAACCAGTGAGCTGCTGGTATGTTCATAGTCTCTTACTCCTGAAAATGCTTTCAGAATCAGGAGCCTTTATTCATAGTAGTAGAAGACAAGTCCATTTCATTCTTAGTCCAGGTATTCTTTGCATTTTGGAATTCCTTAGAAAATACCACTTTTGTAACTATTAGCAGGTTTTAATTTATGTAGTGGATAAACTGTACTACTACTACTCCATTTCCATTCCATGATAAATGTCTTTTGTTTAAAATCCCATTTGCATTATGTTCTAACATTAAAAATATATATGTTCATGTAGATACATATATTCTGTTCTTGACATATTTCTATTTTTCTTTCTCTGTTTTGGACAGCTATTAAATGGTTATCTAACACAGCAAGAATTATTTTGGATGAAAAGAGTTCAAGGTTTCCAAATGTGCTATTTCATGTGCCACAGATTCAGTCATTCTCAAACCAGCAGTACATAAATGTTCTTATGCAGATGATGGGGACACTATAGACTGGAGAATCTTTAATTAGCACAAGGAGAGCGCATTCCACTCATTTGTTTATGATACTCACAAGGAAATATTTTTTAACATTTGAATTTCCTAAAAATACTTTACATATTTAAAATAAATGAAAGCAGTGCTCTCTTACTGTAGGCATTACAGACCTGATCTCAAAATCATGCAAGTGGCAGAAATTCTTTCCTTCTGATTTCAGATCTTTCCAAAACTGCCTCTATGTGAGCATACTTTCTGGATCTTCCTCTAATTATGGACCTGATCTGCAAATACCAACTCACCAAACATTTTTATGACAACTTATGAGTAATCCTACAATGGTTTACAAGGTTGGATTGCAATTTTATAGACACCATTACCACAATGAGTGCATCGATGCACTTTTCAATGTTATTTCCCATCACACTACAAAACTTCGCACTACACCAGACAGGACCTGTACTTAATGATGAAAAACCAAAGTATTTTGTGTATTTACATATAAAATTCTTTCCTCTTCTGGCCATTAAAATTGCCCTTTCTTGGCTGGCCAGAATGAAGGACCACATTCCAAGCGTGATCCTTTTGGTGTTTTACATGTATATGGCTATCTGCAGGCCCAAGGCCATCTCCAGCATGAGCACACATTGTATTTTACCATGTACTAATTTCCTCAACAGTCTGGACCCAGAAAATGTAGGAAAACTCAAGCTCTGGGTGAAAGGATGTTAACAATTATTAAAACAGTGTAAGCCTCAAGAAAAAAGATTGCAAACAGAGCACAGATCTTTCTCAGCTCACCCAAATGCATGAAGCAAACTCCCACAAAGAATAAAGACTGCTGCAAAGCTCACACCATTCCACTCCCAGTGCAAGATTTTGCTGTCCCTAAAATAAGCCCATACCAACTTGTGGCTATAAAATATATATTTAAATCTCTAGCAAACCAAAACATTCCATTGTTGTTCTCTGGGGAGAGGGTGAGAGAATGACCAACATGTGACAGATATTAGCCCCATTCCTTCATGAGCTGCTAAGCCCAGAACTACCGTGATAAATGGCATTTAAGACCCTAAATATAATGAAATCATGGAACATAACCTGTAACTCCTGAGAAACCCAAACAGAGAAACAGAAAGGATTTCAATATGAAAATGTATAGAGGCAGAAAACACTCAGCAGTGTGATGCCTGCTGTATGTAACTGCAATTCAACAAATAAGATCTATTTCAGATATTTTTATACATGGAAAACAGTGGGCTGCATTTCCTACTGAAATTAACAGATTGTAAATCCATATTCCCTGGCTTCATGTTCATAACTATCTCCCCAGAACCATTTGTTCTATCACAAGAAGTTGTTTAGGCCTATATGCAGGAAGATTTATGCCTAACAATAGTAAAGATGTAGATCTAACTTATTAGTCTAAAGCAATTTATTTTTCCTTGATCTCCACATGCTTTATGCACAGTCATGTTTAAGGAATGCACCCAGTGAATCTTTCCTGGAATATAATACCAGAAGAGAACAGGCTGTTCCACAAATAAGAAAAAATACTTCCGTCTATTCAGAAATCAGCCTCAAACTGACAAAACCTAGAAAGCAGATAAAAAATATCAATTCTTTAAAAAATAATGATTTCCCATACTCTCTCTTTTTTTTGTTACAAAGACTGACGTATTGTGGTTTCTTGAATCTAACCACTGCTGTGCTTGGATTTATGTTACACCCAAATAAAATTAAATCTCATCTCTAAAATAAAACATACTGAAATATTACAGTATGGTTTTTTATTAGTGGCAGTGCCACTGGCCTACAGAGAACACTTCCCCCTATTTCCATGTCCTTACACCTTTTTCCCACTGTTCTCCATTTAATCACCTTAGCTTTTAGCATAGTCTCCCCATGAAGACACCCCATGGTTTGTGGTATGATACCTGATGAGACATATGCTTGTAGCAACCTTCACTGCAGGGGTGACTGATGTCAAAGTGCCTTACGGGGATTGTACTCTTTTAAAAACACAAATATATAAAAGAGAAATATCACCTTAAAAAGTCAATCTAAGTACGGCATCTAAGCAGAGGGTATAATTATTTGACCAACTCTAAACAAACTCAGTTTGTGGATGTAGGTAAAGTTTCACTCCATTGCCTATAAAACCAATATGATGACTGAAATGATAAGGGATAATTCCTTCAGGCTGTTCTTGCCATACAAAGAAGTTAAGAGTAAGGTTGATGGTACCAGGGACAACACAAATCATGGGATCAGAAATACATTTGTTACAGTAGCAGTAACAAACAAACTAAAGTTAAGAATAGCAGTGGACCAAAATCACACTTTTGGTTCCAAATGCCACTGAGCTTTAAACATCTGTGAAGTTCACATTTAAATTCTGTGCATAATTTTCCTCTCTGGCCAAGCCAAAATCCCAAGGACAAACATCAGTGAACTTTGACTGAATGTGACTCCAGATACATTGGACAATGAGAGATGTGTGGCTTGCTACTATGCAGCATATTTAAATACAAATTAAAACAAGCAATAGACCAACAAATGCCAACGATAATACTAAGAAAAATACTGAGGACATGTTTATGGTAAGGTAACCATCCAGTTTGCAAATTAAAAAGGGTGCTCTAAGTGTATGCCTCAGATTTTTTGGGGGAGTGGTGGAGTGGGGGGAAAGGCAAGGAAAATTGAAACTAATTTTATTAAGTGGAATTTTTAGGCTAAGAAAGTATTGCAAGCATTTGGGAAAAATAAACACAGAACCTTGTAAAATGCAAGTTTAATATATGGTATGGGGAAGGGAGGAAAGAAGGAGTTGTACCATATATTCTGTTTTGAGTTATTCAACAAATGCAGGGATCACTGCAAGGAAATCAGCTGGATGCAATTACATAGTGACAACCCGGCAGGCTCAGTAACGCTGGAGCTCTAAGATCAGCTCAGAGCTCCCCCTCAGTCCAGAGCTGTCACATGCTGCTAAAAGATTTTTTTTCAAGCAAATTTCATTCTTTATTATTGATGCTACCACTCAAAGGCCCAAAACATATTCCTAACCATTCACATCTTCTGATCATTACAGTATGGCTTTTGGACTTCTTTAATTTGTTTGTTTATATACACTTTGAATGTTTGTCTAGTTGCTATTTCACTATAATCAGGTCTTCATTTAAATCTCTTTGGAGCAGTTTCTGGATTTTTATATGAACAGAAAATACTATCTATGGCCTATCCAGAATAAATTAATGAGATTTTATGTCACTCACAAGACATAATTCAGATTCTGAAAGTTGACATAAAGCTGCGACTATTAACTCAGCATATATATACCTATTGTAGTGCAGAAAAAGAACTAACATAAGTGTTCTGAATAAACAGTTAATACAACTTCTTTACATTCAAAAAAATTGCCTTTACCCCATATCTTTATGCAAATAATAAAGTGTGCAAATATATATACATCTGTACCCGTAGATCTGCTATCTAAGAAGACTCACCTAAGGAAAGATTCTAATAGATTTTAGCAGAAGTACTCATGCTCGTAGTGCACAGAAGACCAGACATGTTTGGATATGACAGCATATGAAGAACAGAATGAAAGAGAAAGATAAGTTGGGACAATATGCATGTAGTAAATAGTATTGTACTTGTTCTTTAATGAAGATTTTTTGTACAGTGTATTGCTTTTAGTAGAATAAAACTAAAGTATTAAATATGGAAAATTGCTTTTGACTTCAATGGCAGCAGAAACAAGGCCGATACATGTGAGACAGGCAATATTTCTGAAGGTGGTTCATTCCCAAAAGGGGTCTTTTGACTTACAAGAATGCTCTGTGTTACCATCATCTCAGCTAACACAGGAAAGGCTATGATTTTCTCAACTTCAACAGAGAAACAAGCCTATTAATGGATAAACTCGTAACTGCCTTGTTTCAGACCAGTTTTGATCCTACACAGAATGTGCGTTCAACGAAGAACAGATTACAAAAAATTCCCAAAATTCTTAACAAATAATCACCAAGCACTCTTAAATGAAGAAAAGAAAATACTTTTTTTTTTTTAATGGGGTGCATAATTAAAGTGTAGGACTCACAAATATCTATGAATCTATGAATAATTAGATAAATTAATGTCAGACAGTTCATCATCTAATGATAAAAGCAGTGCTGTTCAACAGCACAGCAGGGGCTCAGGTTTGTCAGTTTGGACTTCACATCAGTACAGTGAGGAGAAGATGGACAGCAAAAGGAAGGATTCTGCAGAGGGCCAAGTGACAGATAGGGGAGATGCTATGGTACAGAAAGAGAACTCAAGTGGGTTAGAAATTAGGCATCAGCAAAAGTCTTGTGGCAGGAGGCATTAAAACAATGAATCACATTCATGAAAATCCACAATTCATTAAAAGCTGTCCCTTCACTAATTTTTTTACATATTGATAATGATTAAAACATAGAACAATAAATCAAAAATTAAAGCTCTTTGAGAGCAGATATTGAGTGTCAAGCTCAATGAGGAGCAGACTGACTTTTGTATGGCATTTGTTAATTCCTTTCTCACCCTTTAACCCTGTTTCATTATGAAAGCAGTTGAGCATGTGTGGATTAATGTACCTTTAACATATAAAGAAATACAGTCAAAATATAGAAAACTAAATTACAAGACTCATATTTTTTTTTCAATCAAAAACTCCTTCTCTGGAGACCTTTTAATCCCATCAGTTGTCACTTCAATTGGTGGTGAGACTTATCTGAGCATGTTTAGGGCCAGACAACCCAGTTAAATCTGCAGCCCTCTATACTGCCCCCACACAAACACCTTAAGGAAGTGACTGCCTCTTTTGCAGCATTCTTGAGAGCAGCTGATGGATGATGAATATCATGGTGCTGATGTTCAGATTATGATTTTCTTCTGTGAAGGTGAATGATCCCATAAAGGTTCCCCCTCAGTATATCTCAGGTTATGCTATCTAAATATATTAATTCCTGTGAAATAGTACAAAAATAATGTATCCATTTCACTGTAATTTTGTTTGTTGTTAAAATGATTAACAAATAGGCAGTATTTTCTTATGAAGAGATAAGGACACTGTAACTCAGAAAGCAGAGGAATAAGTCACTTAACACTTTACAAAGAAATTTCTGAAAACATATACCTAAGCCAATGGAAATGTGAGAAAATCAACTATAGAAGGCCTTCATTCTTTTAGGTATGTGTGAAGGGAGGCATGACCCTGCCCTGATATGTGGAACAAGTAATGAGGTGAAACCTGCCCATTTCAAATCCAACCAAACAAAACCCCAACTATATAGTGAGAAAATATGTCCCTGAGCACCTACAGTTATCATTCTTCACTCTCCAATTGTCTCTCCTGTACAGTAGACTCAAAAGTGTATTCCTCCTCTAGGGAATATTTCTTGGCTTAGGTAAAATCCTTCTGGCTTTTACTCAGAATTCAGGATGTGAAACAATAGAAGGTCCAGACCCGGAAGCTGAGTCAATATGGGGAGCTCTCGCAACTAGCAGCTACAACTTATGCTCACAATTTATCCTTAGCTTTTAATTACTATTAAAAGTATCATCCTATTTCCTTCCCTTCTTGTAAAGGCATAATGTAATTGCTAGACTTGAAAGTCCATGAATTTCCCTGAGTATCTGAGGGACAAAGTGGCAGACAACAGCCCCTGGCATGCCCGGTGGCTGGGTCTGGGCCGATGTGTTTTATAAAATGGATGTAAGCGTGCACATTTCTTCTGCTGCTATCAGTATCAATCAAGGAGCTGGGGGGAGGCAAGAAGCAAACACTGGAGAGTTCATCACGCAGCCAGGCTGCAGGCCACAACCTTCAGTCATCTTGTTTCACAGAGACAATGCTGCAGCATCCCTCTGCTAGGCTGGCCAGCAGCTCCGTCTCCCACCAGCTGACATTTGCCCAGAGCCTGTGTTTATAAAAAGGTGCCAGGCATGCAAAAAAAAAAAAAAAAGGTGCCAGGCATGCCAGGCATCCACCTATTGTGGACCTTGTAATACTATATGCTTTGTCAGTCACAAAGCATTGCTACTGCTCTTTTGCAGCAACCTAACATTTCTACTCAAAACCACAGAGAAAAAAAATATATAGAAAGAACAATTCCACTCTAAATGCACAGTCTAATTAGCTGGTACCTGAACATAAGATATGAACATTAACAGAAAACTCTGACTCAGTGAATCCTTACAGCTGTGTGAAGGACTATCGTTTTCAGGTGTGAAAAGCACCAGGGAAATTTGATTACAATTTTAATTAATACTAGCAACTCATATAATGACAAAAACACGTCTATTTATACAACAAAACATCCATTCAGACAAAGAAATTCCCACTGGTAACCTTTCCCCAACTATGTGTCAGCCGTTCATTTTCATTTTGCTGATGTTTCTCTTCTCTCTTTGGTTAACACGTTCCTGGTTATGCATTTTATCTCATTTTCCAAGAAGGGCTCTATTTATGAAGTCACAGCCATTTTCTTCTGGATGGAAATGCTGCCCTCAAGCTGCCATTGTAACCTGAAACAAGGATGCTTCATTGCTTCGGAAAAGACCCCGGGGATACTTCTTCATACACATATTTATCTTCTTCATGATGTACACACAGATTTCCATTGTGAAGAAAAGCTGTGTGATTCCAAAAGGCTGTGCCTTTCATGAAAAGAAGGTTTGTTCAGGATTAAGATTAAACTGCAGCATTTTGGGGAAGAGAGGAGGCATCTTAACAGAAAAGCACTTCATCTACCGTAAGGAACTGGAAAGAGTCAGATCACAGTTTTTGCTCTATTATTTCCTCCTCATTTCATTTCCTTTCAGGTTTCTGTTCCCTTCCAGTCTCCCACCTCCGTCCTTTAAAATCTGTTGATTTTCAGCTTCATTCTTGATCCTCAGCCATATTATTTTCCTGCACACTACCCAGAATTTTCATCCACATCCACCTTTTAATAGCATTGTTAATGATTAGAGGGGAGTAAATCATATACAAGATAATGGCTGCAAAAATTAATATGCATGATTTCTGTGATATAATCCACTAGTATACTAATTGTCTGCACAGTTAATTGAAAAGCACTAAATATTTTATTATTCATTTGTTATTTTTTCTCCTTTCCCCATTCTTGCATCTCTTTATTTTTCTTTCTGTAAAACTTTTAACCTTCTGTTCCATTCTAATTTATTTTTAAGAAAAATTACCTCCTACTGGCATCTAGTCCTAGCACTTTAAAAAATATTTAGGAAATTGAGAATTTCTTTGGACACTGCTGCAGACAAGATAGGGAAGAGATTCCATCTCCATATCTAGAAAGCTGCTGTAGAAAGAAGACTTGGGTTTTTTTCAATCATCTTTTTGAAAATCAGACTTAAACTACTGTCACTGAAGAATGCAGACTCCTCATCACAATCAAGCTCAGACTCTTAAAGGGACAGAACAGTTGGGCATTAACTCGAGGCCTCTGTTTGTCTCTAAAATTGTTTATTTCAGAGAAGAACTAAAAAAAACCTAAAAAACCAAGACTCAAAGAAAAACCACAATAGGATCTGTCATAAGGAATTTTTCCAAAAAGGTCATAATAGTTAAAGGTTATGCTATGTGTCAAATGAAAACAAAAAATCTTTATGAATACTAGGTTTTCTTTTTTTTTGCTTTCTTTGTGCCTTTTTCCCTCCCTCCAGCAGATGGAATTGGGGTTTGTTTGATAGACTTTAATATTAGCCTTTTTCTTATAGCATTAAAAAAAATGCAGTGTGTAACCTTTATGCAGCCAATGATTAGCAGTGTAATATACTAAAGATTTTGTTGTTTATACTATTAATTTTTGTTGTTCAGTATTTGTAAACACAGCCAGGGTCTTTCTTATGTAACAGATTTTATTCATTCATAAATAAATGCATTGACTAATGCATTTAGTCAGTATAAGTCTGTTAAGGTTTTTTGTGGGAGGGGTTGTTTTTAAATTTTGAATGAGCCTAGCACTTATGAAAATACTGAATATACAATTCAGCAGGCAAAAAAAAAAAGCTGTTGTTATACTAACAAGCCATGTCTATAATACCACAACCTGTGATGGCCATGCAGTTAAAAGTCTTCCTGCAAAGTACAATTCCACTAAGTTCTGCGACGATCCTCTGATTGTTAATATAGTTACACATTTACACAGCTACATAAAACTGATGCTAAATAAGCAAACTAGACAAAGTTCAGAAGACAGCTCTACACAGTCCGTGGTGGAGCTTTTAATGAGATGACTGCATGCAGTATTTTTCTGCAGATCCCTGCCTTGTTCAGCAAATGAATACTTATGCAGTTTTTCTCTATTTGCTCCACAGAACATGTGGCCCCAAATAGAGAATTGTTCAGTGCTACGTGGGCATCTTTCTAGAGTTCCTCAATGTAAAATAAATGCCTTTTTCTTAAAAAGAAAAACCAAAGACAAAATCTGTGAAATGAGGAAGCATTATTATTTCATGTGGTACTACTTTCTCATTTTCTGAAAGGAGAATAAAGAAGTGGGAAATATCTACCCATTGCCAAAAGTATCACCAGTAATTTTGCTAATACCTGATGCTCAGATCACCATCCATGGCATAACTTCAAAACATCCCTTGCATTTTGACATCCCTTGCAAGTGCTAAAACCTCAGCCCCGTATGTCTCTCTTGTCTCTATAAACTTCACTCCTTCAGAGAAGACTCTCTCAACCAGTGCCTGAGGACACGGGCTGCAGGCTTACAGGGGCTAGCCCTCAGTAAAACTGCAGATCTATTCTGATCTTCAATATATTCCAAGTAACTGCAAATGATATGAAGGGTTTTATTTTCACTCTGACACTCTAAAAGATTTATCTCAAGTGTACATATAAAAACATAATAAAAACATTATTGTTCTTCATTTGCCATGAGTGTGGGATTTGGCACTTTTAATACCTTTCCCCAAGTACACATACAGCCATGCTTAAGACAGATCTCTGGTTAAAAAACAGCCCTAAATTTTCAGATGTGCAGAGCACCTGCAACTCCTGTTGCTATCAGCTGGAGCTGCCAGGCTCTCAGCACTCCTGAAGCTCTGGCCTCAGTTTATGGACTGCCAGAGGAGCGTTCATTCTCTAATGAGCCTCTAGCATTTTGATACTTTAATACTTTAACTGGATAATGGTGCAGACGAGGAAGAAGAAAATACGTGGAGAGAGTTAAATTACTCAGAAAACTACTAATTCCTCTACTGCCATATGCCAAATCAACCCTGTGTTTGACATTGCTCAGCTTATCTGACCTGTTTCAAGGGACATACACTCCACATTAAGTGTATGCATAGCCACCTCTTCCTCTCACATAAACCAGCTTATTTACCTGTGGGGAAATGCAGCTTCTTGTAGGACAAGTCCATATGCTGAATGTCACAGTGTGACTCTAGTGCTTAGTGTGAGGATAATGAAAGCTGGAAAAGCCACTGGAAAAGCAGCTTTCCTGGGTAGATCCAGGAGCTATGCACAGCCAGCAGCTGTGGAGACAGACACACACCTGGAAACATTGAACCAGCTGCTTCTATCACCACAGCCCCTACTCTCTGCCTGGAAGGAGCTGATGGCCAGCAGTTACAAAGGAAGAGCAATCCTACCCTCTTGGGGAAGATTTCTCTGTGCTCAGCTTATTATGGTATCCAGTTTCTAACCCATCCTTTTTTCTCATATGCATTTTTGGGCTATTTTATGACCTTATGACCATACAAAATGGCCTTCCCTTTGCTCAAAGCTATTTTTGTTGATTTGTATCTGGATAAGGCAGAACCATATTTGATAGATTCAGTTTTGAGCCTAGGTTATAGGTTAAGAAAATAATGGCAATTTCTGATGATGATGTCACCTAATTGATTTTATTAGTCACGACTAACAGATGCTGTAATGAATGCATTCCTTACATTGAATGTAATCCTGAATGCAATCCTTGCACTCAGAAGAGCTTCCATTCCTTCTCAAGAAAGAACTTCCCAGACACAGTTCTCTCTTCCAAGTCCAGACAGCAACCTGACAGACACAATGCAAGCCTTGCATGTCACCTGCAAGTCAGGGTTATAACTTGAGTGACTTTTTAGTGACTACATTGTCACCATGCTGTCCCAGTACTGGGACTAAGCTCTTACCCATTTACACTGTGCAGAAGGGCTGCTCTGCACCCTGTGAAGTTCCAGAGCTCTCATGTCAACAACTCCACTGGCACAAGAGCTGAAAGCCTGTAGGGTAGGATAAGGTCCCACAGTGCTGTCAAACAGCTGTGTCTCCAGCCTCTAGATCTGAAATGGGCTGGGGCTCCACACAGGCACTGCAAGCCTTCCTACCGACAGGTCTGCAAGCTGCAATCATTTCAGAGTCACAGCTCAAATTTCTCTTTTAAACAGCAGCACTTTTAGACTTCTTTCTGTGTGCCTATAAATGTTTTTATTTTTGTCACGTTCCAAGGATGAGTAAGCGTTCCAGCACGTACACAAAGACAGCAGACCTCCCTGTTTTAGTAAAATTACCACTCTTCAGATCAAGTCTTAGGCATGATAACTATTTAAACAAAAAAAGGCTTCCATTTAACTGTTTACAGCTATGTGTATGACCATGCATGTACAATTAGGCTGCTCAAACTGCTTCAGCAATGACTGCAAAGCAAAGACTGCCTGAAATAAAGGGGCTGTGAGGGTTGACACCACTTTTCAGAGCTTCTCGTGCTGTAACACCCCTCTCCCATCAGATGTACGCAGGTACATTCTCTCAAGAAGAATCCAAAATACAAGAAACTTTGTATTCGGATTCATGATTGCCTTAAAGAAAGACAGTATAATATGGCGAAATGACTAAAAGTCATGAAGATTTGATAAATATTTCCTGTATCAGTGTGTTGATTCCATATGATTAAAGGCATGTTAACATACTGCTATAATGCATAATAATAATTAGGTTAAGACTATACAACACTTTTTGAGGATTTTCAGATGCTAATTATATTTTCCTCAGATTTACAGCTCAAAACTGAAGTTTCCCTTCCAAACATGCTTTTTTCTACCACTCCAGACAGATGTTTCACCAGCATGTTTCACTGTTCTACATCACTGTTCTTACACTTCCAGTTCATAAAAAAAAAGAAAATATGGAAATTAAAGAGAACAAGGATAAATAAAAATCATGGTAGAGCCCTTTCAGTATCAGTTGACTCTTATTTTAACATCACCCAGAATCTTAGCTAATATAAACTCAAAAATAGTTTCTTAAGTTAGATAAGTGGAGGCACACAAGCTGAAGAATTCCAAGTCACAAAAGGAGGCAATAAGAGAAATAAGAACAATGCTCGTAAATACTATTTTAATTCTTAACTTTGACTATGAAGACTGATGTCCTTGATATTAGTGCAAGCATCAGAGAGACTAACAGCTCTAACATCTTGTAAGAGGAATTACCCTGTGACAAAGGACTAGTGCTGTCAAAGTAATGATATTGCAGCAGTGTATCAACAGAAGAACAGCCATACCAAAATCTCTCAAATCCCCCATGCTGCCTCCTGTTACAGCCAATAAGGATGCTCCAGAAGGATTATATATCATATACTGGTATTTGTTCAGATTAGTCTTTCAACTCCTAGAAATCTCTACTTAAAAGACTTTCTAAGCCAGAGCAGTAAATTTGTGTTTAATATTTTTCTCTCATTAATTTGTCTAATTGTTTTTTGAATCATAATCAATTTTTTTGCATGTCCAACACTAAACATAAACATTGAGATCAGGAATTCCACTGCTTAGTTTCTTTCATGTGAAAAAATTATCCTTTCTGTTTGAACACCAACTAACCTTCTTTAGATTCATGTTCATATTAGACTAAATACTATTTTTATTCTAGTTAATATTTAAGTTCCTAGTACTTTAAAACATATTAGCAAAAGAGTAGGTGGTATGACTGTTTGTACTGACAAATCTCTTTTGTCTTTTTCAAAAATTTAATGCTTCAGATAGATTTGGTGGGTATAGCTGAATGAGCTCAGGACACTGTTTCTTCATAGTCTTAGTCATGATTTCTGGTCCTGAAAATGAAGCAGTTTTTACTTTAGAATATCTCTCTGCCTTTCCAGAGCTGAGAGGTTTTTCCCAAACTTAAAGCTTAGCACTGAACACCAAAAACTCTTTGGTGGCTTCAGAGACAATGTCTTGTGATAGCTTTCTTCCTCAGACTGGCTTATGAAGGGGAAAAAAACCCCACAACAAAAATAATTCAAAGTTCTTTCAAAGCATGAAGTTGTTTACATTCTTCTACCAATATTGAAAGCAGCTATTCTGGAGTAATGATTCCAGATTTGAGAATTGAGTTTCTGAAATTAGAAAGAATTTCAGAAGTGAGACCAGAAAGATCCCACCTCTTCAGAATGGAGAATAAAACATTGCATTCCTTTGCTGTAACACACTTCATTACCAAAATGCTTTTCCCTCCTCAGGTTATGGTGGGGTATCTGAGAGAACAATAAACTCCAATGGTTACTTTTAGTTTCTCAATCAAATTAAGTTAGAGAGGTCTGTGCTGCAGAGTCACCATTCTACGAGAAAGATTTCTGTAGACAGTCTATGCCATGGAATTCAATGTTTATCACTGGCCTTTTTAATAGTATTCCCAATAATTAAGTACCTGCAAACCCCACGTGTCATTCTATTATCAAATACTGTTCCAGAATTCATTTACACAATCGGATAGTGAATTTTTCATAGACTCTGCAAATAGATCTGCAATACACACTGACCTTTCTGAGCCTTCTTTGAACTCCCTAACAGGACTACAGAGAGTCCCACAGCAGCCACAGTGACATGGGTGTTACTGCACACAAGCTACCACATATGTAAGGCCTAGGAAGCTTTTGTAACACAGAATTTTTCTTCCTGTGTACCTACACAAAGATCATCTTCTGAGGAATACTACAGGGATAAAACCCAATCAACCCCATGGTACTACACTTAAAATGATTAGGAAATAAATTAAGTATGTTCAATTTGGGAATGTGACAATAGAGCCCTTTGCTGAGAACTTAGCAATCTGTATAAACTATAACTTTCTTTTTAAATTAAGCATTTTTTTTAAAAAATAATATTTTGGGGGAAAAGAGGCTGTTTGCTAGAGAAAAGTAATGGGGTTTAAATTAGGTTTTCCTTTTCAATCTTCACTTTTAACAGTGTGACATTTGCCCCAAAGTCAGCACTCTGGTTTGTGTTACTATCCCTGGGAAATACAAGCCCCAGAGAGCAGTTCTTTAATGAAAAAGTTTTTATAACATATTCATGGTAGTTAATGTGAATAAGTATTATATCCTAATAAAACATATCCTTATCATGGCCACACAAACAATTCATCACTCCACTGTGAGGGAGTTTCCCAAGAAGACAGTCCAACAACATTGGCAGAAAATAAATGTACACATACACACATACATAACAAGTTTGGGTTGTTTTCAAGCTTTATCACTGAATGTGGTTTATAATGGAACTTGCTGCTAAATTAAACTCTGCTCCCTCAAGGACTTTTTTGTATCTTTCAAAATGTTTTAAAAGCATTTTATTCTTCAGTAGATCACTACAATGCCATGTAAATAAAACTGATTAATAAGAATTCAGTGAGGAGAGAGAGACATTTACCATAAAACCAGGAATGCTTTGAGCTCTGTAGAGATTCTTTTCTGCCACACACAGCTTGGCTGGAAACATTCCACTGGTCCCACAATGCACATGTTTTCAATTACAAACTACAGATTTTATCAGAGTTTAAGTTAATTGTTTTATACCTCTGAGATAAAAGCAATTCATGTTTAAAAACAAAAGTACATATCTTCCTATTTTAAAACAAAAATATTTGTGCTTCCAAGAAAGGGCTGTGAACCACTTAGAACAATTTTTTACTTTTAAGATCATTGTCATAGGAAATCTATTCTTCTCTGGTGGTTTACCTCTCTCAAGTTATCAAGCCTTCACAGCATAATGAGAACAAAATTACATCTCGTGGCAGTCTCTTATGATCCTGTTATTTACAGGCTTTTTTTCAAAAAGCAGTCCCTGCACCAGCTTTTTTAAGAGTGATCCAGTGTGCATTTTCTACCCACTGCTGTTTTCAATGTCCAAACTGTATCAAAGTGAAACAACCCAAAGGAAATGAAGCAGTTTCTGTCAACATCCCCAATGTGCCATATGAAGTATACACCCAGTATAAAACTTGAGATTTATATATTAATAATATCAGCTTGAATTTAATAAGTAAATCATATATATTGTTTTACAAAATGAGAAGTATCATCAGTAAGGACAGATAAATCTCTAAAATACCTTACTTAACTTTATGCCAAAATCAAAAAAATATAACAGTGTGAAAACATTGTATTTTCAAAATTCAGTGTTAATACAATAACACCCTGTCCAACAAATCAGTATTTTTTGGTGTCCTCTGAGAGGACAGTACACACATCATGACTTTACACTGTTTTAAACTAGAGAAGAAACAATCTGTCCAGCATCATTTCTAAAACTTGCACAAATGCCAAAAAAGATGGTGATTAAGAATTAATGAGTGTTCCACTTCCATTGCTGAAAGCTTATTTTCTTTAAGGGCATTTGGAAAAGTAAAATGAAGATTTAATGAACACATGAAGAGTTTTTGAAGTAGAAGATACTAGAGGTCGGTAAGATGGAGGAAAACCCCAGAGGTTGGGAATTCTGTTTTCCCCTCTTATCATGGAATGGCCACACAGCTGCAGGCAAGTCCACACTGCACACCACCACCTATCAGTTTATCAGACTTTGAAACAGGAGAAATACATGTTTGCTGATCTAATTCAGTAAAGCACCATGAGATTTACATAGCAAAGATGTTACATGTGAGTGTAAGACAGTAAATACCCTAAAGAAAATGAATGCCTCATCAGCAATGAGATAATTTGTGGCAAAAACTCACTATTTCACTAATTTGTTGCAGAAAAGAATAAAATCATAACAAACATAACCTGGACAAAGTAGAACTGAGCACAAAGGGCATCCTGGAAATAATTTCTGCTCTTCTAGTTTCATGATAATTGTCATGTAAATCAGGAGAGCCAAAATTACACCACCTGGGAAAGTAATATATTTCTTTTGTTTATTGAGTGACCCTCAGAGAAGTCTTACCCACCTGATTAAGTAACACTGTGTTTGTTTTGTGGACAATAAAATGTAAAAAGTTTTCCTTTTCCTGTCAGCAAATGATGAATACATGTGGAACAGATTATTTAATACCACCAGACCACCAGGGAAGAAGATTTAGGTGAGCAGCAGCAGAGCTATACCATTTATTTTTATTACCGTGCATTAAAAATTACGTTTACAGATAATTGTTTTTCTCCCTCCAATAAACCAAGATTAAAAAAAAATCAAGGAGAATATTTAATAATACCAGACCACCAGGGAGGAATTTTAAAAGTTGATTTTTTTAGTGACAAATTGGATTCTCTTTTTCTCTCTTTCCTTCTAAATTTCCAATTATTTTTACCTGTAATTTGTGAAGAGAAAATTTGAAAATAGCATGACAAAATGAGTTTTCAGATGGGGGAGTTTCACACAGCTTAGGTTGTCCCTTTATAAGGGTAATTAGCTAATCAAATAGTCCCTCAACACCAGCAGTTTTATAACACCTGTGTAGCTGCCCACATGTTATATAATGTTTTGCAGCTGTAAGTCCTCAAAAGTTTGGTCACATAGTCCTATTTCCTAGTATTCTTTGTCATGCCTGCTTCTCCTGAAGTCTGATACTACTGCTATCTGTTTCTGTGGGAGTGTTACTGCATATAAAGTTGTTGCTCTTACTTCGCTTTCCTGCCAGGAAAACTGTGTTTTATATAAACCTCTATTTTAAATTCCCAATCCCACTTTGAAACAAAGATTGTGAGAAAGGTCATTCCCTTCTGTGATGCTCCTGATGCTAGGAAACCCAAAAAATACTGGAAACATAAGTAGTCAGTTTGCTTATGCAGGAGCTCCAGATGATTTATCTATAAAAGGAATTTGGGGCCAAATTCTCAAGTCAATGCTCGTTAGCTAAACAAAGCTGATACTGGCTTCAAAGTCAGTAGTGATTTTGCCTAAGTAAAAACAGCAAGCCCATCAGGATCTGATAAGCATCTGAATGCCTCAGAATTACAAAAAGAAAAAGAAATTAAGCCACTGAGTGTTTAGCTGTTTGTCTATTACAGTATGAAAGGATCCAGATGTTAGAGGAGTCTATGCTATTCTGTAGTGCTGGTCAGGTTCACACTATTCTCTGTTTGAAGAAAACAAACAATTCTGCATGCACAGCAGGGCCATAAAAACATGCACTGACACATGAATGTGCAGTGAACTTTTTCAAATGTGCACTGACTTTGTGAAATATAAATGTTGGCTACTCAGCAGTCACCTATGGCTGCTGCAGCCACTGCTTGGATCTGTGTTTGCGCATTCAAAAAGAGTCTACAGAGGGTTTTCTTAATATGCAACTTTGAAAAGAAATACGTATGCCTGGAAGTCAACATTTGCTACATATCTTTTCAGTTTTATCCTGTTTCATTATCAATATACACAACAATCATTAGCTTAAATGAACACTACACAATCCTTAGGAAGGGCTTAGAAACTTTCCTGTGGTGCTTGCACATGACCAGAATGCTCACTCAAGAAAGCAGGAACAGCCTGCAGTGACACACCATGAGATGAGACCTACCCTTAACCTCTTCTGCTTCCACAGCCAACTGCTCCTGCCACTACTGCCCAGGACACTGTAAGGCACAGTGCTCATTGCTGGCTGCTCCTCTTGGTACCAGCAGATATTCTCCAAAGGGAAGAAAGCCCTGCTCTAACGACTACAATTCATTTCTCAATATCTACACCATTCTTTCCCAGACCCAGTTCTGGTCTTAGCCTCCCATACACAGGGACCTCTTTGGATTAGGAACTTGTGTTCTTCCTCTTTCCCGTCTTTCCTCCTCCAAGAGACTCAAAGGTTGAATAGCACCTTCTGCAAGCAAGGAAAAGAACAATCCCCAGAAAGGCTGAAAAGGGCAAACAAAACCATGTGCTTGCCCCACTCCCAATTAACACAAACTGTGTAGCTACACTTGCCCAGCTACCAACCACAGACTCTACAAAGAAACACATCCCAAAACCTATAGAGTGTTTGCAGTCCCTTTGCCCTAGCTCCTTGCTCTTACAGGATTAAGCTCTCCCCCAAAGCTCACCATCATGATGGAGTATGGATCCTACTGATGGAGGTGATCTCCTACAATTTCTCAAATCAAATGCTGTGGTTTCTCAGACACCAAATTCTCCAGAGCTTTACTAACTTCACAAGCCTTCGTCCCTGCAAACAACCTTCTAAATGTCTCTGTCTCAAGCCCTACTGACTAATACCTGCTTTCAGATCCACAGCAGCTGAACTTTACTTTCCCCTAACACCCTTCCCCTCCGCAAATCCCAACCTTCATTCACAGAAGGCTGTACCACAGTAAAACTGAATTTTGCCTACATTGTTGCTACCACTGAGGAATGTATCCAAAGCTCACTAAAATCACTTGAAATTCTTCCAGATGGTTCAGGGGTATTCTCTTTTTGTTGCTTTTTTTTTTTTTCTTTTTTTTTTTTTTTTTTTTTTTTTTTTTTTTTTTTTTTTTTTTTTTTTTTTTTTTTTTTTGGTTAGGCCTTTGGCTTTGGTTCTAACCTTCCTCATACTGGAGAAAAGTAAGTTTGTGCTTTTTTCTATGCTGCTTTCAAAAACTAGAAGATAGAGGGGAATATGTTGGCAAAATATCTAAATATAAAAAGTATTAATAATTTTTAATAAAATGTATGAAGCTCCCATGTTTAATTTGCAGGCACATCATATTATTAGATCTCAACATGTATGCTTTTTCTTTTTCTTTTTTTTTTTTTTTCAGCTGCAACTATGAGGACAAGCAGTAAAACATTTGTTCATAAGCCTGTCTGTATCACCCTATGTGTTTGTCAGTAAATAGTTTTAGTAACTAAGTAATGGAGTTAAGTAACAAACCACAGGAGAAAGAAAATATGTTTCAAATGAGGTTTGAAGAGGGAAAGTCAGTGAAGCAGAAGAATGGGAGTTACATACGTAAATCTATCCCAGAAAAAGCTTAGTTATGAACAAAGACAAAAATATTAATTTCTCTTCCCTCTCTGGATATTATTTGATCACAAGCAGCATTCAAAAATTATTCAAGATGCCAGCAACAAACTGATTTTTAAAGGGACATCATAAATACTCCTGCAAAATCAGATTCAGCTATTACAGCTACTTGAAACTGTCCCCTGAGAAGTTAAAAATTAACAATCAGCTAAATCTAAAGGCTGGGCTCCTCCCAAATGACTACAAATCCTAGAGCACAGAGTCATGATGCTTTCTAGCTCTTCAGGTGTTGTCTTCGGTTTCAAATTCCTCCCAGAGCAGCAGTCTCCTTTTCCTTACTGCTCACAACAAGTACAAGGACCAAACAAAAGAAATGCAGATCTTTCTGGCTAAAAACCAAGCTGAGTCCAGGAGAGGCAGATAGCATACCAGCTGCCCAGAGCAACAGCTAGCTGATGAGTGAACTAATGACGATGGACAGCAAACTCATCCCTCTTCCCAAGCTAAATTTTCATTCACTGAGTTAGTAAAATCATGATTATCATTATTACATTTACTTTACACAGCATCTGCCCTGTACCTGCTGTTATATTTTATTTTGACAACTGTAGTAAACAGTAGTTATTCAGAAGTTTAGGCACAAATATCAAGGGAGAAAAAACATGGTAAGACATGGTAAATAGGCTTACAAGATATTTTTTCCCAGCAGTTGTACAAATGGATAGTGAAAATGTTTCCAATGTTGAATCTACTTTCTTTGCCCCTTGTCTTGAAATGCAGCGTTTTTCTTGGCACAGGAAAGGTGTTGCTCATACTACATTTTAATTTTGCCTGTTAAGCGACTGAACACAGGAATGAGTTCTGGCACTGGAAATAATTTGTTTCTGAATTTTAATGCCAGTGAACATACAGTTGTATAATATTCATGATGCTTTGCACTTAGCACTTACAATTCCTTAAGATTCAAAACCACCTTCCAAACCAACATAAAAGTTATATGTAAGGGTCACTCACATAATTCTCCTTAAATATCCACTTCCTGTGTCACACCACAGAAGAAATTTTGAACAATTCAAAAATAACATGAGTGAAGTATTTTTGTTCGACCTGAATTTGGACATAAGACACCCAGATGAATGCATCTGGCTTTACAGAAAATGTTGTAGGTGGACAAAGCCATGAGTTATATATTCCCAAGAATAACAACCCATACAGAGCACCACAGTTCCATACTTGGAAATATTACCCATGACTGACAACTTGCTTTACACATTTCCTTCTGTATTGTGCCATATTCCTTCTTTGACAATATTTGCACCATGACAGACTCAATAAATGCACAACCACAAGACCTCTTTTCATAATTTTGAACTGAGATGGATATAGGTAAATGGAATTCAAGGCATTAAATGAATAATCATCTCGCTGCCAGTTTTGGACTATATTCCAGCTGAAATTAAATGCTCTTCTTTTCCTTTAAGGCAAAACACCACAGCTTAAATAGACTCACAGAAGGGTTTGGGTTGGAAGGGATTGTAAAGATCATCAAGTTCCAACCCCCTTCCATGGTCAGGGGCACCTTCCACTGGACCAGTTTGCTCAGAGCTCCATCCAACCTGGCCTTCAACCCTGCCGGGGATGGGACAGCCACAGCTTCTCTTCCAGTGCCTCACCACCTTCACAATAAAGAATTTACTCCTAGTATTTAAAACTGCACTCTTGCAGTTTACAGCCATTACCCGTTCTCCTGCCACTTCATGCCCTTGTAAAACTTCCCTCTCCAGCTCTATTGTAGGCCCCTGGAAGGTACTGTAAGGTGCTCTAAGATCTCTCAGGAGCCTTGTTTTTTCCAGGCTGAAAAACCCCAACTCTCAGCCTGTGCTCACAGGAGAGGTGCTCCAGCCCTCTCATCATCTTCACGACTCTCCTCTAGACTTGTTCCAACATGTCCCAATCGCTTATGTTTTCTTTGCCTGCTACTGTATTCCATGCAGTTTGGTAGCATCTATTGCACTTACTAAGTTTCATCTGTAATTTCTGCAATGAAGTACATGTAAACAAGTTTGATTTCATCATGCTGCATGATGAAATCTAGACTGTCCAGTGATTTTTTTCACTGACATACTAAGAAAACCATATTTGGCAAATTCAGTCTCCTTTCCCTGCTTTGCTGTTTAAACTTCATAATTATCAGTAACAGCTGCATATACTGCTAGCCACCTTCCTAAAAGCTAACAGGCCTCCAACCGACAAAGCTTCTATGCTCCTGCTAAATTTGTTTTTAATTATATTGCAAGTAAGAAAAAAAAAATCCCCAGCTGTTAACACTGACTCAGAAAGGCTGAAAGGAGATGTAGAGCAGACATTAGAAAATACTTAAAAAAATTCTTGTAGTTCATCATGGTTTAGTAAGAGATATTTCAAGCTTTGAATAAATTCTGAAATATTCTGAGATGCCACATTAAACAATAGATTATGACTATTGTTTTCAGGCTTTAATGCCTTACATTCTGCCTCAAAACCACAATGTATTAACTCTATATTTGCAGGTAAATACTAAGTTATTTGTCATAATAACTTTACAACTTTGTGTTTCATCTTGCCTTGATTGCTGAAGGTAATAGGGCCTGCTTTATTATGCCCATAAATTGAGTCAATTGACTTATCCTTATATCCTGTTTCCTGAACTTAATGAGAGATTCTGCATCATTAGGAAAACACATCATCCTACAACAGGATCAAAAGCAAAGGAAGACTGATAACAAGTCATTCGGATTTCGGAGAATGTTCAGAGGACAAAATTTCAGTGTTTTGGCCTGAGTTAGGACAAACAACTGGCTTGGTAAGCAAGTTTTCTGATTCCTGTGCTTACTTTGCAAATGGCTCAGAAAACACAAACAAAACTGAGTTATTCTGAATGTCAGTTACATTCAGCTGCGTATAAACTCCATGTGCTTTTGTATGAAAAGTTAAAAAAGTTCAGAAGAATATACTAAAGCAACATATTAAAGGAGCTGTTTCCAGTAAAGCAATAGAAATGTTTTCAACTTTAGTGTATTTTCACTAGCAACACAAAATATCTGACATATTAGATTACCATCACAATATTTGAATATAAAGGCTACCATTTGTTAAAAAAAATAGAATGACAAATCTCTTAAACCCCAGCAGATGGTTCATTATTTGGTATCTGGGCACACAAGCACAACACTGGTAGCACACCTGGGTAAAAGCATTCACTGGCCCAGAGCAGGTCACAGTGGGTAACATGGCATGTGCCACTGTGTTGCCCACGACAGTACCCACAGTATGTTCTTCTTTCCAGCACATTCAAGGTTTTCTGTGGTTTACATACAAAACAATACCTTTTTGTATTACCTCTGCTCAGGAAAGATTAGAAAATAAAAACCAATTGCAAGCAATGCTCAGATGTTCTCAATGCGAAGGAGTGCATAGGAAGTTGCTCAAAATAACTTTGTTGTTGATTATCTACCTGTTGCCATGAATACATTTTTATTCACACACAGATAAAGCCAAAACCTAAAATGGGAATAAGACCTAGAAAGAGAGAAGACTATATATGTAATAGACAATGTTTTCGTCACAGATTAAAAGCAAACAGCGAAAGTATTACAAATTAAAATATTTTCAGGTCCTTTTTCAGCTCAATTCTGTTTGGGTAGGGGTTTTTTTTCTGAATAGGGAATTCATTATATTTCTAGTGCAGCTATTTAACTGTAGTTTTGTTTGCTCAATATTATTTGAATATGCATAGACCCTTGAACTCCCTATCCTTTGGAGTTCACATATTAATGACAGGCGTTTTTCATTTACTGTTATCATTAAAGGCTACAGCATAATTACCAGATAAAATCATATAAAAATTACTTAATACCTTAATTAGAAAGATAAATTATCTAAAAATTTAAGGTTCTAGCAAGCTTACTGAACTAGAGAACTTGAAGTTAATAAAAAAGGCATTTGTTCAAAGTATTAAGGAATAACTGCAACATACTGCGTAGTATCCCATACCTGACAATCCAGTAATAATTATTCCTGTTCATGATAAACTTTCAACCTCAACTCTGTCTTTGAGGTTGCAAATATATACTAATCCATTATTACAAACTATTTTTTCCAGAAAATATTATTTCTGTTTTGTTTTAATTCAGTTATGAAATAGCTTCTCAATGTAGAATTTTGTTAAAAATGCTCTGCATGTTGTCTTGAATCAATCCAAAATCATGAGTAGGAAGGTTTTCCTGCAGTGCAGAGTTTTATTGTCAAATGAAAGTTCCAAGAGAATACTTCTGAGGTTCAGTGGATCCATATTAGTTTTCCACTGCAAAGCACATACTAAAGAATTTTATATTCATGTTATCAATATGTGGTGGCATAGAGAATGTAGAGCTGGATGCGTAAGGGAGTGCTGCAGAAGACTCCAATCTGCAGACTAATGACTTCTCTTCAGTGTGCATATTATTGACAGAGTAGATCACAATGGTCAGTGGGGTCAAGGTCTCCTTACTCTCTCTTTGGCACACAGATTCTCTACACAAAAGCTTTTAAGAACCCTTGTAGAGTTGTTGCGTCTCTCAATAAAGACTATTCAAGGTGAGTTGCTGTCCTGCAAAGTTACCATCTTCTGGTGGTCTGAACATATTTAGTATCTATTTAGGTGTTCTCAACCCTTCTCAACTGTGACAATCTCTATCCTCTAACAATTACACATAGATACCCTGCAAGAATATATTTTTTGGCAAGTAGATTTTCTTTTAGGCACTACATAAGAGAGACAGAAGTTACAAGATGGTGTAACTGCTCCCTTGGCCACAAATAGCTTCAGTACAAGATTGCAGCTGAGAGAGAGGTTGTTTTTAGTTAAATAAAGGTTAGTAAATATATTCATTGTATGCCCAAGTGTTTGCAAAGTCAAATATTTTTGAGCAGTTTAATGGTGCTGTGGTTAAGGTTAATGACAATTTTACAACATGCAGCGCATCCTTACTGCAAATGGCTTCATTTTATTATACAGTTCCATAACAGCAAAGAGTATGTCCCCTTTCAGGAACAGCCCCAGATCCTGGGCAAATCCATGGAGATCATTTAGACAAAAAAGCTGACTTCTCCCTTTTTCAAGTATTAAGTCTAAATTCAAATAAATAAAAATTCCAACAAGCATTTTAGAGTAGACTTACTTAATAGAGCTGCTCTTTCTTTGGGGAGGCCAAAAGCCTTCTATGTATTGGCTGCAGCAATTATACATTGAAATGAATACTGAGAAAAATAACTTTAATTTTGTAACTTTTATATTACAAAATCTTCAAGTTAGGCTCAGAAATCTGCTCATGGTCCTTAAAAACAGTTGTGCAGAAGTACTCTCTAATGAACTGTAGAAAACAGCTTTTACTTAGAGCTTCAAAGACCTTTCTGGGATGTCACACATACCCCACTGCTCTTTTGATTAATTCCACTAACTGCAGAACAGGAGAACCTCAGCTTCAGCCTCTTACTATTTCCAGGATCCAATAAGAGGATGCAAACCCTAGTATCCTCTGGAAAAATGTAGAGCAATGGTTTTCCCTACAGATGGTTAGTGGGTCTCCTCTGTGATTAAGTATTTGTATGTGGATCAACAAAAGCCAGTGATTTCTGCAATCATGATACCAGGAGCCTTCAAGAAAAATAAATGTGGTCCCTTTTTGTCATGACAGAACACCAGTGTAAGCCAACTTCACCTGCCTTTCTGAACCCCTCTTTATTTATGAGGGAGAAAGAAATTGCATGTGCAAGGAGAAAAGGGGTTTAAGACTATGAACTGAGAATGAGTGGTGTGCAAAAGGTACATAAATCAGGCCTTTCTTTATCAGAAATGCCAAATGTACTGTATGATTCTTACACTTGTTTCTTTTCTCGGAACTACTTTACGGATGTTTAAAGGGTGTGGAAAGGAAGAAACACTTTCGCAAAAACACTAACATTGGCAGGCATTCAAATTGCTATGAAAACCAGTTCTAAAAGCCTGTTAGCTAATATTATATAGTATTTTCTATAATACCTCCCAAAGGGTTCACAGGAAGAAATTTGGAAGTAGAAGAACTAAATAACAAGTCTGATTTTTGTACTGAACTCTGGAACAGTAAAGTCTGAGATAATTCCTTCTCAAATAGATCTGTGTTATCAAACGCATATCCAGCTTCTGTGAAACTCTTTTTCATGCATTAATGGATTTCTAAGTCCTCCCACATTGCCTGACACTTTATGTGGCTTTATAAAGGGTTATGGACAATGCTATGCTGGTGAGGATGTTAACTTTTTCAGACTGCTGTGGTCAGGCCTAGGCACAGCTTGTGTTTTGGAACTGAGCTCCAATCCATGGGGAGCCAAAACAAGGAACAAGTGGGTAAAACACTGACAATGTTACCAGCCAGACCAAGTGTTACAGTTTCATTAGATAAAACTTTTCTATAGGATTTTTCTTCTACACCTCACCTCTGTGTATAGTGTACAATAATACTTGCCTGGTACCATAGAAATCTAATGATTTATTAATGAATAAAACCTCATGAATAGTGGATATTTGCTAATGATAAATACTACTAGCTAAATTAGCAAAGACCACTAGGCTCAGGAGAACATCTGCTTGAAAAAAGCAGGAACCATTCCTCCCTCTACTGTATTCAAGTAACATCCTCTTCTCTCTTCCTATATAGTATATAAAAAAGCATATAATTTTTTACTCCTTCCTAGAAGATAAGCTTGCTATAAGCATCACAGTTCATAAAGATTCTCCAAGAACCTACTTTCAGAAAAACTAGTCCTTATTCCCAGCCAGATCCAGAACTTTCAGCCAAGCCAATCTAATTGCTTTGATTTTATAAATTACTTCTAGCCATTTGCACAGCTTTGTTTTCACCTTTTTCCAACCTAAATGTTGCCAAATAACAGGTTTAGAGTTTTTGGTGACACAGTACAAAGCTTTCACATTAATTACAAGGTATGCAAATGTTGCTTTGGCTTGATTTAGGGTTTTTTCTTAGCCAGAGAGACATATTTAAATCTCTGCAATATACTCTGGATACATTCCTTTGGCTTGACTGCCTGCAGGAAATAGCTTTTAAATACCAAGAGTGCACTACAGTTGTCCAAGCTTCAATGTGGATATGAAATTTGTAACAGCTTTTATCATCTTCTAACATGTGCCAAAGAGGAAAACATTGAATAGCTTGGAGCACTGGAAAAGGAGACAGAATATGAATCAGTGCCTACATTAGGTCCTGAAGCTATGGGTGATTACTGGCTCTGAAGAATGGTCACTTACTGAAGATTTATATCTTGTTTAAATAAACATTCAAAACAACTGTGCAAAGGACTTCTCTCTCACCACCTAAACTGCATCCCCTTAGCTACACAGAAGTGTATCTTACGGTGTGAATTTCCCCTGCTTCTTTTGGAAAGGCCTCATGTATCTAGGGCAGCAGTGTGAACAAAACAGCTTTGCGCTCATTGCGAAACTCACGGAAAGGGAGCTGGCTCAGGAGGTCACTACGAGTCTGTACCCAATGCTCTTGTACTATTTCACCTCTTACTAGAGGAGGGGCTAATACTCCGAAATAGTGAAGTATTGACAGAAGATTTGTCAGACATTTTATCAATTCAGACTCTTTATCACAGTGGATAAAGTCTGACCATGATAATTATCATGAATACCAAGGTAGTACTAAGTATCGCCAGCACATCTTTTATCTCCACTGACTGACACTACAAAAGACTGTTACCTGGTTTCTCAGACTGCTGAGAGCATCTAAGAAAAGCTCAGGAGCTGCTCTTTAAGATCCTTACTAATCATGTAAGATATAAGGAATAAAATTTAAAATATCATCTCTACCAGAAAGGAGCTCAAAGAATAGAAAATAAGGAAATTAAAAATCAAAACTTTCTAAATAGTGACGTCCTAAAAAAACTTTATGATGTTCCTAATTAATAGTTTTTCCTCTTCCTTCACAGGCCAGATATAAGACAACTGTTCTTATACTGTTGCCAGATGATATTCTTAGAAGTAATAAACAGAAAGTAAAATTCCATTATCTGAAATATCATTTTGCAGTATTTTACTTTACTTTTACTTTTAACACATGTATTGATAAAACTTACAAATGAAAGAAGGGTATTTTTTGAGGTAAATATTCATTTAATTGGTATAGTGTATTACACCTGAAAAGTTAGTCACCTTCTCTGATTCATGTGAGTCTTTCTAGAAACACATTAGCAAAAGATATTTTAATTAGAGGAAAAATACTAACTGTTAACAAAATTATTTTTTAAAGTTTTTTAAGTTTACAGTGGTCCTTAAAAAACTTTCCTGCTCACTGAGGAACACAGGCTTAGGACTTTTCTGTGAAAACAGTATATGGAATTGTTTAAAGAATTATCACATTTATTTGTTATATAACAGTTAAAAAATCAAAACCCACACCTGGTTTTGTGGTAGGAAAATTTTTTAAAAGTGCAGTGAATATTATTGAGCCAACCATCAGCAGAAACCAGCTCCCTGCCTTACAGAGTCCATACAGCAGCTAAACCATCAGCTAGGAAGCACCTCCTGGACATTAACCAGCTGGATTTCTGACATTTACTCACCAGGGAGCCAGCGGGATGGACAATAAACCACCCTCAGTAACCACACCTCAAACGCCAAGGAGATGAGGCCCGAGGTAGTCTGTGGAAAAGGCATTTGAGGAGCTAAATAGAAGAAGGGAAGAAAGCCAGGTAGCAAGACACTTGGAAGTTTAGGCAAGCCAGCAGCAAGTCACTCTGTGATCCATTCAAGCAACCAGAGAAAGAGCTGGCTGCCCACCAAGTGATGAACTGGGAGACTAAGGAGCTCGAGAGCTTGCCAGGTCAAGAGCCTAGAGAGCTTAGAAAAGAGGTCATGCAGCTGTTGACAAGCAGCTTGATTGGTACAAATCCTGGCAAGAAAATAAAAGCTCACCTCCCTGCTGATATTATGTTGATATCTATGACAGAATGAACATTCCTCTGGAAAATTTTTTTCCATCAAACAGGCATAGTTCTACTGGAAAAGATTCTGCAAGCTTTATTGAAGGAACATTCTGTCTTTCTTCTAAAAATACCTATTGGTCATAAAAGATGTTACTCTTCTGGATAAATAACCAGTCTGCAGAGCTACTTCAACTGCTTACTTCCCAATAATGGAAGAAACACCTCAGCCAAATTTGAGGCATTAACATGAAGGATGCAGTCCTGGTTTTCAGCTTTAATAACCCTGTTAACAGGGGGATTTTCAAATAACAGATATAAGAGCAGATAACAAAATGATGCAATGCTACAAGAAAAATAGCCATGGTCAAATGGGAATAGGCCAAGATATAGAACTTCACTACAGACATGTAAGTCTCTATTGTTTGTATTTTCTCATTTCTAGAATAATATCTCTAAAGAGGTCGAGATTGCATTTTCTTGCCGAGCAGTGAAGATTGAGTTAAAATAAAAAATTGCTTTCTGCCAGCTCTTCAGAAAAAAACAATAGGAACTTTTTCTGGCCAAGGCCCAAGGTTCTCATGCTTTCCTGAGCCAAAGAAGTATACAATATTAGCTATAGTAAGTAAAAAATATTATTTGGCTAGAAACAGCTTTTTAAGTTGCAGAGAGTAGCTCAGTTATGTATTAGTACTTCTAATACAATAGGTTTTGTTGAACTCCGCATCAGAACACGTAATAGGTGAGAAAGGAGTCTGGTGAATAAAGACAGCATTATTAAAGATAGCTGAACAGACCAACTGTGTGTCACAAAGACACTCCTGTATTCTTGAGGTAGATACATTTTCCATGCCCTTAGCCAAAAAAAACCAGTAGCATTGGGGAAATTAAATAAAGAAATATGCTTATCCTTACCTTGGCAAGAGAGGGTGAGCTGTGTTCCAAGCTCATAATTTTTATTCTCATTCTGACAATCACAAACACTTACTTAAGCTGAAATATTGGACCATAGTGCAGGGTCTTAAATATGATTTTTGAAACTTGAACCCTTGTCTCATATTTACATGAGAATTATGACACTCTATCCCCTAATGCTAATGCTTTCCCATTTCACTAATCCTATACTTGTGCTTTTCACTTGACCAATACCAGCATTGAAAATCCCACCACACAATGTAAAATGAGTTATAAATTACTTATCTCTCAGCAACCTTATAAGCTATAACAACAAAAAACAGATCTCAAGCTATCCACTTTCTTACTTTCACAAAGGTGTATCAACCTTGTACTTTCAATATGAATTTATTTTACAGTTCATAAATTTATTTCATGTTTTGTCTATCAATCACTGATTCCAAATTATCTTCTTTTTTCTATTTTTTTTCCTCAGCTCTTCGCAGCCTTGAGCCAAAACTTTTAAACTTTCTATCCACAGCAACCATTGTAGCCTGGACTACATCCAGCCTTTTACTAACATCTGTCAAGTTCATATTTGTGGTCGCAATGGAGTGGAATAGAGAATAAAAATGGATGGCAATGGATTAACCCAAATACTTCTTTATTACACTGTAGCCATTTTATATGTCTCTCCTGTACTGATTCTTACTCAAGTTTCCATACAAATATCCTCTTCTATGCTATCACTTAGTAACAGAAGATAAAAATAATCCTTTTCATTTAATGAGGCAGTGACCAAAATTATCAGTGACACAACTAAGATTCTAACTCTGAAATGCAAACTTTATTCTATTGCACATGATTGTGCAGCTCTGTTTCAAACATGTTGAAGCTCATAAAAGTACCTAAGAGGAAAATATTTTTGTCTGAATGAGAATAAAATCTATATATAAAGACTTTATTTTCTAGAGTCCAAAAAGTAGTACTGATAATTTTTAGTTCTACTATGAATTCCACCCAAAAATCTCACTTCCTTTCCTAAAAATTAATTAACCCCTATGGAGCATATCTTGCAGACAAGAACTAAGGAAAATTATATTAAACCACCCACCCAAGCCAAGCAGGAGGCAGATCTGACATTTTGCTTGTTTGTCAAACTCAAAGCAAGGAAGCGTAGTAGTAGCTCTTTAATGTGCTAATGAAAACTACTTATTACAACAGTCTGTTGTTTATTATTATTTTAGTATCTATGTCTGTAGAGTTACAAGTGAAGTTTTTCTTCAGGGAGACCCAATGGTCACTGAATTCAGTGTTTGTATGCAGCCTTTTACTTAATAAGAAAGAAATTTTTCTTTGAGTGTGAGGTGTAAAAACCTGGGCTTTACCTGCAGGATTCATTAATGTGGAACATTTGAAAACTTGAAAATTCATTATCACTTATTAGTTTCCAGTAGAGTGTCTAAGCTTTACTTTTCACAAAAGCTTTCTAAGAGGAGAGCATTTGCTAAACTTGCACAGGTATAGCCTGTAAGATGGATATGGCAATGAATTACAGATGAGCTATCTATTGGCAGTGGGAAGAAATGAGCTTGGAATTAAGTTTTGTTATTGATTATATTCCATTTTGAGCATAAAGGTAAGAAGAAAGATAACAACCCAGATCACAGAGTATAACACATGATAAAAAAGTCCCAAGAGGACTATTAAAAAGTACTTTGGTACTTAGAGTTGTTGGATTCCTTCCAAGCTTGATAAGACAGTCAGCCTATTACTTTCATGAAGCAGTTACAGAAATTCAGCTTGGCCTAATGCACTAAATCAATATATGAGAAAGACAGAAATTTTACAAATGCTGAAAGTTTATTTCTTACAAAAATGCCTAAGGGACATAAAGAACTTGAGCAGTCAATGGGTTATCTAGATTTTAATATAAAACCAGCTGATAGGAAAGCAAATTCCTCCTTGAATTTGTTCCTATTTTGTGATTACTGTGTTTGAAATGAGCTGCAATGATGTCTGAAATCTGTCAACATTCATAGAAAAATGAAGACACTAAAGATTTCTAACTATCATTTGAAAAACCAGGATAGTAATCAAACACTATTAACCAATAAGGACAAAAATTTAAAAAAAGCTGACTTGTCCCAGTTTAGTTTAATTCTGATAAAAAGATAACATGGTCTTGCATCCCAAGGTTACAAGTCACTGGAGTAGCTAGTAAAGTCTGTTCCGATTTGGGTCACATGCTACTTCACTCATTTCTTGCCAGGAAGTAAATGTCATGGCTTTAAAAGACTGCAAATAAAATGTAGATGCTAGTGTTGTCATTGACTAATTTTTTTAGCATTTTTCTCTTTGATAAATACATCAATGGAGTGTGTTGTTTCCTGGTGAGGTCAAGCTGATATGGTTGATGTATTTTTGCAAGTACCAAATAGACAGACACATCATTAGAATTTGCAAGATTAGAAGGAATCTACAAGTAGGACTCTCCAAGTAAAACAAGAGCTCTGAAGCCTCTGCACTATGGAACTATTGGGCCACATGAACTTTTCTTATGCTTGTTGACAGTTTGACTTCACAGAAAATGAAGTGCTCCACCCTGGAAGTCATGAGCACATAAAATCAGTTTGTGTTCTCTCAGCTTACCCACAATGCTCCAGATGAGTTCCTTCCCCTTCGAATGATGGCTTTCTACAGGACCAAAAAGTGAAAAATCTCAGTCATGGCTTTGCCAGCTAACAACCATTGCCTGTGCCACTCCTACTGCCTTCAGTGTCTAAGGAAGCTGTTCTTTGGCTGAATTTCAGGAACAACTAACCTAAGAAGACTAAGTTCCTGAAGAAAACAGAATCACAGAGTGGTTGCCATTGGAAGGGACCTCTGGAAATCATCTGGTCCACCCTCCTGCTAAAGCAGGTTTGCCTAGAGCAGGTTGCACAGGATCATGTCCAGTCAGGTTTTGATTATATCCAGAGAAGGAGACTCCACAGCCTCCCTGGACAGCCTAATTCCGTGCTCTGACGCCCTCAAAATAAAGAAGGTTTTCCTCATGTTTAGATGGAACTTTCTGTGTTTCGGTTTGTGCCTGTTGCTGAGCACCACTGAAAAGAGCCTGGCCTCATCCTCTTGACACTCACCCTTGATATATTTGCGTACATTGGTAAGATCTCCTCCCAGCCACCTCTTCTCCAGGCTAAACAGGCTCATCTCTCTCAGCCTTTCCTCATAAGAGAGATGCAAAACAATGAAGAAGAAATGGCAATACATTTAGGAAGAATAAGAATGATTGTTCCTTTAGTGAGATGGAAGCATTCTTCTCCCACACCATGTGAATGTTTGGACAGTGTATGCACACAATACACTTTGTGGAACAATATCACAGCTTTCAAATCTGTACCTTCTGGCAAGATCAAAGATTCTATTTTAAGCTGCAGAAATCAAAGCTCTTCAGCTGGCTGTTCTACCTAAGCTTTTCTCAATTCTGTGTGAGGCTATGTTAAGGAAGGAAGCAAGGAAAATAATGAGTGCTAATGTAACAGCAGTGAGATTTGGAGAAACTTAAGTTTGGGATCACAAGGAAACCTATATAGTCTCTGCTTTTCTCAGCAACATCACTAGATCAATTTTATCATGTATACTAAGTGATCTTTGTAAATTATTTCAGAGCAGAACTGATATTTGTGTCCTTCACCTATAAAGACTTGTGTAATAACACTAAGTAGCTTTTCAGGGTCTTAGATTAAATAAGTTTAAAGCTCTGACATGAGACTAAAAAAAGAAAACAACCTTTTCTTGCATCAGTTTCATATGTTTTGACAGCTTTTGTTCTGATGTGAAGGTTAAAAGATTCAGTCACAGCTAATTAAGAGTTCAGCTTGATCATTGAACTATTCCTTATAATATGTTTGTTTCCCTATTATTATTTTAACAACATCCATTAAAGAGTGTTTTAAAGTAGATTTTTCTCACAAATTTTCATCCTAAACCATAAATGAGAAAGAAAATTTATTGAGAAGGAGCTACCATAGTTGTAAAATCATTCATTTTTCCTGGCAGATATCTCAAAATAATGAAACCATTCTATCTGTTTGGGGGCTTGTAAAAATTGATGCTTTCTACATTTTATTTTAATTTAAGTGGTCTTCAGATTATTTCATGTGCCATAGCTAAACTGTCTTTTTCATGAGAGCCCAAGGTAATATTCTCACAAACCAAGGCACTTAGTCACATCTAACCATCACAACTAGTATATTTCTGCCTCTGCCACCTCTCAGCAGTGTGGTACCAAGTCTACAGTGACCTCTTCTCCTCAGAAGTGACTCACTCTAATGAAATGATGGATCTTAATAACTGTAAGGGAGGACAAGTTTTAAAGGGGACCTATGACTGGCCTTCATATCAATGAGTCAGCTAATATCTAGCAGCACCTAAATCCCTCCATGTTCCTCCTCCAAATTCAGACTTGTTATTCTTCCAGTTACTCATGGCTTAGAATAAGAATATTGCAGCTGACTACTATTATCTATTTCATTTGTCATAACAGAGGTACATGGTAACTATCACTGGTCATGCTTTGGTTGCAAATTGATGAAATTATTCCCAACTTTGGAAAGCCATCCCTTCATTCTCTGTAGAGTACTTTTCTTTATTTATAAAATTGGCTTATTGCCAGGAAGTCTACCCACCCTGCAGCATCTGGCCTCCAGGTTCTCTAAACTGAGAACCAGCCAGGCAGAATTAAAATAAGGCTGATTTTTATGAAGTTCTCTGCATGTAAGTATAACATCTCTGCCAGCTTCCTAATGGGACAGAAAAGAGAATATGAAAAAGTTGGAAGTATTTTTCTTCACTGTATTTCTTTAACCAGAATGGGTGTGGTTGGTTGTCTTCAAACAGTTCAAACAGCAGTAGACAGAAGTTTAACCATAGTCATGAGTCAGACCAAGGGTACACATGGTTTTCAGCTGGCATTGTTCTCATTTTTAGTAGTGGAGATTGCTCTATAAATATTTATCTTGCTAAGAATGCTTCTTGATGCTTAGCACTAAATCCTCAGCTGAGGGAGACTGCTATCACAATGATGAAATTCTACCGAGGCACAATTTCTAGCTCTTTTGTTATTCTTTTGCTGATTTTTCTATTGCAACAAGGCAGTGTCATGCCAGTAAAAAAAACACAAATAATTAAAACAAAACAAAACAAAACAGAAAAAAACAGGAACAAAATGAGAAATTAAAGTCAATGAATATTCAGAACACACCATACTCCATGCACACTTCTCTGTCAGAACACATGGTAAAGCAACATAATAGTTATTCATCAAAGTAAACCCCATTTTTGGCAGCAAGGTTTTTTATTTTATTTAGCAATTTTTCTTGAGTAATTTTAACTGTAAGAGTTCATACACAGAACAACTGAAGTTGGAAGGGATTTTTGGAGATCATCTATTATCTTGTCCAACCCCCGCTCCTCAGGCAGAGTCACCTACAACAGATTGCCCGGGACAGCTCTTGAGTATCTCCAAGGGGGAAACTCCACAATGTCCCTGGACACTGCAGGACAATGTTCCATCACTAACACATTAAAAAAACCCTCTTATCTCCTCAGCTCCTTTTGTGCACGTTGTTTCTTATCCAGTCACTGGACACCACTTAAAAAAACCTGGCTCCATCTTTAAATCTTCCCTTCAGATATTCAAATAAACTGCTGAAATCTGCCCAACACTTCTTTTCACTAGGCTAAACAGCCCTGTTCTCAGCCTTTTCTTCAGTTTCATAGTCATCTTAGTGGCCCTTTGCTAGACTCTCTCCAGTTATGTCCATGTCTCTCTGGAACTGGGGAGCTCAGAACTGCACAGAGTATTCTAGGTGTGGCCTCACCCATGCTGAGTAGAGGGGAAAGAACTGCTGACTTTCTAATGCAGCCCAGGGTGCCACTGACCATCTTTGCTGCAAGGGCATATGGCTGGGTCATGTTCAACTTGGTGTCCACTAGGATCCCCAGGTCCTTTTCTACACTGCTGTTTTCCACCTGGCTGTTCCTAAGCACACACTGCTACACGGGCTTATTCCCCACCAGGGAATTTTCTCCTACCTTTATTTATTGTATTTCCCCATTTTTAACTTCATGACGGTCCTTTAGGGCCATTTCTCTGGCCTGTTGAGGTCCCTCTGGATGGCAGCACAACCCTCTGTTGTATCAGCCACTCCTCCCAGTTTGATGTCAGCAGCAAACTTGCTGAGAGTACGCTCTGCTTCATAATTCAAACCATTAATGAGGACATGCACTGGTATTGGGCCCACTAGAGATTCCTGAGATGCACTGTTCATTCCTGGCCTCCAACTACATTTGGTTCTGCTGCTCAGCACCCTCTGAGCACAGCCATGAGTTCCTATTTGCATACAAACTGTTCCTGTTACTGAAGGCATGATCTAAATTACACAGGAGAAAGCTAGCAGGTTCTTTCTTCTGCAGAATCATGCAAAAAAGAGCAACAGTCATAAATCACTGAAAAATAAAATTTACTAAACCCTCTGTATAGTGCACAAATTTGTGTATTAGTGTTGTGAGATATGATGACAAAGGTATAAAAGACAATGATGCATCACCAGCGCTACATTTTTAGTTTGAGAAAGTAATTTGTCTTTCTTGCATGAATTTTTAAATTTGCTACAGATGTTACTAAAATAAAAATAAACCTAATAGACACTTTTCAAAAAATCATAAATACTGGTTAAAATCTATTTTCAGTTATACACAAGTAACCAGAGGGGTTCTCAAATTTCAAACTAACCCTTAAAAAGCATGTTACTAGTAGTCACAAATTCTTGAAGTGTCTTATAAATTCTTATTATTTAATATTAAAATATTAATATTATCAAATGTAAAATGTATGTTAAATTATCATTATCTCAATTTAGCTGCTTAAATACTTCCCCAAAATTGTATTTCTACCTTGTTAATAGAACAGGACTTTCATATTAATTATGATTCTACCTCAACAAATGAAATTTGGCAATCAGTTCTTCAGTACTGAAAGAAGGACTTAGCATGCAGTGGTAATGCAATGTGTAAACTGCTTCATTCTGCAGCATAACTGAACTCAAACTGACCCAGTGGTGGTGAAATGAAAATTTACAGCTTCCTATCAGAGTGGGATTAGCACACACTGTGTGCTAAGCTCTGTTGTTTAGTTTACAGTTAAGACCTAAAGCATTCACAGTTTTAAAAATTACCTTTGGATTGAGTTGAATTTCACATATAACTCAGAAGCCAATAAATATTTATGGTAACTTTAGTTAATTAGCTGCCTGGTCAAAAGAAAGCAAATGACAATCATTATGAGCAGCTGAAACACCAGAAAGCAATATGGTAATAAACAATTAAACCATGAATTTCCTTCCCTTTCATACCAATGGAAAATGTGCCAGAATCTCTGCATTCATTCACTTACTTCAGAAGAAAATACAATTTGTAATAGGCTCTGCTTCAAGCAATAAATAAAAGAAACATTTCACTTAGCATACATCTACAGCTCTAAGATCATGAGGCTGTACAAAAAGCATTACTTGGGGAAATTTCTCTTTTCACCGCTTGTGGTGGAGAGGAAAGGAATTACTTCTGCTGCATCATGCAATGACCTCTTAGTGAAGCAGAAATGGCAAATTCATTTTTGAAGATTTGAGTAACATTCTCCTTTCTCAGTGTTAAGGATTCCTGTCCAACTAGTACTGATCATTTTGTATAAGGCTTTCCCTACTTAATTAATGGAACTACTTTTTGCAGCTGTATTTTCTGTAAATCTTTTACACCGAGACACACAGACACACACCTGAGGAGGATTTGAAACTGAAATCATTATCTTTCAGGTCAAGGAACACAGGCCTGAGCTCAGGAAAGAAGACTTTTACTGTCCCTTGTAGACGCAGGTTTCTCATCTTTAAGCCAGCCATAAGAGGACAATATGACTCCAACATACATATTAAAATTCTCTTCCTGACTTGAACAGAACTTATTCTTAACTTCTGACCTTCCTAAGATTCCAAAAGCAATGTCAAACCCAAAATCATTTGTCACCACTGCTCCTTTCAAGAATCTCCACACTACTGGGAACTTCATTCATAAAATAAGCACGTTCATTCATGTTCCATGAAAATAGCTACATATGGTACTGATGATACTCTATATTACTAGTAATAGTAATAATTTCTTCAGGGGTTGATACATATGAAAAATTTTTTAAAACCCCACCAATTAGTGGTAGCTAAAGAGTATAAAATTAAATTCACACTTACTGGGGTACTGCCAATCATTAGTTTTTACGTCACATGAAATCTTACATCTTCTCAGTAACATAAAGAGCAATAACATGTTCTCATGACTGTGATTCTTTCTTAAAGCTCCATCCTTAAAGAGAATACCGCTTTCTGCAATTGTCATGTTCTCTTCATTTTAAGTAGAATTTCTTTAATTTGAGCAGTATAATTTTAATTAAATGCTTTCCCACCAAAATCTTGCAAATTGGAATTCCATTTTCTCCATCTCCTGTAGTGATGCCAACTGTACTAATTTCTAAGGCTTCTATTTTGATATCCTTAGCATAAAACTACTAAAAGTATGAAACACTCAGTTTCAAACACTGCTGGATAAATTGACACAATACAATTATCAGCACAAGTAAATTCAGCTTATATTTGGCTACTACACTCATTGCTTTTCTTGCTACTCCTAAAAGCCCCCAGGTGTCTATACCATATACTTTGATGATGAGGAAGGTATGTTTATTTTTTCCTATTATAGTATTCTAAGAGAGATATCCTTTCAGATAGTTTGCCCATTCAAATATCACAAAAAGTGTCAGAAAACACACCACCCACCTAAAACTTTAATGGAGGCATTATTTTGAGGAAAGTGAGTGGGTGGGACCAGCAAGGGCTTGTATCACTTTTGTCCTAGATTTGTTTCTGTTTGAGCAAAGTCACTTACTACTATGCACTAAGAACTGCAACATCCATGAATAGCTAAAACGGCAAATTATGAACTAAGCCTTGAATCCTTTTGTGTATTTAAGTATTCAGCAGTAAACAATGGGAATATTCAGGCATGCAAAAACAATACAAGGTGCTTAGAGATTATCATATGAAATATAAAATGTGAAAATTATTCACATTCTGTTACTACTATCTTTCTATAAAATTTACTGTAGTTCAGCCCCAGGTCATCAGAATCAATGAGGAATCACCAGGGAAAATGGTCTATGGTCAAACTAGATAATCATAACCATTTCTTTTAGCCTTAAAACTCTATGAGTCCATTTAAAAGCTGTTATAAATATGGAGGGTTACATTAAAACCTCATGACTAATAAGCACAAATACATCAGTTTAATTCTCTTTTAATACATTGTAAGTTGTTATGTACTAAAGAAACCCAAATTGAAAGCAGAAATAAACAGAGATACAAATAAAACATTTAGCTATTTTATCATGTTCTCAAAGCAATTTCTTCTCATATGCACTCCACGTAGCAAAACTCAGCACTCTTAGATTGTATGTGTATTTTCTGCTGTTCTCAAAGCTTTTTGCTTTACTTGTAAGTCATGATCATTGTACAGAGTGGAATGAACAGGGTTCAATTACTGATTCCTATGGGAAGTGGCTTCTTTCCAACTGTTAACAACTAATGACTCTGGTGAGCCTGATTTCTGGAGAATCTCTCTGCCTTTGCTTTTTCAACCAGTTACTTATGCATAGCATCTGTGTAATGGGACTTTTCCAGACCTGTGCAAACACTTCAACATCACTACCTTGAATACTTCTTGTTGCGATTTTAATCAACACCTTGTCATGTGGAATCAAATTTTAAAAGGATCTAGATAAAAACTGCAAGTTAATTGTTTGTATTATCAGCCAAGCAACTCTGCTCATCTAATAAGAAGGGTATATGTGTATTCCTACCCCCTTCATTGGGTTAATGGTGATTCAATATATTTAGAGCTGGAAGCTACTTCTCTAAGCTTGAACATTTGAATGAAAAATGGGCAATTCAGCTACATCTCCCTTGGCAAAACAATCCATTTAATCAGTGTTATAGTTTGTATCTAAACAGTGGGTTTAATCGGAGTATCCATCTACTAATTCTAAATAGGAGGAAGTAGCAGGAGTAGAGAAGGGAGTGAGAATCATTGCATCACTGCTGAGTCAGTTTATTTCCTCTAACTATCCATCATAGCAGGAGAAGCAGTAGGCAGATGCACACTTACTTCAGAGCAGATTACTTTTTTCCCTGGGGATTCTAGTGTTGGATGCAGACAACATCTGCTCCAGTACTCAAAAAAAGGTTTAGTACTTTCTTTTGTTCCTTTCTGTAAAAATGTGCAACTACTTTGTGCAACTATGTGGCTATATCTTCTGAAAGATATTATGGGCTTGAAACTGAAATTACGAGTTTCAGTGACAAGTGAAATACAAGTGGCTTGACATTTACAGGCAGTTTGGTTAAATGGATATGATGGTATCTCTTTGTCTTGCACAAATACAGACCAAGCTTGTGAATAAGGGATTCCAGTACTGGTCTTCTCTTTTGAAAGTCTTTCTACTGTATCCAGCAGCTCTGATTCCCCATTGGATATGGGGATGCTGTGCAGTGCCACAGTTATCAGCAAACATAGAGCTACACACACACATTCATGCACCACATTATTATCTGTTTCTCTGATATTGTAATAAAAATGTAAGAAAACCTAAAAGCAACATTCCTAAACTGACTTACTCTATTTAGATAACTAAAGCTTGTTTTCATTCAGCAGTCAACCCATGGAAATGCTTGTCTATTCCCATGATGTCTGAAGAAATAGTCCAAGTATTGTATTTTACAAAAGTGTCTGAAGTGAATCCTGTCCCAAAAACCCAAAAAGGCTAAGATTTGCCCATCTGGCCATTAACTAAAGAGGTGCAAATCTTAATAAAATATTTCTGGCAGAACAAACTGTTGATAAGTGAAGGAATTCAGATTAATTTCTTGGAAGTTGCATCCTAAAGTTTTTCAGAAATGCTTGAAAATTTTCTACTGAAAATTTCTTAGATATTTTTACTTCCAAGAAATAGTATTCAGTATTTATGTGGAAATGATAACTAGTAGTTGGTCACTTTAAATAATAACAATACACGATGTACACAGTCATAACCTGCTTCAGCAAAATATGAGAGCTAGTTTGAAGTCAGTGGAGCTACTCACATTGCAATTTTAAGCATATCTTTATGAATGCTTTTAAAGAAGCATAAATGTTTACAATTATAATAGATTAAATCAATGACAAGAACATTTTATATGTGTGCATTTGTGTGTATACACATGTAAATATGTGCATGCAAATACACACATATATTTATACATATGTAAGCATACACAAACTTTTAATTATAGTACATAAAAACACTTGGTGAATAATATTGAGAATCATGACATCTCTATGGACAAAGTGTTATTCCCATTGAATATGTTGATTTTTGAGTTTCCCTGGAAAATACTCCATATGAATGCTGGCTTTTTTCAAGGCAGATAATAAGGATAGCCATGGCAGGTCAATACAAAGGTAGCCTGGTATTCTGTTTCCAGCCAAAGCCAAGAGGAAGTGCTTAGGGAAGAGTATAATGTAGCAAAAACCTTTGTAGAAACTATATTTATATTAGCAGAAACAAATCCTGATACAGTCAGGGTTCCCAAATTCTATTTTCCTCAGAACATAGTATTCATTTATACGCAGCATTCCGTATTAAAACAGTACACAAATTCAAATACCTGCAGCAGAAGTTCTAACTAAGTTTTCAGAATGTTTAATTTGTCTCTGGGGATCTGTTACATAGTCCATATCTCATCTGAGATCGGACAAATCTCTCTTAATAAATGGATTTTCACATGGTACAAATCTACAGTTTAAGGCAATATTTGGGGAGAGCACATTCATATTCACAGTTACACAGCTGACACAAAGACTCATATCATAAATCTGACCTCATAAATACAATGAAGAAAAATCAGATGAAACTTCAGTAGCATTTTCCTTGTTTTCTTAGATTCCCTAAAGAAAGATAAACTACTTCTGCATGAGTATTTAAATCAAAGCCCTATTGTCAGCCTCCCCTCAGCAAAAAGCTGTTGGGCCTATTGTTTTCTATATCCTATGGCTATTTTGTTTTTCCTGTAAAATTAAAATGTTCCGGAAGCGGTCTCACTGGTTCAGTAAATGGTTTCTTTCTCCTACAAATCAGTGTTGAAACAATGTTCCAGCAATGGTAGGAAAGCATTTGGCTGATGACACTGTAATTTAAATGAAACTTTCATACTGGAAGTTGCTGCCGATCTGAAATACGTCAAAATCAAAGAAATTATACTTTTGTTTTCAAAGGCTTTGTATCAAGCTCCAAAATAACTCCTACTTTCATATCACTTTAGTGCCCATTCTTCAACACAAATAAATTGTCCTGTATACTCCTGTTTTTACCTCTGCTCAAAAATGCATCCTCAGGCATTTACTACTTGCTTTTGCTCTACTCTAGTCTGTCAACCCAAAGACTTCAAAGGTGAATACAAACATAAACTGTTCTCTGCTTAAGTTCTTTATACATTGTCCAGCAAGCACTATTTAAAGAGGTATAAAAAGAAAATGAGAATCTAACCTACTGTTCTGGTGCCCAAAGGTGTTTCTTTTTTCTAAAGCACACATTCTTGACATTTCAAGAACAGTAAAATCAGGGTTCTGATTCTCTGCTATTATTTTTGTCAGAAAAGCAACAAAAATTTAAAATAAATATTACCTCTCCTGTAACAACAAATTTAATATTTATGTTACAGACAAGCTGGAGTCCTTTGCTTTTTAGTAAATACTGTATTGTAACCATTAAAAAAGGAACTGGGGGAAGGGAAAGACTGTTAAAACACTGGAGTCAGAAACATGCCATGGGCTAATGAATGCATTTTGTAACCATATGCTATTGGCTTTCTCTTTAAAAAAAAGAGAATCAATACAGCAACCCAGGTGAATATTTTCTAACAAAACTACATTTTGACTTTGTGTTTTTCATTTTGTAAAGGTTAAATCAGAGTGTAAAAAGCCAATTTAATAAAATGAAGAGTTTATTTTTCTCCTTTGCTTCCTAAAAGAAATGAAAGTGTACAGCATTTACACAAAAGGCACCATTTGCATCGCAATACCAAAGGACTTCTACTGTACTTTGACAATTACATTAAAAGTGAACAGGAGGCAAAAGTGAGCCTTGCCACTTGATGATGTCAAAATTCCAATAATGGTATGTTTATTCACTTAGGTTTGCTTTGATATCATCAGAACTGGATGATATGATCAAAGGGGAAATAATTAGCATCTTAACTGATCAGGGCACAATGATAGGACAGTAGAAAGCTATAAAATTGGATTGGATTCAAGCTGAGAATTGTTTTACTGTGGAAGTGTAGTGATCTCTAGAGACCACTCTTCAATTGAAAATTATTTTCCTGTTTATAAATATACACCACTTGAGGCTTGGTTGTTGGGTTTTTTTCCAAATTTATTATCTTTTGAAAATTTTCTTGGCTCCCAGGAGTTACTGAACTTATTTAAAATGGCAGCTTTCTCTTAAAATTGAAATCCAAATGCATTTGCAATTAGGTAGTTTTATTCCCTTTCTGACTTCAACAATTAAAAATGGAAACAGGCATTTCACTGATATGATTTAGAATTTTAATCTACAGTACCAAGGCATCAGTTTGCTAGGAAAACAAATCTTATTATGCAAAACCTGAGTGTTAACTGCCAGGAAATAACCAATTTTACATCACAACTGTTGAATATTTCCTTTAAAAATACAGAAAAAACCCTTCCATTATTAAACATATGTAAAGATGTTCTATGTCCTTTCACTAAAATTAGTTTAATAGGCAATGAAAAATATATTTTTGGATACTATTGAACAGATTCTGAGCCTATTTAGAGTGCTGACTGTACAGGAGTACAATTAAATATAACATAATCATCATATCCTGTTATTCTTGCTCAAAGAAAAGCAAGAATAACAGTTGTCCAGTCATTTGCTCTCAACATTTCTATCATTTCCCATAAAATATTCCATTGTAGCAAATTAGTCCAATTAACTACAGGTGCACTAGCTTGTAAATGGAATGAACAATTGTTCTGCAGCTTAGAAAGAATGAAGAAATGGGGCTTCAGATCTTAAAAAACCCCATAGAAATTTTTTTTGTGCCTGACAAAATGTTGTGTTATATATTACAATAAGGTGTTGAAGTAGTAGAATCTGCATCCACAATGTGTGGACCCAGAGACAGAGTTGGTCCAAGTCACCTGAATACTCAGCAAACTTCGAAGTTTACCCTCACTTGGACTCTCTGGAGGAGAACACAAGCCTTAAAAGCAGACAGACCTTCTAGTGTCTTGTAAAGAGCTGAAAGGATCTTGTTTTCACAAACATCCAAAACTTGATAAAAAAAGAGTGCATGTGGTCATTCATAGAATTAATTGCATATTATTAACACTTCACAGAACACCTACTGGAGAAATGTCCAATGGAAATAATGATTTTGATTTTTAACTGTTAATATTTTTTCCACAAGACTCTCTCTTCTTCATATTCACATGCCTAATAACCACAGTGAATCAAATTCAACATCAATTTACATCTTGCACTAATCTCCTGAGTTAAACAGACCAGTTCCAGACCTGTTATAACTGAATGTGGCCAGCAGAGTTCCACATATTTGTTGTATCCAGGACAGATACAACCGTCAGTCTACTAACAGTTCTTGCAAGACACATTCATATAACATTTAGTCACTACAAATAGACTGATAAAAGTAACTGTTTGACCCAAATGTCCTATGTGAATTAAGTTTTGGATAGAACCATTTCCTCACATTCTTTCTGGGATTACTTGAAATAAATCGATTTTTTTACAGTTTGTGTATGCATGCAGAAAATTAATTAAACAGAAGCCAAATAGAAATAAAATCTACGTGCTGTTCCAACCACCAGCTTTGATTTCACCAACAATGAACAGTTGTCATGAGTGAATCTACAGGTAGCAGATAACACATTGATAAAACTTGATACACACAGCACAGATACAGCTGTCATTTAGTGAAAAGTATCATCCCTCAGCAGCTGAACAAGGCTTTGAGCTTGCAAGTCCATCACAAACCTAACTAAAGCAAAAGTCACTGTAACACCTAGAAACATCCTGAAAAGCAAAGAGAATGACAATTTCAAGTGCAACACGAGAGGATGATGAGGACCGAACGAAAAGAGCTTCGGATAAATTGTTCCACGGGGTCCCTATCTGACTGCACAGTTAGGAGCTGCTCTGTGCTAGAATTTTTATAGGCTTTTTAGACTGTTTCGTTCACTGCAGAGGGTGCAGGTGTATTTTCAATGTGAAGTTACAGTGAAGATTCATGTGCAGTGCAACTTCAGCACATTGGAGTCCAGCCACTATGACTGTCACTATCTTTCATTTTAGTGAGCCAGATTGAATGTGACAGAACTCAATCTGATATCTCCAGAAATACCTTCAGGACCTCACAAGTCATCTCAAATCAGGTTCTCTACTTAATATGATTAAAGTTAGCCATGAAACAAATAACCACTTTAATGATGACTGGTTGATGTTTCATAAAGCTTTCCTATACTCTTTGGCATCTCTTTCTTCAGATATTTTTTATTATCTTTGCCACAACCAGAATATATGTTACATTATGTGGGCTAAACTATGTAATTAAAAGAATTAAAAATTAGTGGAAACAGAAGAGATGATTTCCTGAAACCTGTCCTACAGAATTAGAGGCTATTATTGACTTATACACTCCTTACACATTGGGAAAGTAACTCAAAGAAATTTTTTTAAGTGGTCACCAAATGCGTGTTCTTCACGCATGACATGAATAATTGGAATCAATGGGGACAGGACTCCTAAAGTGCCACTATATTACTAGTGCTGTTATACAATACAGATACTCAGGAAAAAAAAAGACAGTACTGTCAAGCCGTGTTTCTAAAACTAGTAGATTCTTTTGATTTTTGTTTCTGTATGTTTCCATTTTGCATCTGTAAACTGAATAATGGTACTTTATCTTCCAAAAGTTTGGTTAAAACAAATTACTATGAAAAACAACAGTGTGATAGCAAAGAATGCTATGGAAAGCTCATGAGGGAATCAAGGTTCTAATAAAAATTTGTACTAATGTGCAGCAAATAAGTGTGCCTATTGAACAAGAAGAAATTAAAATTTTTTATTAGCTGAGTGTAAAGTAACCGTAATTTAGAGTCAGCTGTTAAGAGGAAAAAGTCCCAGGAGGTGGAATGATAGTGCAAAACCACCTTGTTAGGATAAAAGGACATGTTTGGAATGTAAGGATCACTGACTGCAGGCTTTCTGCTTTTTCTTTCAAAGGCAAACTTTTAAAAATCAAGTGAAAACTGAAAGAAGTACACACAAAGTTTTCTTTTTCCTAACAAGAAAACACCACACACAAGACCATTTTGCCTTTTTAGAGATGGGACTTCCAGCTGTGTCTTTTCCAAGCTAGGTTCTTTCCATGTTTTCTACACGTGTATTTCTATAAAATACTGGCTATTGACCAAATCTGACACTTAGATGCAATTTCTACTTATTCTTGAAAACTTTCCAGAAAAACTGAAGCCAGGGGAAAATCTACTTCAAAACAGAATATGGCCTGTAGGACTTGGTGTTAGGCAACTAAGGATTTTCTTATGCATCACTTCAATAGCTTTAAGTACCTTTTGCATTAGCTTGCTGAAAAAAAAGAACTGCTATACAACCTCTTATGTGACAGTGAAGTCAAGAAAGGAGAATGCAGAATCCTAGTACTATATCTATCAAAAAAACAGAAGTCTTGTCTCCCCTCTGCCCCATAGATTTTGCTCATCTCCCTGCTTCCTTCCCTCAGCTTTTGCATCTGGCTTCATGATCCTGACTCCTCCTTCCTAGAAGCTCTGGCGCTTGTTATTTGATGCCTCATCAAGGCCATCCAACTATTGGCAACACACAAATCCTCATCAGAAATGATCCTAAATTACAGAGACATGGAATAAGCACTCCAACTGACATAAAGTAAGCATTAGAAAATCCCATTGAAGCAGGGAGAGAAGAAGCTGCCATGGGGCACTGGAGGAGAACATGTCTCTTTTGAGAGTGAACTGCTATGTCAGGTCCTGCTTCTGGTATTACTTCTGTTCCCAAAGTTATTAACAAGCAGGGCAGGCTGATTCTACCAGTATCTCCTACTGTTAGACCTACCCCACCATTTTGTCTGCACAGCTGAAATAACTAATATGTGTATAGAAATTAATTATTTCTTAATTAATTGTGTTAATAATTCAGATCAAAAGAATAGAAGCCTAAAACTAAGCTCTAAGAGAAATAAAGCATTATGAACAGAGCTTGGCTTCTGTTTCCTGTCACTTTTTTTTCCAAGCAAGTTCACATAAAAACTTCTGTTTCTTGGAAAGGATTATGGCTTTGCTTGTACAAGCAACTGAGCTACAGTCTTCACTAAAAAGCAGATCAAAATCTTCCTGCATTTTAGGATAATCCATTTCCTGCTCACATGTAGCAGAGGACCCAGAAGGAAGGCAGGGGAACAGCAAATCCTTTACAATCAGTATTAATCCTGATGCTCATCTAAATAAAAAATGCTCTCTCTACTATATCATAGAAACAGGTATTTTGATTTTTTTCCTATCTGAATTTCTAGAAATCATTCTGTTTTGTATTAAGATTACATCCAAATTCCATTAGCCTACACATCTTCCAGAAAGTATCATGTTTTTATATTACATATATATATATATTTGCATACAAAAATTTAATTTTATACCTGTATTTTACTTTTTCTACGCATACACACAGAAATCTAATTCAAAAAATACTTAGGACTATTTCTAAAATGTAGACTCTCATTTAGGACAAGAAATAATGAGCTGCATTGCTTACAAAGGCTCCTGTGACACAACAGACAACAGTTTCATTAAATCTTGCCTCCAGTGACTAAACAATCTACAGACAAGTTGAGTCATTTCATAGCTCTTGATTTTGGAGCTATGAGCAGAGCTTCCCAGCCATCCAGAGCCAGATGGGGTTTTTAACCAAATGCAGTGTGAAAATGGATGTCGCAAAACATTACTGAATGAATCAGCAAATTCTAGTGTACAGTAGCAGAGACTGAATGGCAAAATAGACACCATAAATAAATAAATATGTTGCTGTTTACATGATCAGTGGGAGAAGGCATAGAGAAATAATTTAGCTTAGTATAATTATTTTGAAAGCCACAGGAAATTGCACATTGCAATTAGTACTGGCCTTAAATTCTTAGGGTTTTCCCCTCACTGCTAATAAAAACTGCCGCTATTATTTTAGCGGGGGATGCTTGGGGTAATTAATACATCTTAACTATATCAAAAAAATATATATAATGTAGATAACGTTCTTTTTTGAATCAAGAAAACTAAATATAGACAGGAAAAAAATCTAACATCACTTAATTTGCTTGGTGCCTTCTTTGTCTCATGTGTTTCTCATGGTCTCTCACATTTTCTCTCAGCAGCAGATATGAGACAAAACATGTATGATGTTCAATAATGAAACCAGATGTGTTTCAGCCACTAAAGCTCCTGAATGAATGAGTCAACACACGGAATAAAAAACAAATGCCAAATGGCATTAAAAGGCACACAAGGAAAACACCATCTGCACCTGAAGCAGCTGGTGCACTCACCACACTATATCACTCAAATACTACTGGAAAAAAGCCACTAGAAATGATCATGTCACAAACATGTAAGCACAAGGGACTGAATGGAGTTGGATCATCAATGTATTAAGGGGACTTCTGAATATTATTCTAAAATAATCTTTTCTTGGTTATTCAGTGTGATACATCAAATCCACAGGGTGTGGTGGGTACAACAACAACAACAACTGTTCACTGTGAAAGTCTATTCACAAATTCTTTGAGAGGAAGGACTCTGTGTCAGTGCTAGTGTCTGCATGACAGCACATAGCATAAGAATATGGGACTGTGGAAACTGCCTTAGAAAGGTGACTGCGATAAACGGGAGAACATGGACAGCAGACTAAATGTCCAATAGAGCAAAGAGGAAAACAACTATAAACAACAAATACTTAGGGTTAGATGAAAATCACATCATAAAGCTTGAAAGTTTCAGAACCCCACAATAAGATTTTTTTCTCAAAATTATAATTCTGGGTAATTGAAGATTCAAATAATTTAAATAATCTTGAACACCACTGTTGCTAATTTTTTATTGCATTGTTTGTGAAAATTATTTAAATCAAATTCTCTCTATATAACACTGATAGGAGGTAGTAGGTTAGGTGCTCCTCATCATAAATCTTTTTCTTTTCTTCTTGACAGCTTGGTATCAACAGTGGTTTATATTTAGTACTTATTGCAAAATATGACTGCGCTTTTTTTGGCCAGATTTTTATTGTTTTATTTGTTTTATGTTTATTCTTCAACCACAAAAAAAAAAAAGCTATTTCTACTAAAAATATTAACTTCTCTAAAAGAAAAGGCTTTTCTTCAAACATTTTGTGTTGGAAATAAAATTAAATGATCTTTTATTACAAATAAAACAAGTCTAAAAAGGCACATCTCAAAATATGAGGAGGAATAATACTAAAAGAAGACAAAGTTTTATTCTCTCTTGACAATAGTATATTATGAAATGGTAGTCACTAAGAGTTGTCAATGATAACTTGCTGGGTCAACTCTGCTAAGTATTGTTAATTTCTTTTACCTAGAAATCTATTTCATTAAAACTGCTGTATTTCTTAAGACACGTAACTATTATTTACAGAAGTATTGTAGATTCCATTAGTATCTCATAATAATTACACAAAAATAAATGTATTATTAAAATAAAAGGCTGGGATTTTCTTTAAAAGTCTGAGTTGCATCATATTTCCATACCTAAAACTAGGTTATTTACAGCAAATAGGAGATACTGAAAACATTATTCCACAATGATATTTTTTCAAATATCTCAACCTTAAGTAATAGGTAAAACATTATTTTACATGTTTGATGTTAGAGCATAAACTCAGAACTCCTATGGTTGATAAGAATTTCCAGTGACTGTATGTGTCTTCCAGATTAAGAACTCACAGTACTTTAATTTTCCTAGAGTCCTTCAAGGAAAAGTATTATTACGTCAGCCTTCACTGATGGCACAGAAAATAAGTGCACATCAGTGGGGCACCTAAAATAATTCATACATACAAACTGACTCTTCCAGCTGGAGTCTCTTGGCTGGACCAGAGTTGATTCAAGTGGATGCAGGCCCATTCACTCCAAAAGAAGGGCAGTGATTAACTCTACCTAAGTGTTTGGCCATTTTACTCTATAACAATGACATTAGGACACTCATTAAAATATGTGAGCAGGATAAATCTCCCATTCAGGCATCAAATTTGGCTGGCTGTTTTGTGGAACTTCCTAATTAGCCATGCTTGTGATTTTATTAACAATTTGTTTAGAAGTGAATGTAAGCTGACACATCCAATTTGTACACAGATGAAAGCTGATTTGGACACATATCTACTGCAAAAGTACAGCAAAATACAGTACCTCATTTGTTTTGAGCTATTTTTCTGATTCTATTTTTACTCACTGTGATTTACCACCAGTATTCTCTGGGTGATAGTTAAGGAAACAGATGCTGGGAATCTCTGTCTCTTCAGTTCCTGAGAGGAGAGGTCTGACTCACACTTGTTCCTAGTCTCTCCTTTGTACTCACACATGCAAAGGGTGGTTGTGTGAAACTTAAATTACTGTTTGATTTCCAGTTTCTCATTGCCAGTTTCCTCAAAGTTTCCACTTACGTATTTTACAGCTTCACCAATTTCATTTGAACAGCATTTTATTACACATTTCCCTTTCCAAAACCTAAACTGCATGTTCCCAGGATAAAGTTAAATTCTTTTATTTTGGAGTGTTCTATTTATTTGGGATTTTCCAATGAAACTGGATAGAAAGAAAATGTACAAATCCGAGACAAAGTTGAAATTGATTTTTAACAGATGTTTTTGTCTGAATTTTTCCTCCACCAGTTTGAACAAATGCATATATAGAACATATATAGAACCACTGAACAGAAATAAATGCCTGTTTATGAGGCAATCATGGAACTTTCCATTGTCTGTGTGCAGATATGAAAAGGCTTGCTGGCTTTCACTGATAGACTGCAGTGTTCAGCAGGGTGCAGGAAGAAGTAGATCGAAGGTATGGGCAAGACAGCAGCAGTGTCCCCCCTGGCTGACAAAAGAGACATTTCATGACATAAAATGCAATTTTATTATTTTGGATTTTTATTATCATATTTTGAAAATGTTCTAAACACATAGTAATGAAAGAGTTAAATGACACACTTGATTTCATTCATAGAACGCTTTATTTGACTAGAATTAAAATCATAGAACAGTTCAGAGAAGAGGTCCAATGTCACTTGGCAATAAGTTACCCTGGCTGAGTTTCTAGCAGAAATAGTCACAATATAATTAATCTGGTGGAACAGCTGAATACACAGACTGCAATTAATTTTGCTCTGAATATTAAGACTTCTACAGGATTTGAAAAGAAATTGTATCAGTCAATAGATTTTTGAATTATGTAGGTTGTGGGCAATAAAGCAAATCATTGTTGCTATTGTAAAACTTGCTTAAATCAACTGAATTATTACAGTCAATCCACATACTTAATAAATCTGTATTCATTTATATGGGAAAAAACCCAGATTCACATTTCAACTTCTAACTAAAGAGGCAAGAAAACTTTTAAATAAACCATCAGACTACTCTCAATAAACTGAACAAATGTGGAGCATTTACTGTTTCCTTGTTTAGCATGTTAAAAGCATACAAGAACAGTGCATAACTAATATCCATATAACAGAAACGTGCCTCTTGATCATGCAGAGATATAGGCAGTATCTCTTTAACAGTTTCTTTCAGGGAATATTTCTCCAATAAGAGCTGGACTTTTAAGCAGATGGTCACTGCACAAGAAACAGTTGAACAGTGGCACCCAGAGGTGAAAAGTGTACTGCTCCTGAAGAGATTCCATTTATTGTAACCTGTTTCTCATCTTTTCCTTCTGTCATTCCCATATTTTCTTCCCCAAGTAGCAAATGCCAAAAAGAAATGCTGCAATTTGGATGAACATCCTCCAGAGTTTAAAAAAAAAAAAAAAAGCCCCTGCTTTATAACAGCTATCATAGTTGGGAACACATAGAAACATTTTTCCTACATATTTTCTCTAACAAAGAACAGGATAAAAATAACCATGGAAAAAACCATATTGTTAGATGCATCTCCTTAGATGGAATTCTGAAGCCATAAAGTCTTGTACTCTCCCTAAACTGACTAGCTGAAATTATTGTGCAGGATTGTAGCTGGAATCCAAGCATAAAGGTTGCTGGAATTTAGGAAAAAATCTTGGGATCATAGCACAAATAGAGTAACAGCTGATACAAACTGTCCAGACTATCTCAGATGCCTTGACTTCAGATGTTTACTATCACCTACCTTATAATTTCATAAAAGCACCAGGCTGAGAGCATCATCCCTCAGTGAAAACCTCCCTGCGTGCCTTTGCCAATATCTAATTTTAGATCAATTAATATATTCATTATAAACATGGCAGTTATTTATTTCATAAAAACTTTAAATAAATATAAAGCTGCCCAGCATCAGTCCTAGGAAGGCCCAATAAAATGAGGCCCATTGATTTTTAATTAGAAAGGCCATACTTCAGCAATTTGCTATGTGTGCCTGCATCTTTCAGTTATAGTGGGACTCTGTACCTGGGAGGAGCTGCAGCAAACCACATCCACACTCTTTAAGGGTCCTCAAAACAACATTCCACTTAACAGACCATAATAGGCAAGTGTCTGCTCAAATGAGATGACAGGAAGTGCACAGAATGTTTCTGGTGATTTTCCCCAGAAGCAAGACCTTTTGTCTACTCTGCTCTTCATGCCGGTTGTTAAAAGTATTGTTATTGTTATCATCATCGCCATAACCATCATTATTTATTATCATGTAAGGAGCAGCTGTAATATGGTGGGCAAAATGTGAAGTTCACCTTTCTGTCTCAGCATTTCCAGTCCATACATAAGGAAGGAGTTTCCACAAACTGAGGCAAATGTTCCTAAAATTATATCTATAACCACTGTGTTCGGGATTGTAGTTAGACTACAATCCATACGAAACCCATCAACGGAATTCCACCTCTAATCGTTTGTAGCAGTGGACATTTGTCCACATCTGCAATTCAAGCAGGATTTTAAATATTTGAAAGCAAACATGGAAGGGAATTATGGCTATGTTGCAAACCGGTATCCTTCCTCTCCCCATCACTCCTTCATTTTCCTATCTCTTTATTAAGACCTCAACTATTTGTAGGCAATGGTAGCTGCAAGGGCTGCAAGGCAGACTCGCTGCCACGGAGCTCCGTGCGGGATTGAAGAGGCAGCAGCACGGCTCTCCGTACAGCGAACCCATAATGATCGCCAGTAAATGATCATATAATAGGAACTGTAGGGAGTGACGCTAAGTTTATGGCATGCTTTATCCCGGCCGAGCGCCGCTCCTCAACCCCGGCGCAGCCTCAGCTCCCGCCCTGCAGGGCCGGGCCGGGCCG
>WBNO01026820.1:88383-108948 GCA_013400575.1 Peucedramus taeniatus | reverse complement strand
AGGCACCGACCCGAGGCACCGATCCCAGGCACCGACCCGAGGCACCGATCCCAGGCACCGACCCGAGGCAGGGATGGCCAGGCACTTCGGGGGCCGAGTACAATTTGCTGCTTGCGAGAAGGCCCAAATAAAGGCACCGTTCGAATTCCTCATGAGCATCAGCACTAGAGCAGCTCAACGCTAACACTTCATAGGGAATGGACTGTACTTATTTTTCTGTGTTACTACATTTGTTTTTGCCTCAGCCGTCCAGAAAATATTTCAGTGATCCTAATTACCATCATGCTTGGCTGTTTCTTCAGATCAGTTTATGGTTTTCTCATAGATACAGGCAAGGATTTGCCTATATCAGTTTTAGACTTTTGGTTCTAGTTCCCAGAAGATGTCATCTGAGAAGAGATCGATTCCCTCTGAAACAAACGTCACTTAAACTCATGGCTAGAAATGTAAAACTTAATAACCATTTTTAGAGCACAGTTTCTCTTCCCAAGATTGTGCTGTAAAGAAGGTGTAAAAATAAATAATATCACCAGCCAATAAATAAAAGAACAGTTTAATTCCATAAAAATACATTGAAAGAGGAGAAACATTTTATGGAGCAGCAGAATAGAAAATCAGTGCGTATTTCCTTCCAAAACCATAGAATTTTCTGTGTTCTGTAGAAGTGCAGGTGTGATATATAGGTAGAGGGGAAAAGCAACACACAACAAAATAAAAGAGCAAAAGAAATCAAAACATCAGTTTACTCCTACTGATAGCAGACAGAAACACTGCAAGAAGTGAATATTCTTGTTTCAACACCTGCATGAAGGTAAGTACAGTGCAAAAGATGGAGAGGAGGGTTCACTGTTCTTTTTAGACACCCTTTAAAAAGACTGGTTTTTAAAATCTATCAAAGAAAATGACACTGCTTTAACCATTCCTGCCTTACCTGCAGCACCCAGGCTGACATTCTCACTCATCCCACTCCCCAGACCCCATAATGGTAACACTGAGGAGACCTACTCATATTTAACTGCATGTCTTATGCTCTTAGCCCAAACACACATTTTTCTGTTTTGTAAACACTGCAGCTTATTCTGCTTGGCTGTGGTGATCCAAGAAGAAAACAGATCTATAGCTTTGCATTAGGGGGTTAAACATGAAAAATTACTCCTGGGAATTTTCCTTTCATAATCTTATCTGCTGCTTATGTGTGCAGCAGGAAGAAAATGTTCTCACTCTCTTTCACATACACCCCAAAGGCCTCACCCACAGAGCAAATGAGCAGCCCAAACTTCTGCTCTTGTCAATGAAAGACAGAAAGCATTAATGGGCTGCACAGATCAAACAGGGTACAGATTTTCATCATTTCTGGCATACTAAATTGCCAAACAATCTAATCAATGGTCTATTTATCTAATCTAATTTTCCACCACTCTGGGGGCATATATAGGAGCTTCCATGAAGTACAGTTCTAGAGTAGGCTATCCAGCTTGGCACAGCAGTTGGCAAATCTCCCCCTAAGTATTACGGATTATACGCCCCTTAAAACACTGAATCAAATATGCTTGTCAATGTCATTACTCCTATTGTTGGCTAATACCTTGTTTAAAAGTTAAAGACATTTAGTTTTCCATTAAAAACTAAATATTTTTTTCTGAGAAAACAGTTGATAAAATGGAACTCCACAAGAAGTTCACCCAGACAAAATATCTCACATCGTGTATGCAGGGCACAGAACAGACCTGGCTGTGCCCAGCACATGTGAAGACACTTCCATTTCTAACTTCAGTGTCTCTATGATTACAAGGTTATAGAACACTTAAACAAAATTATTTGACATAGTTAAACTATAGCAGCATCATATGACCTAATTAAATGCTATGTTTGGATATATATGAGTTTTATAGTAAGTAAGACAATTTTACAGGTTTTGTTACTATTTACAAAAACATATTCAGCAAAGATCATTACATAAACCCTAAAATTTTAATTTGAATCTACATTGGTAGATTCTTAGACTATGCATTATGTAAATTCATATTATTTAGTAAAATCAAATTCATATTATTTAGTAAAATCAAACTATAGCAGTCAGTGTGCTGCCCATCTGATTTTAACTAACCAATACACTCATCAAAATGACAGTATTATTTTCATAGCTGCCTGAATGTAAAAATAAGTTCTGTTTGATATATAATGTTTATATTAATCCTTTTAAACATTTGCTGCCTTTCACCCCATAGGTGATCTCTGCAAAATGTGTTGAGGGATTTATTAAGGTCTGACCCAGCGAAGTGCAGAGAAGGCTCACATCCCAATGACTTCAGGAACGAGCTTCGCCATGAACCTTCTAGTATCAAGCTTTGAGGATTTGACAATTCTTTTGGGCTGTGGTTTTGTTCAGATTCTTCTGTGCTAACTTGCTTTATCAATGCTTTCATTTTGTACTGAGGTCAAATAACAGCTCTATCCAAACCGCTCTTTCTGAGGAAAATTTTCAGTTAAGTCAATGTGAGTTTGAGTAGTAAAGGAATGCAGGCAGGAGTAAAAAATTTGTCACAACTAAATGTTACATGGCAAAGTTTACTTAAGGATTTTATGCTACACAGATTTCACAGTCTAGACCTGAAAAAATACAGCTATCATAGTTAATAGTTAATAAAGAAAATATAGCCAAAATATTTCCACTATAATGAGTAGTTTGTGCACCTAAAACTAATATTCACCAATCTTATCTGCATTTCTTTCTTGAAAATTTTCCTCTACTACAAAGCAACATGTAAATAAATCAATGGAAAAATACTGGAAAATTTAAATCAACAGTAGTTATTTTACTAATAAAAAGAAAACCCATTGTTCTAATTGTTTGCCCTTATAGTCCAGAATTTTCTCTTTTTCCTTGATATTTTGAAACTTGTCTGTTGAGTAACAGTGGTCATGAAAATCCAAAAGGCATTTGAAAGGATCCAGAGGATTTATCTGCTTATGATTGAACTGATTGATTCAGTACAATACTAATTTTTTTGAAAAATATATACTGCATTTTAGAACACAATGTAAGAGCACTCAGTATTATAACAGGTAGCCTAATTTGAACACTAGTAAAAAGACAGCACAGCATTCTTAAATTCTGGAAAAAAATGTGTTGTTCTTTCAGTTGTGTCTTTGCTAACAATTTGGAAGCATCCATTGTACTACTACCGCAGTGTTATTGAGCTAGTTTTATTAAGGCAAATTTATAGCAATGTTAGAAATTAATACCACTCTTATTTCCTCCACTGCCTGGCTTTATTGAATGCCATGGGGCATATTAATCAGTAAAGCCAAGTAGTGCATGAAATAAAAGTATAAATTAACCTGTAACATGAATGTAAAAGGAGGCTTAATAAAATAGAAATAAATAACACTTAATGATAATCAACCCCGCCTGGCTTAACCAAGCACAGAGTGCAATAATGCTATCACAAAAAAAGTATTTAAACAAAGTTTAAATCATGATGCAAACAACATCCTTTACAAAGTAATACTTACTTCACTGGATTGTTTAAACACACATAATATTGTATAAAGACCCCCACCTTTCTACCCTGACACTTCTTCATGTAAAATTCCCGCCAACTTTGGGAGCAGGCCTAAGGTAAAACAAGCATGAATGGGAGAACGATTTCCACGCAATTTTCACATTTAGTCATAACTGAAAAAGAAGACAGTTTGCATACACCCAAAATGTATCTCCAAATATCAGCTATGACCAGAACAGTCTTTTCAAGCCTATTTCACACAGGTGAACTGCACACAATATGTGTAGAGATTTATTAAGGGCTTGACCTTGCAAGTGTGTGAAGTCATTTTAACCTATACTTAAATTTATGCTGTGGTTTTTCTAAAGGCAGCATGCTCTGAAGTATAACTGAAGGAGTTTTTAAGGGAAAGTATCTTCTTTCCAGGGTACAAAAAACTCAGCACAAATAACTACTCTCAGTACACAAAATTATCTATGCAAATCTTTGCAAAATCAAAAATAATTTTGTAATCATAGAACAGTTGACAAAAAAGCTTAGCTTTTCCCACAGTTACTGAACTTCCAATGCACAGACATTTGCCCATATTTTCATATATAAATGACCACATATGAAAATATAGGCATTTGCAGAAACAATAGGGAAAAATGGCCAAAATCTGTCAGTACCATAAAACACCAGTGTGTCTGCTCCCTCTGCTGGCTCTGCCGCAAAGCTAACTGTGGAACACCTGCTGTCATTGCTCTGCTACAGCAACACACACAAACGTGAAACAACTTTGCTGGAAATACTGAGGAACAAGAAGACAGGTAAGCTGAGAAATTCTGCATCAGTGACAGCACACATCACAATACAGACATGATACTAAAGAAAGGTTGTTGCAAATACAAGTGTATATAACTACAGGAGTTCACTGCATCCCAACTGTGATATCATTATGAAGAGGTACTAATACCAGATATAGCCAAAATGTAACAGATACAGTGAGCTACACTTGAGACACTGTTTGGGTGGTGGAACCAGTATTAATTTAATTATTTTACATTTCCAAATTGAACAAAACAGAGTTGCAGACCGGTTACATCCAAGAGCATCCAGTCTCTAACAGAAATGGTTAAGGATCATATTTTGCAGAAAACGTAATGACACTGAACAGGAGGCAAGCTTAACATTTAGTCCAAGTGAGGTCCCCATACTCTCAGATGATGTTTGCTAGGAGTTCTGGCAGCTAATGAGTTGAACCATCTGTAGCAGTTTCCTGACAGATGTGGCCAACTCCCATACCGGGCACTCCATCTTCTGACACAGAGCTCTGCAGAGGGCTCCACTGACAGCGTTCCAAGGGGAAGGCAGAAACGGCGCCCCCAGGTACTCCAACGGGGGAGCTCTTTGTAAATAGTAAAGCACCCGCTTGGGTGGTGGTTTTGTGGGGCTTTTGTTTGTTTCTTTGGGGTTTGCGTGGTTTTGTCTGTTTGTGGTTTTTATTGCCAAAGGGCTTTTGAAACACATTCCTCTTGATTTCAAAATTATCATGATGCTTTTTTCTCATTTCATCAGCCATGGTATCACATTCTACTCCAACAACTCCAACACAACATCAGTGGATTTAAAGGAATTATTTGACAGCTCAATTTAGATAGGGTTTTTTTTAAATTAAGCTTCATGCTTAAATTCTAGATTTTTCTAAGTCCACTGAACTTAATGTATCATACAGATTCTTAATACAAAAATTTCAGAGAGTTTTATGAGATGCACAAGGGTATCCAGTTTAGAATCCACTAAATGTATATTATTTCAGTGCTGTATTAACAAGACATGTTCTAGACCAATAAAGAATGCAAACTGCTATATTTATATTTTATCCAGTAATAGTGTGAAAAAAGAAACTTTAAGATACCCTTAAAATTGTGTTTAAAATAATCTTTTTGTATAATTTTTGTCTTCCATATAAATTATTAGTTTAGGACAAGAAATACATTTGGTGTCTAATACCATGATAGCTAGCCTGTCAATCCAAATGAATGTATCAACATAATAAATATTGGTCCTTATGCTTATGTCACAGAACTCCACATTATTTTGTTTGGAAGTCAAATGCCTTGGCAATTTAATCTCACTGCTGACATCACTTTAGACATTATTTCAAATAATAAACTTTTTTTTTAAAATTACAGTGGAGTTACAATACAAAAAAGTAAAAATTATTATTTAGTTACACACTGATACTATGTTTATAGACACTTGTTTAATTTAAAGCACAAAAAGAGAAAAATTAGCCTGTAGAATGCCATTTTGTTGATCTCAAATTCAAAGTGTGTGCCTAATCTATGACGGTTGAAACTGGGCAACACACGATATGTTCTTTAAAAAACTAAAACCTTATTTACTGAATCCAAAGTTATGTAAATGTTAAAAGACTATCAATTTGCAGAATAAATTGAACAATTAAAGTAATTAATTAGGCAACAGCATTAAACACATACTATTAAATCCACAGTTAAGAAATCAATGAAGATGCATACTTGCATTTTAATATTTTAAGGGATATAGGTTTTTTTTCCACTGAAATACACTTGTAGTATTAAATTAAAGCAACTGTGTTGCAACAGCACAGGAGAAAAAGGACGAAGTGCACACATGTCACAGGCACACTGAAAAGGAAGGGGGACCAGAAAGAAATGTATGATGAAACCATGACAGTATATTTCAAGTTAATATTTTAGGCATCTCTTTTAAATAAATTGCTTCTGTGTATAACTTGGTTGATTCCATCTCATACAAAAATCATTCTTTTTTCCTCATTCCCTTGGATTAGAAACATCCCTGCATTTTTCCACAAGTGTAGTCCCATGTATTAGAGTGGAAGTAAGACTGTGGCAGCTCTGCTTGCTGCTGGCAGCTGTCACTAACACGAGATCTATCTTCACAAATATTATTACAAGTGTGTTCATCTGAGGTGTCCTTATTCACAAGAGCTGACCTTCATGGCTATGTCTGACATTTAAAAAGAAAAGTTCGGCTTTACAACCTTCAGTGTGCCTTCAGGTATAAATTACTTGAAGAGTATTAGTAATAATAATTGATTTTAACAGTAAGTAATAGAGTTATAAACAGCTCCTACTATTTGATGAAAGAAATGTTTCATCTTCTGTTTTTATTTATTAGTATTCAAGAGCCTTCCACAACCTCACCGAGATTGGTTATTGCTTAATTAAACTGGAAAAGATGACCTGTCAATGACTCCTTGTTAGAAAGAAAAATAAGTTATTTTTTACATTTCTTTATAACTGTTCTTAAGGGTTGCTTATTCTTCTTTTCTGTTGTGAGCTTATATGAACAGACAGTGCATAATGAATAATGAGTTGTTTGAAATTTCCTCTCATTTTAATAAAATACAGGACTTTTTTAAAATCTGAGTAGGGTGTATAAGCTAAATAAATAGAATCAATTAAGAGTTTTGCCCTGCATTGGCCACACTAAAGCTCTACTTAATTTGCACAAGTGAATCAATTGCAGAAACCTTCTAAGCATCTTTCTGCTGCTCACAACTAAAGCCTGCTGCATTTTTAAGAAATTCAGATTTCCAGCAAAGTAAAAGAACAACTATAGGTTCATAACACATAAGAAGTGATGTTCACACGTGAAAAACTAAGGATTAAAAGGCTTCACTGGCAAATGCTCTGATGAATGATACAATTACTCCATCAATAATGGCAGGAAGGTTTCAAATAAACAGTACCCAACTAAATCCTACTGTACAATTATAGCAGTGGCTCATTTTATTTTACATTTTTTTGGTCACAAGGTACTGATAACTGACAAATAAAACTTAATGTCACGTTATCATGATGCAAATAAAAATATACCCTACACTTAGATAAATGTCACACTTGAGACACTGTCTATCATCTCTCACCACTAGCTGGCACCATAGCTTTAAAAATGCAGTGATGGATCTGGTTTATATCTTGCTAATTAACAAGCCAGCTACACAATTCTTAACAGAAAACAATTACTCAAAGCAAACAAGAAATATTTGGGGCTATAAACTAAAATGAGTCTGAAAGCAATATTCTCAATGATGACTGGTACGATACATCCTGCACAGGGAAATGGATAATAGTTAACAGACTCAGGGGGTGTTTTTATTACATGAAAATAAACGGTACTGTGCACAAATGGGAGAGTCTGATATTTTTGCTGCTGGCTGGGAGACCGTAGGGGTCAATATCTTGGGTTATGAAGAGGATGAACCCCAATAAACTGCCTCCCTTACTGGGCTTTTCATCCCAAATTAACTCAGAGGCCACTTCAGGTTCACTCCCAAAGAAGCAGCTTTATTGCACCAGCTAATAAATTTCACAGAGTCTGTCTCCTTCACTGGCTTCCCTTTTCTCATTAGAGCCTGCTGCTTTCATTGTCTGCTGGCTGGATACAGATGCCCTAAGAGGCAGAGCCCTGGTTTCCATTCTCTGACTGCAGTGTTCTGACATTGCAATCGACTTCACTGCCATGTTCTGCTCCAATTCTTTCAGAGCAGCTGCTGTGGGCTGACCTGACACATGCACTGCGACATGAACTCACACAGCCAGGCCCATGCAAAGGTCAATGCAGGGACTACAAGCCAGTCATTTACCACTCAGCCTCAGAAAAAGCCAAAATTATTTCAGGCAACTGTTCCAAACTATCTATGAAAATTTACATTTATTTACAGGTTGGACAAAGAAACCAATAAATGGTCACCTAATACCAATAACAGAGCAGTGATAAATTACAAATATATCGTTTTTATGATGACTCTCTGAGCTGTGGTCTAAACAGAAGAAATACTTCCATAATGTAACAAAATCTTTCCTAAAAAGAAAATAAAGCTTTCTCTACTATGGGACAGGTTCTGTGCAGCTGTTAATCAAATCAAAAGTAACTGTGAAAGTTAGGATATACTGGCAAGTATATCAATATCAGCATTGGGAGTCACCTGAAGAGAACCCTGCTATTCTGGCCTTGGCACCATTAAACAGGATAGGTCATAAAGTTACACATATTCATTTTACAATCCTTCACAGGACCAGAGAGAAGAGAATGCACATTTTGAAGAATAGTGCTATACATGTTATGAATTCTGCAGTCAGTACAGTAAAATAGCTAGATGATAGCTCTTTCCCAGCAACAACCACAAAAAAACTATCACACATTAACTTATACTGTTAGCTATGTAGGAAAAGAAGCATTCTAATTCTTATTCTAAAAAAGTCACCTCCTGTGTAATTCTATAACGACGTTTTGTCCTACCTAACAGAGAAATGCAGAACTTTGTCTACACCTTCATTATGATCTACAGTGGTCAGACTGTGCCCTGAGCATACCCCAGCAGCACTGGCAGGCCAGTCTGCAGCCCGTGCAGCTGAAGAGAGGCAAGAGGCAGCTGCCACCGCCAGTGCCGAGGCATGTGCGGATACAGACTGCACTCGTGTTTCCAGGGTAATCACTGACGTCATGGCAGTGCTGCTGTCTAAAATGACACAATCAGTTCTAACAGATTGACTTGGAAGACTGTGCGTGGATGGATTTGGGTTAATAAACACAATTATAACATATCTTCAAACTGGTACGGCACAAATACTTATCTACCAAACGAAAAAGAAAAATAAACAGAAGACTGGAAAGAAATAGAAGGAATCCACCTAGAACAAATTCTTTCTAAACAGCATTTTAAATCTCTTCAAGTAGTTTCATATTTGCTAGTGAATTTCATTCTTCACTGATAGACATATTTTTTGTTTTGCAAAGACTTACTTCAAAACTAATTTTATCTTGGAAGAAAAAGAACATATTCTCATATTCCTGCCTTGGCAAGTAACACTTGCAAAGTTCCTTCTGTAGCCAAACGTTTTGAGTCTTTGTATTGTGTAACAAAAACTGTCAATAAACAACAAATTAGTTCCCCCTATTTTTTTATAAAGTTATTGAATTTGACACCTTTTTTGCCATATGTGCTCCACAGGATAAACACTGCCAACATCAACTAAACATAATGTTAAGAATGTGACGGGTTTGCCTTTTTCCAAAGTTATTTTGAGTTAATTTCGGTAGCCTTGCAAATGGTCCGCAGGGCAGCCCCTTGTAACTGAGTCAATTCCACAGAATTCAGGCCAGGAGCAATGGGGACGGAGGATCGTAAATTGGAGAAAACCTCGTCTTAGTGAATGCAGCAGCAGAAAAGCCTGTATCGGCTGCAGTATAATAAAGAAGTGTTAGACTTAATCCACTGCTATCTGTCTTTATTTTGCTAAACCAGTCGAGTGGACACCACAGCATTGAGACTACATTAATCAAAATTTGGAATGACCTGCTTTTCATTGCAAACTGCAGTTATCTTTCTTTACTGATTGGCCTTGACCTGTCAGCTGCATTTGGTACTGCTGACCCTGGAGGTTCTCTCCAAGAGCCTGGAGTACTACGAAAGGTTGTCTGACTCTGTTCTTGCTCAGTTTAATTCATATTCTACACAACATGCCCATTTTATTTCCAGTAGAAATTGTTCATTTAATTGCATTGTAAGTTTTATGGGGTATGCCCCAGGCTGCATTCTTTATGCCAAGCTTCTGAGTATTTATATGTGGAATGGTGGGGGGCGGGGGGAATGACTCACTCACAAAGCTAGACCAGGCTTCATATTAGCAGTAATTTTCACTGCTTTAAATTCTCTACAAAGTTGTTTGGAGAAGAAAACAAAACGTATACATCATCACCTGAGGTTGCTTTGACAAATGCATTTGTTTTTAACTGAATACTTTCAAGACAGGTTCATCCTCCTTTTAGGAATTTAGCAACCTTTCTTAAATGCTAGTTTATATTATTCTGGTAAGAGACCCATCTTACAACTTTCTATCTAATCAACCCCAAAGGTCACTGCATGACAGCCTTAGTACTACAAACCCAAAGAGTTTTTACTCAAGAATTCAGTATTTTTTCAAATAATACTATTTTAGTGATGTCAAATGTATTTAATGCCTTCCCTTGCAAAAGGGGTTCAGGTTTGATATCCCCAATCCTGATTCTTCCCAAAGAAATAAAGAAATGGTGTAGTATTGCATATATCTATCTTCCTTGGGGTTTTTGCCAAAACACAAGACTTTAAATCTGGTACTGCTTAATCTATTCAATTACTTATTATATGTATTAGGAAATGGTTTCAAATATTATGCCATACAAAACCCACCACTGTTATTAGTAAAAGGCAAATTGTACTCTTACTAGTAACATCGTTTGGCACTCCTCTTGGACACTGTCAAAATTAAGAGAAATATTATATGACTTAGCAATGTAATATCAAAGTAACCACACAGGGTAAATTAAATTTTTGTTCACCTTGAATAAAAAGGTTACTTCAACAAATAGGATTTAATTTATGCTTCAAAATGTTTTAATTTGCAATAGAAAATATATACTAATCAGTAGCATCATTATTATGAAATTGAAAAATTTAGATCCATCATTCAGGAATAATCTGGATACTGGTAATCTAATAGGTTTTTTAAAGAATGATTCCTTCTTTCCCAAAGACCAACTACAGGGGAATGTTGTGCAATTATAACCATTACTTATTAATATTTAATTAAATTTACTTTGTGTTATATCAGCTATCTTATTTTAAAACAAAAATTAGAGACTGAAGAAAAATACAAACTATAAATATAAAAATAAAATTCTCATTAATTTAAATTTTTACAACATATTTTTTCAAAACAGATGATTACAATAAAAATAAAAGAAAATCAAAAAAATAGAAAAACAAAAGGAAGATACAAAGAAAACAAGGCTGCACTTCACCCATGAGTAAAAGCAAAGTAAAAGACAATGTCTATCAAGAGATCAGAAAACAAACCTGGAAACAAAACACCTCCAGATTGTGAAAAATGCGGCTTGGAATTCAAATTTTGTGAACCTGGACATATCACTAGAAAAGTAAATGAAACCCTTGGTGTAAATCTTTTAGCATATAAATATATTTGAGCAAACCATAGATGGATTCTGCTGTTTATTCTGCTATTCTTTGATCTAATTTTTTGCTAATTCTAACTGAATTAATACCAATCACCTTATCTGTAAGTACAATCACAGAGAAGTTCCTAATCTGAAATTCACCAAGCACTTATAGAGAAAGACAAAGGAGTGTATGCATTTCCATAACTTGCCCCAATTAAGTTCATCAAGACCCTTCTTTCTGGTATCATTTTCCTCTGCTGTCTATTATTTTTAAGAACAGGAAAATAAAGAAGAAAATAACATATTCTTTGTGATTAACTAGGAGCCAATGACTTTCCTCCTTGCCATGTCTCACCTTGACTTTCCTTCCCTGAACAAATACTGTTGAGCAGTAATTGCTAGGGCAGTATTGCCAAACTAATAAAGCAAGCTGCATTAATAATATTCAGCTTAACTACAATTGTAGCAAATACATTACAGAAAAGGAAAAACGTACACACTTTCCACTTTTGATGAATGTCACAAATTACTCAAAACAACATGTGGCACCAGAATAGAAATGAGCCAACAGCTGCAGAGATTTAAGTCATTTGCACAATGCCTGTTGTCTGGTACCTCCCCTGCTGGAAGTTACCATCTTCAGAAAACAGTGAGAAGAGGGGAGTGTGGGCCTACACTTCAGCTGCTCCCATTCACAATCAAACATGTTAAATCATGCAGTGTAGGATTCAATTACAATAGAAGTCATAACCAATCTGCCAGTAGTAAAAAAACAAACAAGCAATCAAACCCACAAAAAACCAAACCAAACCAAACAAGAAACACCCCCACACCCAAGAAGAATTCAAACTCAGTTCTATGAAAGCAGCATTTTGCCAGATTTTATTAGAAACACATAGATTCCAGCCACCAGAAGTAGCAATAGGCCATTATATATTAGTTGAATTTTTCAAAATACTCATAATTCTGTGTGTATACTGTGTGTATTTTTAACCCAATTCCTCCCAGAATGGTTAAAACACAGGTAGTTCTCTTCCTAAGTCATCCCACCTAGACTGTGAACTTGCAAGTCCTGCAGTATTATGTAGCAAATTTCCTACACAGCCCTCAGTGGGGAGCAGGAACATTCACAGAGCTGTCGCAAGAGAAGCTGTGACCAGGAGACTCTCAGGAAGGTTTGAGACAGTTTTGGCAAGCCTGAGGAGACCTTCAACACTGGTGGGTGTCATTCAGTAGTAAATAACTGGGTTCTGGCACTAATATAGTTTCTGTAAGGCAAGCACCAAAGCAGTATGGCCCCTGCTATGAGGAACCGAAGGTTTGTTGGGGGTTATCAAACTGAGATAATATTTAGCAGCAAATAGTATGGACAAGTGTGTTCCAAAAAAGACTCTATTATATACCAAAGTATTTCTTTCTCCTCAATACCTTCCACAGAGAAGTAATTCAACAACAACTGTTTTGGTCCAGTAATCATTTTTCATTAGAGAAAAGAAGCTTGCTGCTGCATATGTGTATAGAAGTCTTTCTAGAACAGATGAAAGTTTATGTTTTATATTTACTGGAATACCACTAAAATAAAACCCTAATAATGGGATGAAACTTGCACAGACATTTTTCAGGTTACATACTGCCAATTCTCTCAGCATCCTAAGACTAAAATGCATGTAAACCCCTTGGAAGCATATGAACTTGGGACCTCAGATACTGACTTCACAGGGAAAAAGAACAACCAAAAAAAGGAGTTGGGTTCAAAAAGCGGACTGTAGGCAGATTTTAAAATCAATATTGACAGATTTAATCCAAAGGTCAAACGAGGAAAATCTGCCTCTTGCCATTAAAGAGAACTAAACAGAAAAAGGAAGAGCTTTAGGCTGGTAGCTGATGTTTCAATAGTGCTGCAGCCATGTATAATTTAATACTCTATGACTGGCTAATAATACTCTTCTTTGTGTTCCTATCACAAGTTTTGCAATAATGATCAAGATTTGTGGTTTCCAGCAGTCAGCCTGGAATATTGCGTTCCTGCTCAAGGCCTAACATAGTAGTCCTAATTTTCCACTGGGATGTGCTATATAATTGCATCAGTCTGCTTTCTGAAACTCTTGCAAGGGGGTGAAGCTAAAAACATAGGCAAGACAGAGGCTTTGTTTGGGCACCAGAATACAGAACAGAAATAAAAATAACTAACTAATTTAATCCCATGGCTAACTTCACAAGATAGAAGCAAAAGCAACAGGTACTGGAGGGTAAGCGCATGTCCATATGAGGGAATAAAAAGCAGCTAATTCTTGTTCAGATAAAATGACAATTTTAACTTACAGAAATAGCTGTGCGTATTCTATATTTACATGTTATAAGCATCTTTATTTTTAAATAAAATCCTGTATACTGAAAAATGTGAAAATTAAAGAAGTTCTGTGGCTCAACTACAGCCAGTGTTCCAAGTGTACAGCTCTTTTGGTTGACTAGACTTAAAAAGAAACTCTGTCACAGGGTCCCAGATGATACTTCTTCGAGGTGGCCACACTGAAGTGAAGCAAACAGACCCATTTATCTGAATGTTTTTACTAATGAGCCTTTGAAATGGCACCCAGAAAGAAAACAGAAATGGACAATATCTGCAAATTGCTCGTGTCTCCTCAGACTGCAGGCCTCACCCTCAGCCAACATAAAGCCAAAGCAGTATCAGACATCAGACAAGAATCCGATTTCACAATTCTAGAACCTTCTTTCAGAGTTTTTTGTATAGATTGCAGACATTTCTAGACAGTTTATTAAATCCACTAAGAACCACAGAATCAAACCACATTTTAACTATATCTGGTAGCAGATATTATAACCAAGTCCTCTGACACCTGGATAATGTAGGCTGATGAAATACACATTAAATGCATATGATAAAACTACAACAATGCTATGGTTGCAAACATTAAAAGGGTACTAGTTTTTAGATTACATTTCACTGAGTGGCGAGTTTCTGGGGAAACTGCACAAAAATATTTTTCTGTCATTTTTCCAAAAGCAAATTATGAACACCTAAAATCAGAATTGTTCCCATCTACACAAAGTAACTTGTTTGAAAGTTAAACATTAATTCATTCTTTTGAATTAGATAGGTGTCCTTATGTTGGATTCTTCTTCTATAATCCATCTGCTTACATTATCATCCTCTTATTAACACATAGAAAATTATTAATAATATGGCAAATGAATTCCAATCATGTTTGTCCTGAAGGCAGAAATATAATCACGTTATATATTGCCATAAATTATTCCACTATTCTGCACTTTCAAATTGTTCTTGTTGCACATGACCTACAATATTTGGTAAATAAGCATGTATAGCCACTTCCCTGGTAAATATGACAGCATTACAAGCATTACAGGGCCTTTTTTAAAAGTAACAACACAATTTTCCATGGAATACATCAGCTCATACACTTGAGGTCTCTGAATGTACAAATGACTTACTACCAGCTGCAGTTTCCTCACCTTTGGCTATATTCTCTCAGCACTTTCAATATATTTCTCTTAATTAAGAGATTTAATCAGCCATAATGAGTAGATTGGTTCTTGACATTTTCTGTAGCTTTATTCTACTTGCCCAGCATCCTTATTGGTATTGGTCAGTACAACCATTTTAAAGGTAAGGAGAAAGAATTGTAAGATACTTGACAGAAATTATTATAATCCTTATGATATGAGTTCAAATTACAACGTCTCATATTTTAGGGCTTAATATTTTGTATTTAGCCATACCTATTTCTAACTAAATACAAAATTTCTATGACAGGGGAAAAAAGAAAGCTTGTAAGGAATTCATTATAAAGACTTGCATTTTTAAAAAGAGATATGCCCTAATTCTAAATTCCTAATTCCTGTTGCAAATGCAAACATTAGCACATGTGGTAGTACCCTCTGGAATTTTACATTTATTTTGACAGCTTCTGAAAGACATAACCTTATTCACATATGTTTCACTCTATATATAAAGAACTGTTCATGTGTCTGTATAGCACAGTAATCTAAAAATCTCAAATAATTTTATAAAAAGAATAATCTGTTTTTCAGTAGCAACAGACCAGAAAATAATTATGCAAAAAAATCAATTCAATGCATTTTGAAATATCTGACTTGCGAGGGAGTGTGATACTTAAAAGTGAAGAACAATTTACAAACAGACTAAAACATACCATGTCATCAAAAAGCATGATTCCAGCAGCTTAGAGCATAGCATGGAGAGTAAGTACAGGAAAAGGATCATCTATGTAGCCAGGGGATTTTTTGGTTTTTGTTTTGTTTTTTTTTTTTCTGTGACAGATGTTGGCAAACTAGCTGTTAGGGTAGCTACAGTGTGTACCAGATGAACAGTTATAACTATGTTTGACATAAATCACCGTCTGTAGAATGTGTGCAAATTCAATTTAGGAGAGGAAAAAGAAGAAAAAAAAGAAAAAAAAAAGCGAGAGGCTTTCCTGCTTAGCAGTCAAAGAGGCATCTGAGGCACACGAATCCAGTGCCAGATGTGATGCTCCCGATTGGCTGAGCACTGACCATGTGTTTGAGCCGTGCGGAAATGGAAACCCCTCCCTGAGCCAGATCTGCATTGCAGTCAGGGGAAGAACAAGATTTATTTCCCATGCTCTGCTCTCTTGCTCAGATACGTACACGAGCAGGAAATCCACCTGCAGTTTTCTCGCCTTAATAAAATGTACCAAATAATACTAAATGTTTAGTTAGTTGCACAATTACCTCTAATTAGTGTTTTGCAAATTGTAGTAACAAAGAATGAACACTTAAGATCAAGCATAATTATATATTATTTTTTACAGTTTTGATTTCAAGAATAGGAGATATTACCTGCTACATCCTCCATTTTTCTTCTTTCTTCTACATCTCAAGGGTTTTTTTCTTCCTGTGTAGACAAGTGAGTCCCAATTAAAAATCATTCCAGAAATCTTGCCATTTTTTCACACCTTTTCCCCCACTGTGATGATTTGATTGCACAAATTTTAGAACAGCTGACTCCTCGTGCACTGGCATCTCAAATATAGCATATTAAACTCCATTTTACCTGGAGTTTTCAACTGTAAATCACATTATTTTTTCCCGCTAGCAATACATAAACTCCTTTCTATTTGATCTACATTTAAAGAAAATGTATGTTTGCTAACAAAAACCTTCTAGCATAAACAAAGAATATTGCTTTTAAGAAAGCCCTAAATTTACCCTAGAGCCTTTTGTAAATCAAACAGCCCAGGCTGTTCGGCATATGATTCTTCATTTCAAGTAAGCTCCTTTAATACGATGGCATTTCAACATGACACCTTTACACTTTGTCTACAGCATAATTTTGCCAGTAATAGAATTCCCCCAATCCTAAGACCTAGACAATAAATGTGGAATTCTTGGGCACAAGTTACAGAGCCAGCTCGGTTATAATGGCATCTCAGCAAGCTATTTTCCCCTCACTGCTAGTGAGTTTATTGTTTGGTTAGTCCGAGTATCATCGCTAATGCACACTTCTTTCTTTAATTTTTGTCAAAAGGGTTCAAGAAAATAAAATTTTGAAAATTCAGATAAAACAGAGACATAGCAGGTTATGGAATAAAATAGAATCTAATGGGTTGAGATTTAATTAACATACAAAGAAGAGCAAAACAGAAAGAAAAGATGTGTGTAGGAAACTATTCATATTTATAGCAATCCAAAATGCAGGATTATTTTTCATATTACATATCGGGTATGAATATAAAATATTGTAAAAAATAAACATTTGAAATAGAGATACAATCTGTAGAAAGAAGCAATTGTGTCACCCTGAATGAAACTGAAATATACAAAGGGAAATATACAAAGTTTTCAAATATTTTTAATTGAGCTAGCTGCTAAAAATTGTTTGATCTCTCTCATTTCCTGCATCACAGCTCTCAGACATAGCTCCTGAGGAACAGCAGTCATGGAAAATTGATCTGTTTCTGACAGATGGAGTGGAATGGACACAGTCACAAGAGTTTGGTGCTATTTCCAAAATATTTGCTGGAGATTACTATACCTGTACCAGGCTGGTATATACGTATGTATCTTTTAATTTCAAACTAGCTTCTGGACAGACTGGTGTATTACTTCAAGCACTCCTTTATCAATTATTAAAATTAATATAGGAGAGCGCAAATTGAAGCAGCTTATGTGTCTGCATGCATCTGTAACTTCCATGGGAAAAGGCAGACAGAAACCTTTCTCAAACCCCTGCAACCGAGTCCTGCAGAGACTGCCAGAGTTCTGGGGCACAACACACTTGACTGGCACAATCTGTAGTGGAAAGGGTTCGTAGGATTTGTTGTTTCTGTAGTGTGTGTGTGTATACAAATATACAGATGTATATGTGTATGTCTGTGTATATCTACTAAGAGTTATAACAGTTACTGAAATAAAGCAAATGCTGTAGCATAATCATACTGAAAGTAATGAGTGTATTATTGGTTCTATGTATTTTTCAATTAATTAAGAAAAAGGTTTTCATGCACCCTGCACTGTATGCAAGAATTGCCAAAATGTTACCAGAGTTTAGTATATTATCCTGTCTCTGTTCAGCAAAGCTCAGCAATTTAAATCAAATTCAGAGATGAAAACAATTGTTTCCAAATAAAGAAGATAGCAGAAGCTGCAGTTGCTTGCACAATTGGCAAGTGTCTCCAGTAACACTTGCCCATGTTTAAATATACCACATTTCTACAACACAGACAATAGAATTGAATGTTAAACAGGGTTTTGGCCTGAAGCTCACATGAATGATTTTCTGTGTAGCACTCTGGACTTCTTATCAAAATTGCAGTCTGCGTCCTTTTTAAAGAATGAAACGCAAATATGGCCAAGTCAACTCCCTGTTCAAAACTGTGACAGTACTAACATTTAATTAATAATGAGTCCATTTGTTTGTGCAATCTCAGAGTTTTATAGCAAATATATTTAGTTCAGTGAATTGGCTCCATTAACATTACTATTCTGGAGACTAGAGTTCAAGATCAATTTCATATTTGCATCTTAAACTTTGTGTAATACTAAAAAAATACTTTGGACAGTTTTACCAACACTATTTACCTACTTTAAGATTCACTTCACAAACAAATGCTGTGTAAGAATTGAACAATAAAAACCTCCAACAAACCCACACACACAAAAAAAAAAGGACAATGAAGTGAAACTGACATTCCAACCACATAAATATATAAAAGCTAAAAGCCTTTCCCACCGTTTTTTGTTTGTTTTTTTAAATAGACACAGATTGTTTTTCTCTTGGCTTACAAAGAGGAGAGTACATGTTTGCAAACATTGCTAGTAAAAAGAAAAGCATGTTAGCCATCTGCATAGGTGCCCAATACCGCATCTGCTACATAATGTGAAAGTTCATCTGACTATGAAACTACGTGAGCCAGGACAGATATGAGTGTTTCAAATGCTACGTTTTCACTTAAGGAAATGGGTGACCCAAAACAATATTTTACTAGACAACCTGAAAACACTTTGCTAACAGAAAACTGCCTGAAATCAAAATTCCCATTTTATCTAAGCCCTCAAACTTGTGTATCATTTTCATCTGCAACAGTGAATCTTTGTAAAATGTGCATCTCCCCCATTTACTGGTTTGTCTTTTATTTCAGTGCAGTAAGCATTATAAGATTATTACATTCTGTACAGTTGATTACACATAGGGGAGGGTGATCATGAACTGAAACTGCAGAACTCAAATGTGATCTGCCTGTGGCTGTGCGACCAAATGAACTGCAAGACAATCAGCCCCCACGAGTAACAGATGTGAAATGAATGACAATCAAACTAATAAAGGAATTCTTCAAATGTGGTGAGGCAGCTCCTGTGCAAACTACAAAAACCTTTGAAACTAAGAGACATATTTAGCCAGTCCTATTGATGGTTTCTCAGCACTGTCACCTGAGAGTAACAGAGGGAAGAGAACAAACAACATACAGGAAGAATTTTATTTTCAATAAAAAGTTAAATCGTGTGGTTTACTTTGTTGAGAAAAGGAAGATGAGAAATTCTTGGCTTTGGCCTCAGTGCAAAGAATAGCTGGTGTTTTATGGGATTGTCAGTGAGTTTTACTTTCTGTGTAGACATCTACCTTCCCAAAGATATAGAAATTATCTAAAAACTTCTTTCAATTCCTGTACATGACAGCAGTGAGAACATTTATAGATCTGTTGGGAATTTCTCTATGCATTAGGAAAATGATGTTTAGTTAATCAAACAGGTTTGGAAACTTCTGCATAAATGATTATATATATATTTTTAGAAACATCAGGATAAAATAAAGAAATTAAATTAGCGGCTAATACTAAATTTCCAGTGAGTCAGTAAAACCTCATCAACTGTCTTACTCCTTTCCATAGGATGAAGATATATTTAAAGGGGTAAGTGCCAACTACTGTTAAGGTTAGGTCTTCATACTAAAGTAGGTACTGGTACTCAGAGGATAACCAAGACTGAAGAAACCTTGTTGTGGTGGGTTACTTTAATAGTAAATTTTACTAACACTGCTTTTCTTGGTGCCATTATTCTGGTAAGGAAACATTTTTAATGTATGTGCTTAACTATGCTTCATTCTTTGAGAAATTCTCGAATACCCTTTCTCCTCAACTCTATACTAGTTTATGATGTCAAGTGCCATTCAAAGCTACACGCAATGCCTCTGAATGGGGAAGTTTGTGAAACTTACTGCTTGGACTTGTTTCGGTATTTATCCGGAATCTAACTAAGCTACGTTCACTTCTGAGGGTGAGCGCTGAGCGAGCTCTGGAGAGCCCATTTTCAGCTACCTCCTTGCAGCATCTCCAACGTAAGACAAAAAACTTCTCTTAGAAGGTCCTGTACACCTCGGGCACACCCTGATATTCCTGCAGATGTCCCCTGCAGGCAGGGCATTTCCTCCTGTTCTCTCTCCTGCCCAGCGCCTGACGCCGCCAGCCCGTACACCGGCTGCGGAGCTCCGCGCTCAGCGCCCCCTCACAGGGCCCCTCGCGGGCGGCGGGGGCGGGGCGGGGGCGGCCCC
>WBNO01026820.1:47900-88094 GCA_013400575.1 Peucedramus taeniatus | reverse complement strand
GAGCGGCTTTAATTCCGCCCAAGCCTGCGGGCGGGAAAGCGCGGCGGGAAGGGGGCGGTTGGCGGCAACATGTCATGGACCCCCTTGCAGTTCCCGTGGCCGCCGCCTCCTTGTGGCGTTCGTGCCGCGCTCCAGACCCGCTTTCGCCTGCGACACGCCGCGTTACTCCGCAATGGCGGCGCGGGCAGGAAGAGACAGCGAGCGGGAGAGGCGGCGCTTCCGCCGCGCGGCCCCGCGGGCTGCGGCCGCCATTTCGCAGCGCTCCGGCGCGTGGGTGAGAGGGGCCCGGCCCTCGGCCCGGGGCAGGGCTGTGGGCAGCAGAGCCCTTCGTAGCAACCCCGGGGACACCGAAACTCACGGGCGCGTGTTCGGGCAGCAATAGGACAAGGCGAGCCCTACACGTGTGTGCGTCATTGTTCTGCTCTCCCTGTGTTCCTTTCCCCCCTTCCTTCCCCGGCCCACCGCCCTCCAGCGTAAGCTACCCGGAGTAGTGCGGTAGGGATATTCTTTAACACATTTTATACACAATGTTTTCGAAAGAGAGTTCAGAAACAATAAAATCGTTTATTGCAGTACTCAGCATCCTCGCAGAGGAATGCTGCAGCACATTGTAGCACCTCCCTAGTATCTCTCACCCTTCCCCAGAGGCACTTTAAGCCTGCCGGGAGTCTTTGCTACCCGGGGAGCTGGGGAAAGAAAAACTAGAGAGGTCTCTTCTTTTCCTTCACTCCCACAATTGCACTTGCAAAAGACCCAGGACATTCGGTGGCATTCTGCCATTAACCTGGTGAGCAGCATAAAGTAGTCTGCACAAACCTAGAGAAACCCTCATCCTACCGGAGGGAAAGTCATGGTACTCTGCCCTTGCTTTCCTTTCTTCAAAACCTAAGGTTTTACTCAAGTGTTTCAGAGTATGGCAAGCAAAAATAGTGGGTTTTTTTTGTGTGTGTGGTGTTCTTTTTATCTTTATTCCTTTCACTGAAAGCTGAAACCTTAAAAATTACGATCTGATAAACCCAACAGCTCACACTGGTTTCTTTTTTACATTAAAAACAGAAGAAACTGGATCCCTTAACTAAAATAGCTGAAAATAACTTTTTCATGTAAGCAAATGCGTTCAAAGCATTGGAACGAGCTTGAGAACCTATCACATCAGGTATTAAGCTAATACCTAGGGGTTTTTGTCAGGCACGTGTTCCTTTTAGTGTTGGGAATACACTACCAACACACTTAAAACTGGGAATTATTTTTTCCTGCTTTTAACTTCTAGGTTTGGTAAAACACTCTTCTCTGTGCACTTTAGGTCCAACTTCAGTTGCTTACAGAAAAGACCAGTGCATTTCCATAGTAATCTCTGATTGGATGGGTGTAGTTCCATCTTGATAATGTCTGGTTTGTTTCTGTTAGCTTCTTTTCTTCTGTAAGAGATAGAGCAGCATTGTGAGTAATGAGACATGTCCTGCTGACTTCTTTATCATAATTTAAAGCTTTCCTTGGAGACTGCTTTAAGTTCTGTAGCTAAATTGCAGTATATGATTGCTCAATGCTAGTTTAACTAGCGTTTAATAACAAAAGTATTCTGAGTATTTTTATTCAGAGTTAAATAGAATGTTTTGTTCATGATGATAAGAATTTAAAAATTTAGGGCTGTCAGCTTTTACAAGGTTCTGTAAGGCAAAATAGAAATAGGACTGAGCAGGGCTGTGTTTCATATGGGCTGATGATGTACATTAGCAAGAAGACAGCTCTCTTTTAAGCCTCAAGGCCTTCATTGGCCATTAGGACAGAGACCATGCCCAGAAGCTTTTTGTTGGCCAGTGTAGAGCCTTGCTGGGGAAAGCAGCAGGTGGCAGCTTCAGAAAGGGATTCATACTTTCCATTACTTTGAAAAGGTATTTAAATAACCTTACTCCTTTACTCCCTAACAATTCCTAAAGCCTTATTTTACCATACATTTAGTTTGTAGAAAGCCCTTGTAGTGCTAGTGTTCTGTTTCATACCTCCCTTACATGACTTTAAAAACTGAACAGCTCAGTTGAAGTACTTAAGTCAAACTGATGTTTGATTTAAAGGATTTCAAGAGCAGGTTTAACATTATGTAGCAAGGAAGTGAAGATAATACAAAGACTCTGATGTCACTTTATAAAACCTTTAAAATTGTTAATGCATTAAAGTGTGATATTTGTGATTTCACAGTTGAGTTTAAGTTGAAGCTGGATTTTAACATGAAGTTATGTGTAAGAATATCCATTTAGAATAACAGCATATACTGCTCATTAGTGGAGACCTGCCTGTCTTTACATATGCAGGAACAAAATTTGCAGGAAAAAAACTTTTAAAAAAACCCACAACCCAAACAAACAAACCTCTTCCAGAAGTACACTTAATCTTGTAAATATCTATGCTTTTAAATGCAGCACAAGTATAGTTTTACTGAAGTATCTTATGTAGTTAACAGTATTGCATTTTGGCTACTGTAATAAATTAGGCTTCAAGAAGCATCCAGAGTAGTAATGAATACTGGCCAGAGATAAACGAATACATTAATACTAGGACTAACTGAAGGATCCTAGGAAGTTTTATAGAAAAAAGGCCCAAGGGAACATGATTTTTTTTTTTGTTTAAATGTGCGATTATGGATTAATTCACTGAGCTTATCTTGTAAAAGGTTTCCTATTTGTAGTGGGACATACATTACATAGTACAGGGCAGTAATCAAATATATAATGTGGAAGCAAAAGTAATGCAGATGCTTCGTGCTACAGACTCCTGAGGATCAGCAGTTCTTGATGTTGCAAGGTAGTATCAGTAAGGGGTTCTTGCACTACTCTTAGTGGAAGGTATTTTTTAACTATACAAGACATCCTCTAGTGTTCCACACTGCTGGATAGCTGACTACAGGAGGTAGTCATCAGAAAGTTCTAATAAGCAGTATTTGCAAAATGTTACATGCTTTGGGGGTTAAAAATCCAAAGAAGCAGAATTTACATAGTGAATTTGGGTATTGAAGGTGGAATTTGCTTGCTGTGTATCAGTTGTATTTATAATTGTTTAGTCAGACAGTAATAGATGAAGGTTTGCTACAGATGATAGCACTAGTTTGTATAGTGAGCTTGACTGGGATAGCAGATTTTTTTTTACAGCTCTTTTCAATTGTTAGCTATGTAGCCTGAGGCTTTTTATCCTACCCTTTTAAATACTTCTGGGATTTTTTTTCTACTTTGACCCATTTCTTCCTGCAAAGCTACATCTATGCATTGCAGCCAGAGAAGGCCCTGTGTGACAGGAACTGGGGTAAGTACTGACTTATCCAACCTGTTTTCTAGGTTTCCTAGATCTAAAAGGCCGAGTTAGAGTACCCCTCCAAAATGGCTGCTATTAAGGAAGAGAGAGAGGTGGAAGACTACAAGAGGAAAGGAAGACGATCCTCACAGGTGAGAGGATGGGTTTTTTTATTAATAAAGTAGTTTTAAGGGGAAAAGATGAAGAAACCCCCAAGTTAACCATTTCTATCTGATACATTAATATCTTTTTTTTTTTCTACCTTCTTCATCCCCGTATTAGTGGAGTAACTTTAAATTGCAGTTTATTACATACTGTTTTAAGGGGTGGGGTGTTAAGCATAATGGGGAAATTTTGCTTGTCTAGCTTTCTGTTATAAGAAAACTGATTAAATACATGTTTCTGATTAAAGCAAGGTGGAATTATTAAATTCATGTATCCTCAGAGTATCAGCAGGAACTTGATTACTTCTACCTTCAAAAGTCCTGTTTTTAGTGGGAATGAAGACAGGTTCCTATTTTCTTTTCTTTTTTCCTTTTTTTTTTTTTTTAAGTAAAAATGGTTGCCTGATAGTCACTGCAAATGAAAGCGAGCTGTACTAAGTAAAAATAACTGTTTTCTTTTGCTTCTAGCAGAAATACCGTAGACTGAATAAGGTGCGTAGTATAGAGAAGATGTTGGGGCTGTTTTTGGGAGGATGGGAGCTAGTTACTTTTGGGGCAGGGTGTGGAAGTGGGAGGGGGGGAAGTTCTTAATACCCTTCAGAATATAATTTTAAGGTCAGCAAAAAGGGTATTAAACATGTTTATATAGCTTATAACTGAGGCATTTTATCTTCGTTTATTTGGATTTGTTTGCTTTCTAACATTATTTTTTCAGGTTGCCTGAATATTTTAGCTAGTTCAAACCAACTTATTTCTGGAATGATACACTACTGCAATGTGGGAGGGCCTATACACTTGAGTTAAGAACAACCTTGTCCGATTTGCATGTGTCTGGTAGTGTATGGTTATTTTGTATTGAAGTCCAGTGTGTAAAGTCCTTCTGGAAGGAGTGTAGAAAACTCTCACTCATTTGGACTTTGAATTGAGTGTAACGGGGGTTGATCAGCTGCATACTAAATAAGCTCTTGTAGTTCACAGATTGCCCTGCAATGATCATAAAAACTGCTGACTTTCTAGAGAACAGGTTTGTCAGAGAAGGTTGCTGAGGCCCAGTGCCTGTAAGCTTTCCTGTTGCAGGAGGCAGTCCAGGATTGTAGTGCCTGGGGACAGAGTGGTCTCAGGTTCAGCCACAGCTGAGTGTAGGTTTGGTGACAAGGCATTTTGTGGACACTTGCTGCTGCTCAGAGATAAAATGCATGGGACAACTCCAACCCAAAACTGCCTTGAGAGAGAAATACTGCAACTCCAAAAGGCTGATTATTCCAAACCCCTGCTGTAGGATATTTCACTTGATGGCAACCTCAGGATAGAAGCAGTATGTATCTGTAGCAGCATTGTCTCAAAAGGTGTCAGGATTTCTGCAAAGAGGAGGATTTTTGCAGGAATCCCAGGGGGTTCTAGCTGCCATCTTCCCCTCCCCCGGAGTGTTGGGGGTTTCGGAAGTGCTGGGAGGCAGCGGTGCGGTTCTGCTGGCGGCAGGAGGCGAGCAGAGGGGCCGGCNCCGCCTTCGGCTCCATATTGGCGGCGCGGCGGCCGCGGCTGAGCACAAAATGGAGGCGGCCGGGCCCGCGCAGTGCTTGGGCTTTAGTGGGGGAAGGCCAAACTCGGGGCAGAAGAAGAGTTTTCCGCTTCCGCAGAGCCGTGTAATGTGTCTGGAAGCCCCTCTTGACGGCTTAGGGGGTGAAACAATGTCTTGCCGACTAAAGGCAGGCTGGACGGTCTTGCAGCTGCTGTGCCCACTCCTGCCAGAGGAGTGCTGCAAAATGGCGTGCTCGCCTGCCCTGTCAGCTGAGCAGGAGGCAGCCTGACTCCGATAGCGCAGGGTGGAAGTTACACTGAGGGAGACATGTGTTCTGCAGGATTTTCTGTGCAGGAAAGACTGCTATTAGGAAATAACTTGCAGCAGAACAACTGAGAAACAGTGTATTGTGTAATAGAGGACAGCACTCTGAAAACCCCAGTGAGAAAAAACTGCCTAAAAAGCCAATTTCCTAATTCTCTGAGAAAGTATTGCCTTCTATTTTTTGAACAGAGTTCCTATAACATGTATGTGTCCTAAGGATAATTCTTGTCCAGTAGAACAGAGAAGCTGTAACAGCAGGTGTTCTTCCTGCTGTCTGAGAACAGTAGTTCTTGGGCACATAATAACAATATGCAGAAAAGAACTTCACTTTTCCTTACCTGAAAAATTGTGGTTATTCTTTCAAGGTAAAAGCACTCTGAGTTGTTAGCTGGAAATGCTCATAGCCTTGAATAATATCAAAGAACTGTAAATAGTCTGTCCAGTTTTTCCTTACATATGTTTCTGATTTTGGAGGAGTCTAATCTTCACAGTTTTACATAATAAATGTCTTTCAATATGTATAAAAGAGTTTGAAACCCTTAGTGTTCCCAGCTTTAACATAACCCAACTAAAATTTGTCAGTAGATTTTAAAAATTGGAATCAGTAACAGATAACAATACTTGACCTAAAGCAGTTCCTATATGCTGTAGGTGTATAATCCTATAAAACTGAAAGTTTCAATGTAGTGAGAAGGGAGATACTTTTTTTAAATGCTTTTGTAGTCTGGACCACTTGGAAGACACTAGAAGCTTTACTTTGTGAACACAGGACCATTGACTATTACTGATTCATATGATGATCCTGAGGTAACAAAGCCTTAAATAGAAGGCTGTTACCAAGAATGCTAGGGTTCTTTCTAACAAAATTCAGCAAGTGTAAGGGCAGGGATTTACTTCCTAGACACCTTTTCATGATCTTCCTTACTGCTTGCTGTAGTACAAGCTAAGTATTATAAGCTAATGGTTTGCTACAGCACTGTATAATACAAAACCTCAAAGGGGCTGAAGCCTTCCTGGCCAGCCCTAACAGTGTGGCAGAGGTTAAAGCACTTCAGATTTCAAGCAGAATGTCTACAGATGGAAATCTGTGGCTCTTTTTATGTAGTTCACATCAGGATAATGCTGCATCTAGTCTGGTTTTATGGACTGCAGCAGAAACAGTGAAGCCTGTTGAACACTGATGCTGCAGAACTGAAGTCATACACAGCATAGCTGGCCAGAACCTTGTGGAGTGTTTACAAGCACAAAAGTACCCACTTGCTAAATGAGATTTTTAATCTGGTTGCTTTTTGTAAGACTTCTCTGACAATGGCAGTTGTGAAACATTTTTTTCTGATCTCCTCGTGAAATGTACGGGGAAATTCCCTGTCTAGTAAAAAAGTGCAGCACTGAAACAGAGCAGAAGCACAGTTGTACTCTTGAGCCCATTTCAGTCATGTGCCGGTAAACTGGGATCTGCAGATTGGCACTTTTAAACATAACTGGTCATATATAGGCAGTATTACTAAAAACTGTTAAACTTGATTGTTCTGTGATGCTTGCTAAGTTACCAATCTTATTGCAGTAGTTGTTCCCACTACTGATTATTGATGAGTTGTTACTCATGGCATTTTTTTGTCTGAAAGACAGAAAGGTCCATGTTATCTCATATTTAAGAGGTATTTCCCATAACACTAAAATCCACATGTGTATTTACACTTTCTTGCTTGCATGTAGTCCAGTAATAGAATTATCAAAGTACAAAATTTATATTTAAAGGAATTTAGTATTGATATGCTTCATAGAAAAGTATAAAGGTAACTTTTCAAAATGGACATCCCCAAAGAATCGACTCTTAGCCCAAGCAGGAACCTTTTTTCCTTGTGTACTGCGTCCTTAAATTTTTTTGTAGTTCTGCATATTTATGCTTCATGAAGTGTTAGAACTTCCTTTATCTAGCAGTGCTTCATCCCCAGTCCCTACAGTGCGAACTGAACTCAAAGATAGGCACAGAATGAAAGCGCTTCTGGGTGGTGGGGAGCAAATAAGTTACCTAGTATACTAAAATTCCTTTACTGTTTACATTTTAGAGCTCTTTAAGTTGTTAGTATTTTAATTAAAATCATACCTCATTAAGTGTTTACTATTCTGCTGTCGAAACCCATTAGAAGTCATTGTTTTTATGTAAATGTATTTCACCTATTTGTAGTTATGATGTGCACAGATAATTTCTAATAATTCACTGAAATTGTAATTCTGTGATTTGTATTCAAAATATTTTTTCTATTTTTTCATTTTCTAGGGCCATGAGCCAAAGGAGCCAGAGCAGTTGAGAAAGCTGTTCATTGGAGGTCTGAGCTTTGAAACAACAGATGATAGCTTGAGAGAGCACTTTGAGAAATGGGGCACACTCACGGACTGTGTGGTAAAGTCTCTGTTTTTAGTTGGTGCTTTTGAAAGGGTTAGGTACTTGAAGTAGCACAGAAACGCAGAGTGCCTACTTGTGTGTTTGCAGGTGATGAGAGACCCACAAACAAAACGTTCCAGAGGCTTTGGCTTTGTGACTTACTCCTGTGTGGAGGAGGTGGATGCTGCCATGAGCGCTCGACCACATAAGGTTGATGGACGCGTGGTTGAACCAAAGAGAGCAGTTTCCAGAGAGGTGAGTTAGTGTTCCAGTTAACCACCTATCCTAATCTTTACCTACTACTTTAAACACTGAATGTCATTTTTGGCTTTGCAGGATTCTGTAAAGCCTGGGGCACACCTCACAGTAAAGAAAATATTTGTTGGTGGAATTAAAGAAGATACAGAAGAATATAATTTAAGGGAGTACTTTGAAAAATATGGGAAGATTGAAACCATAGAGGTCATGGAAGACAGGCAGAGTGGAAAGAAGAGAGGCTTCGCATTTGTAACTTTTGATGATCATGATACAGTTGATAAAATTGTTGGTATGTAAGCTCTTCAGTAAGAAACGATTTAGGGGGGGATAAAAGTTGTTAAGAGTTCAGAAGAGCAGTGTGTGGAATGCAATGATGGCATAATCAGCTGCATTACTATAGTAAAGGATGGGGTTGATTTCATGTTACTTTTCAAAGTGTGCACGTCTTACAGTAACTTTCTATGAGAGTTTTACAGCGTATTGCAGTGATATGATTTCTAACTTTCCTTTTTCACTATTTTCTGTAGTTCAGAAATACCATACTATAAATGGACACAACTGTGAAGTGAAAAAAGCACTCTCAAAACAAGAGATGCAGACTGCTAGCTCTCAGAGAGGTGAGTTGTAGTTGTGCATAGCTGTTTTGTGAAACAGGTTTTCAATTAATGTAATTCAAGTGAAATATTTTGTAGGTCGTGGGGGTGGCTCAGGCAACTTCATGGGCCGTGGAAACTTCGGAGGCGGTGGAGGGAATTTTGGCCGAGGAGGAAACTTTGGTGGGAGAGGTAAATGGCTGGAATATTATTACAGAATGTGATTTACATTTTGGTTTTTTTTGGTGGGTTTTTGGTTTTGGTTTTTTTTTGTTTTTATTTCCTGTTTCAGTTGGCTTAAACACTTAACACGTTTGTTCAGGAAAACATTCTCATCTGTTTTGTGTTCTAGGAGGCTATGGGGGTGGTGGTGGCGGTGGTGGGAGCAGAGGAAGCTTTGGGGGTGGTGACGGATACAATGGATTTGGTGATGGTAAGTGTACTGTTCACTTCCTTTTCCCCCAATGTTAGAATGAACTGTAAGTCTTGCCTTCACCTTGGAAGCGAGGTCTGTTTTGGTGATAATGGCAATAATGAAAACGAAATGTCGGCATTGTAGAGCTGAGAAGAGTTAACTTTTTTTGTTCTCCCCACAAAATGATGGGTGGAAAAAATACTCATCTATATTTACCCTTTAGAAAAATTTCATAAGGTCATGAGGGAGCTGTTTAATAGAGAACTAAATGAAGATTCTTATGTCAGTTAAGGTGACTAAAAGTGATAAAAGCAGTAAATAAATGTTTCCAGTAAACTCTTAAGACTTCTTGTGGTTCAGTGGTATCTTTTTTGTGATGCAGTTAGGATGGGTATCCAAAATGCATCTGAAGAGAAATACAGCAATTATCAAAAGGCTAAAAAAAGCAGTTACCAGAATACAAAAAGGGATGAGGGAAGTAGCATGTATATAATTACTTAGGTCCTGTTTTTAAAGGCATGGGTTTTTTTTCTCAATAAATAGTTTAGATAACTTATGCAACCACAATGAATATAATACAGGAAAAGTGCTGTGGGACATTTTTATTGTACAAGTGTGTTGGTTTGGGTTTTTTTGTTAAATGCATTTTTTTTTCTTACCAGTATTTAGCTTTGGTGTGTTAAATTTGACTTTTTCTTTTATTCAAAGGTGGCAACTATGGAGGTGGTCCCGGCTATGGCAGTAGAGGAGGTTATGGTGGTGGTGGAGGACCAGGATATGGAAACCCAGGTGGTGGATACGGAGGTGGAGGAGGAGGATATGATGGCTACAATGAAGGAGGAAATTTTGGTGGTGGTAAGATTCCAGCTTTAATTTGACATCCGTGGTTCTTGGGTTTCATTTCTCGATGCCTGAAATACAGTAATTCATAAAATGAGTTGTATGTCTAGGTTTTAACGTAGAAGGCTGTTTTGCATAAGGAAAGTTCTTTTTCATGGGGATCAGCTTTGATAAACTACAACTTTGTTTTGCCAGGGGTGTATTTTTGAAAAAGCTTTGGCTATAAATCTGTGTGTGGAGGCAGAGTACGGGAATTTTAATGGTTTTGACCATTTCAAGTATGCTGTCCTTGAATACCAGTTCACAACACGTAGATCGCATCTTCCTTTGTGAGGACTACAAGCACAAATTTTTATAAGCTTTTTTTAGTTTTTGCCCCAAATTTGGGGAGTTAAGCTGCAAAAACTGCTAGATATCATACTATATTTTCTGATTGATGAATGCAGCATGTCCAGTACAGTTCCATCATTTTTTTGGCGCGAATAAACTGTAATTTACATTATTGTCATATGTGTAAAGTTGTGCAGTAGAAGAATAATGGTAAAATTAATAGTTTTCTGATTTTGGGGGCCTTAATTTGGCCTGTTGGGTTAACATCAAATTGCCTACTCAAATGTGCTTATAATGTGATGTGTTTCATCTTTAATAAAATACTGATTTCTAATCGTGAAAATACCAAGGGTCTTCAGTTACTTGTGCATTTTGCATAGAGGTAACATCAAAATACATTAATTTTAAATTGTTGTAAACTACTACAATTTGTTTTTACATTGGATATTGGAATTCGGCGAGTTTTGTGTCCTAGGTGTTGAACAAACATGGTGTTATAAATTACTTGTTTCAGGTAATTATGGTGGAAGTGGAAACTACAATGATTTTGGCAATTACAGTGGACAACAGCAGTCTAACTATGGTCCCATGAAAGGTGGTGGCAGCTTTGGTGGCAGAAGTTCAGGCAGTCCCTATGGTGGTAAGTATGATTTTTTACAGAAAATATTTTTTGAGTTAAAATCAGTTGTTCTTTTGGTTATGAACTTATGAACTTACGAACTTATGTACAATATGCACACTGTTTTTTTAGGTGGTTATGGATCTGGAAGTGGAAGTGGGGGCTATGGTGGTAGAAGATTCTAAAAATGCTACCAGAAAAAGGGTAGGTGTAATGCATATTTATAATGATGATTAATAATGTACAACTGTTCACTGAGAGTAATAATTTTCTTATCCTGTATTCAACAGGCTACAGTTCTTAGCAGGAGAGAGAGCGAGGAGTTGTCAGGAAAGCTGCAGGTTACTTTGAGACAGTCGTCCCAAATGAATTAGAGGAACTGTAAAATCTGCCACAGAAGGAGCGATGATCCATAGTCAGAAAAGTTACTGCAGCTTAAACAGGAAACCCTTCTTGATCAGGACTGTCATAGCCACAGTTTGCAAAAAGTGCAGCTATTGATTCATGCAATGTAGTGTCGATTAGATGTACATTCCTGAGGTCTTTCTCTGTTGTAGCTTTGTCTTTCTTTTTTCTTTTTATTTTCCCATTACATCAGGTATATTGCCCTGTAAATTGTGGTAGTGGTACCAGGAATAAACAAATCAATGAATTTTTAACTTTTCAATATTTGTGTAGTTCAGTTTTTCCACATTTAGTACAGAGAATTCTATAACAGAACTGAAATGTAGTTTAGGGTGTTTCCTTGTTAGTTAATAGAGAAGATAAATGCATTTCTCAATTACTATTTTGTATTAATTTAAAGTTAACAATAGAAACACCTATTGATTTGCAGTCTTAAGGGGTCTAGTCTCAGTGTATATACGTAACTGTCATTGACATGAGTTACATAGGCATACAGAGGGAAAACATCTGTATGTTGCATTATAGTTTGTTTAGATGTATAACTAGGATTTGAGTTACTCAAATTAGTGTTTGTGAATCATAGAACTAAGCTTTATCTTAATGAAAACTTCAAATTACTTTTTGGTTTGTGCATATTTTTTTAATTTGTAGTTCTGTATTAGTACTAGCGCTTCAAGAAAATAAGGCATGATAAATATTTTAACAAGACCAACTTTAGACACATGAAAGCTGTCTCCAGCCTCATTTGAGATGCATAAGGGATAACTGAAGTTGTTTAAGTCTTGGGTGGAGAGAAAAAGAAATTTGCTTTTTACCTTTATATTTATTGTAATTCCCGAGAAGTTAAGGTGGGGGGAATCAAGTGCCTGTTTCCTTGGGATATACAATGATTCTGTTTCAATAAAACTATACTTTGGGGAGGGTGGCTTGGAATTTTCATCCCCTTTGTCCCCGTTTCCTTCTCCCTCGCACCAGACTGCACTGTTTCAATTAAATGAGGCGTCATAGTGAGAGTAATAGGTATGTTCCTCAATCATTTAATGGCTATATACTTTCTTGCATGCACCCTAGGCTATTTTCTGGACACATGCTTCTGACTGGGAGCCAAGGGTAGCACAGGTGTAATCACTGGCAGTCCCAGGTAATGTGCTCCAAAAGCCCATTCCCCATGGGCTTTTAAATAGTAGAGTCCTTGAGCTGTTTCCCTGGCAGACGTCTGTGCTCAGCTGAGAGCTCAAAGATGAAAACACGATCTAGTTGTATTTTACTGACTAGATGCACTCCCACAATGTAGAGGGGTACAGTCCCCAATCCCACAGGTAGAATGATAGTGTGCTACAACTGGGTTTGGTGCAGTGGAGTAGAAAATTTGACCAGTACATAGAGCTAGAAATTGTACTTAATTCTCACTGCTGACCTCCAAATTAAGGCACTGCAGTCTGTCCTGTCCTCATCTGATGTGAATTCTCTTGACTATTGCCAGGCCAGTGCTTGCTGTCAATTCAGACTCAGAAGAGTAGGGACCCAGTCAATAAAAGAAATACTCAGACACTTGGCAATATGTATTGGAATTACTCACACCTGTTTCACTTCTGGGTCAATGTGCAGTATAAGGTAAATGCAATTCCAGTGTAGGAATGAATCTGCAAAGATGTATGAAATGGCTTAAGGCATAATCAGTCATATTAATGGATTATAATTTTTAAGAAGTGGTAGAAAAATAAGTGTGTTGTTTGAAAAAAGAAATTAAACATATGTTATTTAAATGCTGTTATTGGAGTGTATTTAGACTGCAGTACACTAAAACAAGGAACCAGTGTCAAGATGGTAGCCTATGAAATGGATTTCAAAGTCTGCTTATTCTTGTCTGTGGAGTTCTGAAAGATCTCAAAAGTTAAAGCAAGAATTGGTGGTTTAGTGAATGCTTCTGTTGTTGTACGTGTTCATTTGGGCTTGGGGTGGGGGGGAGGCTGTACTTCAATAAAGGCATTTTTTAAACAACCCATTTGGAGTTTGAAAACATGGGAAACTAAACCACAACTCACTAGGGAGTGAGACACCTGACTTCTGACTTGCTTTGTACATTACTATGCTAGAAGATGTGTAGACTTGCACCTGGGGCCTGCATCTGATTGCAGGGACAACTGGAGGATGGGGTTGATGTCCCTTCTGACAATTGATCTGGTATTTCTAAATTTTTTTAGAATGTATTGACAGTGTTCTTTTTAACAGGGCCTCTTGTAGCTGTACTGTGACTACAATGTTAACTTTGAAAAATAGTGTCATAATAAACTTTATGAACAAGATCTGTATGCAACCTTTTAAGAGATGGATGTAAGTGACCGCTTTGTAGGTGGGTGGGGTAGCTTAGCTGTTGTTTGTGACGTGGAAAAGTGTAAGCCATGAGGACAGTGATCCGCCAGCTTTACAGAACCTAGGATGTACTTCTTTGATCCATACATTGCTAAGGAGACTCGTAAGACAGGACTTCAGCAGCCTATTGAGTATGGAGAAGTCAGCCTAATTAAAGAATGACAAGGCAGCAGGAGCAACAGCTTCAACTTCCAGAAAAGTGAAGGAATAAGATACTGTGCTGATAGTGAGCAGCTTTCCCAAGGCTAGTTAAATCTGCTTATCACAGCTGAAATATCGAAGAAAGTCTAGCAAGAGTTCTTCACCTTTTGGAACCTCCTTGAGTGATAGCTACTTGAGTTGACTCAAAATCAATAGGTCTAGCATTTAGACCTGAAAGGAAGGGCAATGAGCATAGGTAAGGTTTGCCTTTAAAATTTTTCATGAATTATAAAGAGTGGTGGGAGGTTTTTAAACAAGGTAAGAGTAATTTCTTTAATTTTCAGGTTGAATGAGAAGCTGCTGCTTGACAAAATGGGGAATGTCTTGCACATCCTCTTCAAATGAAGGTTTCTGACTGGGTAAGATTTGTAGTGTATAGTAAAACGTGTTTATCCCCTATTTCCTTCTAGGCTTTCCTTTGACAGTCTCTTAAGGGAAGCCATAAGTACTAAGCAGCAAATATTCCAGCACATGTCATCCAGTGTTCCCTGTTCTGGATGAGCGCTGCTTGCTGGCACATTTCCTATTCACGAATCTTCTGTTCCTGGCAGATACAAAATTGCTTCGTGTCTGAGGTCAACAAGACAAGTTGATGTTTTGAAATAATGTGTTTTGGTTACCGGGGAGTGGTCTGGGGTGGGGGGAAATTGTTCTGTGCCTTGTGGAAAGAGGTGCTGCAGAGAGAAGCCCATAAAGGCAGTGACACTGAACACTTTGGTTCTCAGCAGCATGTGACCTGCTGCTGCTGCTGCTTGCACCCCTTCTGGGAGGGAGGTTGGTGCTGGTGCCAGCTGGGATTTCCCTCTTGGGCAGTGGATCTTTGTTTACCAGGTGATGTTGTGCTTACCTGTACAAATCAAATAGCTCCCTTTCAGATTCTGGGTGCTTTCAGGCAGGGTAATTGAGGCTAACACTGTCATGATACCCAGCTGAAATCACAGTGGCATTTGTACAGGCAAATGGGATGGCAATAAAAACTCATGGAATCTTGGTATTACACAGACTGGAACATGTATTAAGTCTTGGAACATGTATTTATTGATTGTTACAGGTCCTTTTATAAAGTCCTTCAGCATTTATTTAAACTTCCCAGTACATTCCTGAGCCTGTGCATTCTTAGAAAGTCAATTTCTATTTCAGTGTTGGTTGTACTTCAGTTGCTCTGAAAGCAGTCAAATGGAACCTTGCCTAATCAGAGGCAGAGGTGTGTTCACAAACTGTTTGAAGTACTTAGACTTACCTGCTGCCTGTAGACTCCCAGAAAGTGATTCCTGACTTTATAATACACAGTTAACTGTAATTTGGAAGTAACATAGAAACTTTCATAAAATCAGAAGCTACCTAATTGAAAATCTCATGATAACTGCATGTACTTTCTAAAAAACATTGAGACAAGTTTAGGCTTAGTCAAGGTTGAGCCTAAATCTGAAACTGCAGTACAGTCACGTTGCCTTAGTGTAATGTGCCAGCTTGTTGCTGAGGTGATGAGCTTGCTTTTTTAAGCCTAAAAGTGGGAAACCTGTGCTTTTGCTCTGCTTGGCAGAGCTCCCCCAGGCATCTGTGCAACAACAGGTAATAGGGAACGGCACTGCCCCTCAGGTGCAGGGAAATGCTTTTGCACCTGCAGTGGTCTTTGGATTTTTTTTAACAGTAAAATTTTGAAAATGTTTTAACAAAATTAATTTTTAACAAAAACTTTGAGGTTTGCCTTGGTACGAGGCCTGTGTGTAGAGTAAAGCTCTATCTTTCCTTAATATGAGAGGATCCCAGGTTGCTGCAGACTTTTTCTGTGCTCTGGGTGGTTCTTTTTGCACCACATACAGAAATAGATAATCACTGTTAGAATTATTTTCACAATTTGATTTATAACACTCTTGTTAATTTGCTTAAATTCAGTTATTTATAGCCAAATCTGTTCAGAAATAACTGACCATTCTTAAGGGAGTACTAGGTCAGTGGTATCTCTGTCCAAGAGGCACTTTTAAGAGTTTAAAATTTATTTCATGGCCATGTTTTTGTTTACAGGCTTCTGTTGAAAATAGCAGCTTTAAATGGAGATGGAGATGTAAAGATGCAAACCTAACAAAGCATTGATCTCTAAGCTACAGTTGTACAGATAACAAAACAGATACAGATACAGTTTACTTGATAACAAAAATGATACTTCCAGGTAGAGAAGGCCCCGAAAGCAGCCCAGATTGATGGAAGTAACTGCTATTACAGAAAACCGAAATTAAACACAGCGTCTTAACTTTTTATATCCTTTCAATACTTAAGGTTCCTAATCTTTTCAAGCATGGATTGTGTGATGTACTGACATGCTGTCTTTGATTCCTTGTTTAAGACATTAACGTGGTTTTGATGTACTGTCTAGACTGAGGTGGAATATTCATAAATCAGTCTGTGGTCTCTGACGAATGTGTGTATCTTAAAATTGTGTGGAGCATGTAAGATCTTGAGTATCACTGAAATTCACATATCTGATGGATGATTCTTTTTCTGCTGTGGGTGCTACAGGTGACATCTCTCTCTGTTAGCTTTTCCTGAACTAAAGTAATCCAAGTATCTCCACAGAAGAAAAAATGGCCTTCATGTAGAAGATATTATCGCAAGATTGGGAACAGAGTAAAATGGTGTTAACTGGCAAAGACTTCAAGAGCAATGGTGCTAGTGTACTGACATCTTGAAACTTGTGGTTAAACAAGTTAAAACAGTGTGGAAATTTAAATATAGTCCATAATGGATTAAAATTTGTTAAAATATTTCAGTTCTGTATCAGAATAAAGTGTATCTTGTCAAATGACTTACAATCTAAAATGTGTTGGCATCACCTTTTTTTAGTGCTGTGAAGAACAGTAAGTGGTCTAGAATTATTGCAACACATCTTCTTACAGGACCATCTTTCCAACTTGGGACTTTCCAACTTTTGCAAGCCAAAACCCCTTGGTTCAGGCCAGCTTTTCAGCTTTATTTTTAATAGTTTTAAAATGGGATGTTTTGATCAGGAAACAAACGGTCTCCACGTGGCAGCTGGTCAGTGCATCAAGTCAGCAGTGTCAGGCTTTTGACTTGGCAATGTCACTAGTCACTCAGATTTGGGAGCATACTCTGTACCTCAGTCATAACAGTAATAAAATGAAGGTTATAGTTTGCAGTCTGATGTTTTTATAGATATGAGTAATGTGGATTTTCTTCCCTTAATGATATTAAGGGGTTCGATGTGAGAGCAGCCTGCACTGTGGTGGTAGTGTGAAGAACACTGGTTTAAACTGAATGCAAATTGTCCAATAGACCAAGTTACTTTAGACTGATTCTTCACCTGATGAAATTCCAACAAGGCTGCTCTTTAAACCGCAGGTTTTTTGTTGCTGCACTTTTCTTTTGGTAATGGAAGCAGTATCTTTGTATTATGTTTTAGACAAATGGATGGTACAAATACAGCAGTCGCTGCAAAGGCTGTAAGGATGCTGTTTGCCTTTGGCTTTCACATTAGTGAACAAATTAAGGAACGAATAGAAGTGCAGGGCAGGAGTTTACTGAGATGTCTGTTTTATAGCCAGTTAGTAATTAAAAGTATTTATAGTGCAGCTGTAGAGAGAAATTTCTCTGACAGACATTTGATAGTGCAGTTAATGGCAAGGGGAACCCAGGAGCTTTTTAGGTGCTCTGTGCTTTGCCACGAGCCCCTGCCTGTGTTTAAGAGTTACTGTGTATCAGTGTTGACTGTCCACGGCCATGGCTCCTGTGCTTTCTCCTTGACGCCTATGCTCTAAAATTGCCATCTTCAAATATGGATTCGTCCTCTTGCTTTAAGTGGCAGCAGTGTCCTGCATTCCCCAGTGCCCACCCATGATATGGACCATCAGTGGCAAGAAAAAAATTCAGATCAAGCATGCCTTTTAGAACATGAACAGGGATGAAGACAGTTTTTAATGTTCAGATCAACAGGTCTTACAAATTACGCATTTTCTGTATTGAAAAAATCCAGAACAATCAAGTGCAATGAGTTCCTTTGACTAGTAAACAAAACAATGCTATTTATTTGCCCATTTTTTATTTTATAAATTGTAATTTAAACTCCACAAAGCTATTCAATTCACTGAGCAGATTCCAAACAGGGCAGGTGGATGGCTGCTAGTATGCAGTTTTCCATAAGCACCAAAGTAACAGCAGGGACAGGTGATGCTTGTTCACTGAAGTCAGAGGCACAGTAGTGTATTTCTGGAACTGCTCAAAAGCCTACAGAAATTTTAGCTGGACAAAGGCATAATGCTTTAACAGATTTAAAAGAATGCCTTTGGAGAAAAGATCTCATGAATTTACATCGTGTTCAAGGAGAAAAACAAAAATGTGAGCTTAGCATAGACTTGAAACTTTGTGTTACATGGTCTTTCCAAAGGTTATTAAAATGAAGCTGAATGAAGCATTAGTAATGCTGACACTGCTGTGTGATTGATAATTATGCTACAGGAAGACTTAGCCTTGGAAAACTAGCAAGGATTTCTCTCCTTTGGGGAAATAAATGTGTATGAAGTAGAGTTTAAAAAGTTTAATGAGCTGAAAAAGCAAAATCAAACACTGTCAACTTTTATACTAAATTAATATATTAAATATAAAGCAAATATAAATGTGTAAGAAAAATGGGGAACACTATTGCATATTTATAAAAATATAAGAAGCCATCCTGGTTGTCTTGAAGAAATTATATTCAGAAGGCTAAAATCATTTTTATATATATATATCAAATCTATGAATATAACAATAGATAGGAACAGTATATAAATATGGCATATTTAAATATTTACATATATATGGAAACTAGTCAAAGTGGTGCTATAAGAAGGAAATGTCTGTTATAAAGTCAGATTAAAAATTTTGTATACGCCCATCTGCATTATGTGATTAATTTTCAACTTGCATCTTCCATAAACTAATTAACAACTTTAAAATTATCATTGCATAGACTTACTTGACAAATATTACTTAATTCTGCATTCCAACTCACAGTAAAAACTATCATGATAATGATACAAAACTAGTAACTCAGAGGACAGGAGCCAGCAGTACTGCCTTTCAAAGTTTAGTCCCTGACTGCCTGCTCTTAGGAACAAGAAAGACATTGCCATCTCTGGTTTGCTGCAGTGAATATTCACTAGGAGAGTAAGGCTTTCCATCTTCATCACGTAGCATGCTGAAGACCTCGAGGTACAAGGTGGTGAATTGCTTTTTCATTTGATGAAGGCTCCTGTCATGTTCTCCTTTTTCCTTAAGCAATTTCTCTTTCTCATCTTTTAGGTTACTCAAATCATGCTCCAGTTCTACTATATTTTCCAGTTTTCTTTTACGGCAATTTTGCGCAGCCACTTTGTTCTTGCCTCTCCTGCGTATATCTCGAATAAGTGTAAGCTGGGCTTCATTGAACTGCTCCTTAGACATCATCTCACTGAAGTCCGCAACAGGGAGATTGATGATTTTTTCAACAGGAAAAGGGATCTGCAGAGCTCTTGCTCTTTGCTCATCTCTTGTGAGATGAGCTTCTAGGCGGCCTGGAGGTTTATCTTTTGTGAAGGGAACTTTGGGTTGGCCGGGAGCAGGAGGGGGTTCTTTCTTTGGTGTGGCTGTACATGGCAAACTTGGTGTTTGAGTGCTTGGCCCTAAGGAAGAAAACACTTGATCCTGGAGGTGCAAGGAGTACACACCAGCACTGCTCTGCAGCATACTTCCAGGAGCACTATCCGTGTCTTCCATTTCAGAATCGCTGCAACCCAAAGTCTTATCTGCACAGGCAGATGATTCCACAGAGTGTTCCGGCGATGCTACACTGGAACTTGCATTCAGTGAAATACCAGAGTCAGAATCATTACACTCTGCTCTGGTCCCTGAGAGGTTGCCATTAAAAGCTTTACACAGTGCAAAGTCAGAAAGATCAATAGGTTCACTTAGAATCTCTGCCAGGGATTGACTAATAGTGTTCGTTGTTGCTGCATCACCGTTCACCTTTGTATCAATAAACGTGGTGTAGAAATCCTCACAGAAATCAGGGTTTGAAGGGGATGTGTCATTTAAAGAGTTCACACTCAGCTGGCTGGTGTCTTCTGGTGGCAAAATGCCCGAGAAGGGGCCCTCCATACCATCCAGGAAATCTGGACTGCAGTTAACCTCTTTTTTCAGCATGGGTAATGAGCTGCAGTAACTGTAGCTGTTGTGCATCTCTGCTGGCTTGGTTTCAGGGCTCGTGATTGTGCTCACCTCAGCCAGGTTATCGTTTTCAATGTTCAGGCACTAGATGGGGAATGCAAGGGAGAGGTTGAGCAACACATCTCTATTGATAAAATCCTTTTCTACAACCCAAAAGCATTAAATAGCAACCAACATGGACATAAAGGGGTTTTATAACACTGTTGTAGTCTAGATGACTACAGCACCCTTGTGCTATGAAGAGGCAATCACGGAAGATGACAGATAACAAAGCAGGAGCACAACACAACTTGTTCTGGACAAAGCATTTTAGAGTAAGAGAGCAGAGCCTCTCAGGCTCAGAGCAAGATGCTGAAGACACCCATTCCAATGTGTTATGGAAACTGCATGGAGCCCTCCTGTTCTGGTAATTGCTAGTGAGGATCCTGGAGCTGCCAGGTCTGAACTTCTCACAAACACCACTGCTAGGAATGGCATGAGTACAGAAATGTAAAATTCCTGAATGAGACTTAATGAGCATGCATACCAAACAATGACTTCTAGCACTATTACTTTCATGTCACGGTTTCTCAAAACCAAGATTCTTCTAGGATTTACTGAATGAAGGAGCTTTCAGCACAGAGCAATTTAATTCTTGGTGAAGTAAGAAGAGTGCTAACATGGAGCCACACAAACTCCCATTAGTTCAGCTGGCTAACACCAATGTGAGCATCAGACTGCTCCACTGATGGGCTTTCACAGGCTACAAAAACAATTTTCCAATGAGGTGGCAGTTGCTTAACTGAAGCTGAAATAAACAGGCCTGCTGTCCCCCAAGAGTTACTTAACTAGAGGTTGTTCATGGCTTAAGCTAAGATTTTCAATGTGAGAGCTCAATTTTTCCATTTCTCTAAACATAATTTGTAAAAGGCAGTGCCCTCATTTTAATTATCTTTTGTTTCAAGAAAATTATTCAATTACTATTCAAAATTACTGCAATAGATTATTTTGGTTTGGTTTCTTAGTGTATTTTCACCATCACTGCTGCCTCTTGACAGCCAATTGCCCTTGTTACTTATGTGTGGCCTTTAGGCCTAACACAGTAATCAGGTTAGAAAACTAGAAGAATATAAAAAATATAAAAAGATGAAGGGAAGAGGGAGAGTGGCAGGAAAAATTCAGCTCCTGCAAATTTTCACTTTAGTGTTTTGAAATATGATTCAGATTTATAGGCACTCTGCCAAGCAATCATCTCTTGTATTAATAGCATAAAGAAGAGCAGCAGCATGCTGTAAAGCATGATGGCATTCTACAGTAATATATTTGAAAATAAATTTATTCAATTTTATAGTCAAATATAAGGAAAATAGAAATATAAACATAGGATAAAAATCCCTACATATTCTCTGTATTAGCAAAGTGATTTTTTGTTCCTTTAAAATATCCATTTCAAGTACATTACAAAGTTGTCCTTACTGAATATATATGAACAGCATTCATATACATATACCTGACTCTTCTGTGTACCTAAATATATATTCTGTTATCAGCTTTAAAAAACCTTTTCCTTAGATAAAAGCTGAATGCAAAAGTAATCATATTCACACAATCAGACACTGCCAAAAAGCCCCTCAACATTTACAGGAACATGTGAAAACAATTCCTGTTGCAGATCCATGACTCACAAGTGTCCATTTTTGAGCAGCTGCATTTTAGCGATGGTCACGCTGCATCGAGTTGCACACAGAGGCAAACAGTGACTTGCTAAACATGAGGAAATTCTGACTGAGAAGTGTTTCATTAAGGCTTATCCATAAACAACTCATTTCATTCTTTCTACATGTTTTTCAATAGACTCTTTTTGAAAAAAATTAAAGCTTATATTGAGTTATAAACACCCTACAGGTGGTACAAACCAAGTCATAATCACCATCTGTTCAGATGCTATTGTACTGCCTTCTCCAAAGTACTATAGTCCTCCAAAAACATCATGCTTTGTTTTTCAGGTGCTTATCATACTAACCTGTAACTCTGGAAGGGACAGTAATTCTTCCCAAACTTGCTCTATGTTCTGCATATTCTCTGCATCAGTGGGTTGTACTAGATCAGGGGATTCAGGTGGCTGAGGATGACCAGAGGAAACAAAGGCTGGGTTGCTATTGACCTGAGCAGGAACCAGTGACTGAAATGCAGCGGAAGCAGCCTGAAGGGTTTGAACAAATAATTAAAAAGCTGAACAAAACAATGATAACTACAAAACCCACTCAAAAAATAGACATGCATTTTTCAAAGCAAAAACCTAGTTTTTGGAGTTCTACCATTTCTGCAGAACAAACAGGAGTTTCTTAAGGAAAGCATTTTTTTTAGTAAAATGGAATAATATAAAAATAGGTTCAAGCCTATTCACTGCTTTATGCCAGCTGGAGCCAGCTTAAGGAGAAAACTCAGATCACAAATTAGTCTTATGCTGAAGACAAATCTTAGTCAGAGAAGACATGAGACTGACCCCGTGGAAAACCACCCATGAAACCACTGAACTGTGCATTTTTACCTCATGCTCGTCTATAAACGGGAATGCTTCTGCCAAGAGCTGCATGCAGTCATCAAAGGACAAGTCCTCTGCTTCTGGTTTTGAAGGCTCTGTGGTCTAAATAGGAAAGTTATGAAAAAAGGTTACTGCATCTTTGAGTAACAGAAGATCTTCCATTACAGCAACACATGCAAATTCATTTTAGGCAGCCACTAGTATTATGCCTTCCAGTGAATGGAAAAAGGGTTAAACACACTCAAAACTCTGGAGTTTACCTGTGAGAAAGGAACAGGTGGCTCAGTATTTTCTGACTGAATGCACTGAGCTGGCTGCACAGGAACAAATTCACCTGTCTCTTCGTCTAACTCCAGCTGAGCAAGCAAGGCCTCCTCCTGCTCTTTTTGGAGCTGCTCTTGTCTTTCCTTTTCAAGTTTCTTCTGCTTCTCGAGTTCATACTCCTTCTGCCGCTGCCTAGAATCAAAAACTTCACGTCTTGCCCCAAGGTCTATATCTTGCCTCCAAAGGATGTCAATCAAGTTCATGTCCTGCAACAGAAATGCTTTTTTAAAGCAAGTTCCTCCCCAGCAGAACTGGTTTTGAACAACATCAAAGCTTTAAATCTCTGTATCAAATGGGTAGAGTCATGTAACTGAAGTTTATTCTCTTAATCCTAAAAAATAACCAAAATAAAACATGGCTCTATATGACCTTTCTGATGTGTGTGATCTGGTGGTTTGGTTTCTGTGGCCCACACACAGGCTCATAAAAACCAAGAATTTAGTACAAATGGTAAGGCAATACAGGAACTAGCCAGAAGAGAAATACATTCTTCTTTTTTGACTTGTCTCATAGAAAACATGAAGATACAGAATGAATTTGTCACAAAGAAATTAATTTTTAGGAGAAAAGAGAGAAATTGAAAAGTTTGACCATGTAAATTTTTTTTCACATGTTCTTGTAAAACTGCAAAAGCTGACTAAAAACATGTCAGAGGCTTCCTGAAGTAACTATAATAGCCATACTGCAAATTGTACTTTGGAATACTAATGTTCCATTCTGGTATTACTCCTAAAGATCAGCAGAACAGAGCTTCAGACCTGCAAGAGAATTTGGTTCCAAAGACATCAAGTGACATAACATCACTAGCACTAAAGACAATTAAGACTCTTAGTAAAAAATTGTAATTTAAAGCTTAGTCTGTGTTGATGTTCTAAATGTGGCTGGTTTGGAGCAGCCAAGTATAAACAGTGGTTGCAGGGTCTCAAATATTGTAAATGAGTTGGCCCCTGGCTCATCACTGAGTCCAAATGGAATTTTGCTATTTAGGAAAGAGCAATTGTACTTAATACTATTTGCTATAGCCACAATTACTTTTAATTTATTGCATCAGGGTTTTTTATTGAGGGGGGGAAGGGCAAATACTGTTCAAATAGTCAATATTCTTAGGGATGAAGTCTAGAATATTTTCTTCTATGAAGAAAACACTCAAACTAACACTCAAAATGTATCAATTTGTATGCCTGCTGATAGAGAATTTAATACTTGCTAGCCACATTTCTCAGATGGGTAAATGCCAACCATTTAGCTGGTGCCTGGAAGTTTTTGATTTTACATCACGTTTCATTATGCTTGAAATTACCCTTTAGGACAGCATGTGAAAATAACGTTCAGAGTTGGGCATCCTCATCAGATTAACACTCTACAAGTAATACACCAAACACTGCATTTTATTTAAACAGAACCTTCCTGATTCACTCAGCAGCTCTACACCCAAGATACTATTTTTTGCCATCATATCAAATTAAAACATTCCCTTCTCTCTGAAGGTTATTTTCAAATAGAGAAGCAAAGTAACCTGAATGCCAGCTCACGCTGCCATTCAAAATGATCACGTCTGTACAACAGCTATGGAAAAAGCTTTAGGCCAAGTCCACATCCAAACAAACCAAATCAGTGTCCTCATTCCATGTGGCATGAACGACTTCTACTAATAACAAAAAAATGTATTTTTACTAAAATTGGGTAATTACGTAAAATATCTTTGTGTAACACAATTCAGGCACTTCCAAATCTAAAACATATTTAATATGCCTTGCTGGGAGAGACCAAACTCTGCTTTAATGGCCAGCAATGAGGAAGCTGAAATTATTACAGTGGCTGCCCAAGACAATGTTTGGTCTTTCCAGATTGGCAGGGTAAAATGAACTAATTAAGTTCTGCAGTAATTGGAGATACTGCAATATGGTATAGCTTCATTAAGGGCCAGTAGTTTACCAGCTGCTCAGTGTCTCCTTCTGCAGCAGATCCAAAAGTGTTTCCTAGTCTCTGAGCATTTGCAATATGTTCTGGATAAAACTGCAGGATCTGGATTTTAGGGCTCACTTCTGAATTATTCATTTACAAAGCACCATTAAAAATGTGACTCAAAATATTTTTTTGTGCATGTGTGTGTATAATGCTGAAAAATATCAGAACTGGTGCTCAGTTTCAGGTTAAATAATGAAAAACAGAAGTTTTTCTTTCTGTAGCTACAGAAGGCAAAACACATTTTCCTTAAGAAGAAAATCCATGTAGCCTTAGTACAAAAACATAAGACCCATTCTAATGGCAACATTCATTATCAAAGTAAGAAGCTTTGGGTGCTGCCTCCTTTGTGGGATGAGATGTCTCCAAAGACACCAGCTGACCAAAGGAAATGCTGTACACCACCGCCTCTTGGTGTGTGCAGCAGTCAGTTCAGGATTCTTCTTTGAATGAATATGCTTACATACTTATCAAGACTGTCAGGATCTTGAGCTGTTGTTTGACAAATATGACAGCACTGATTGGCTCCTGTCACCATTTTTCAAGGGACCATATTTAGGTCAGTGTCTTATCTCTAGCAGTGAGTTGAGCTTTGCCAAACAGTGTCATGCTCTACCCTGGAGGGCAATGCTTGTCAGGAGCACTTCTAAATTTTATTTATTTGTGCTAGTGACACTTAAAATCAAAAGGATGGGTTGTTTTGTTTTTGTTACCACCATGTAACTGGAAAAGAGCCCTCCTATTTTCAGTTTGAAAAGCTGTACATTAAGTACAGCAATATTAGTCTTTGAATAACAATTCAACTCATTACCCTTAACATAAATGGGCTACATGGAGGAAGTGTTCTTCTGGTCAATATGCTGATATGTAGTATCAAACAGCAAACTGATTTAAATATTAACCTGTCACTTAACATTTATCTATAATTTTAGCCAATGCTTTTAGTAATACTTCCCTTTTCAAGAAAAAAAAAAATTCTGGTCATTAGTCCAAAGCCTCAGGTTAAAGTTAAGGGAGTCAACATTAGCAAGTGATTCACTAAGGAATGAATCACAACCACAAGCACGCGGTAATGGCAAAGAACTCTTAAAAAAACCACTGCAGTCTAAAGCAAACATTTTGCAATTTTGTTCCTTTAGTCTCCCCACAGTCTTCCTCTTTGTCTCCCTGCCCTGTCAAACACCAGCACACACATACTCGGAGGTACCCACACAGGCAGGCATTCTACCTTAGGTTCACCACGGAAGCAGTTTTCCCCTTCTACTGTGAAAGCATCCCAGAAGTAACTGTGTACTTGATGCCCGGAGTGTTAAAACTAAAGCTATCAAAACGTGCTCTCCGCTTCTGTGCAAGAGCAACCCGCTGGTTTTTAGATGCCTCAACATGATCTGCTGGTCTCAGAAAGACTCATTTGGAGGGACAAGGGAGCACAGACTGGCATCTAAACTGGAACACGTGCACCAAGAGTCCTGTGAAAGATTCATCTGACCCAGAGCTGGCTGCTGCCCTTCAGAGCCAGGCTAACCACTTCCCTGAATATCAGACACATTTACTGCAAAGGCACAGCCTCATGTGACAGCCTCCACAAGCGCCCACTTGTTCTTTCCTCCGTTGTGCAACTTCTTGGATTGCATCAGAGGAAATGATGGGCTTGGCAGAGCCAAGAGGCCGCGCAGGAAGAGCCCGGCCTGTGCCCAGAAGGGATTGCAGCTGTGGCGCTTCCCCCTCGCCTGGAGCTCAGCCTTTCCCTCGGAACACCAACGCCTGGGCCAAGGGCAAATGCATGATGGGTTCAACTTGTCTATTACTGTCCTCCAACGTTTTTAACTTTGGAGAAAATGGTATGGGTTTAAGATTTTCCCAAGCAGACAAACAGTGATTTGATTTTCGTTGATTTTGGTTTGATTTTCTTCGCAATTTTGAAGACAGAGAAACAACTTCTCTCAACAGAAGACATGTTTGCTTTCCCATGACCCATGTAAGCAGGAGGTGCCCTGTACCGATGGTTTGATTTTTCTGTTCATTTAGTGATATGCTCTTCCAATCACATTGATAGCTTCGTTTGGACATATAAAGGCACTTTTAATAAGATAAACATAAATGTTAGACAATTCACATTAAGCCACCATCTGGCCCCCAATGGAAATTTTCATGTTTTAGATTTACATATCAGCATTTGCCATCTGGGCAGAGTCTGTTATACATTTTATGAGAAAATCTCTGACTACGTTGTAAAGTTTGACAATTAACTCTTATTGCTCCTAAGCAAACATTTGCAGAAGGGTAAACAAAGGAAAGAGACCCTGTTTTCATGTTACTTTCATAGACTGACTTCCATGCTTTAAACAAAATGCTAATCTTTTGTTTCATCCCTGTCTGGTTTATCTGACTGGCTTTGGTGTTGTTTGGAATATGAGCCACTTACAGTTAGCCTTGCTAGAATGGAAATATCCAGCAGCCCAAGTGTAAGCAGAGAAACAATCTCAGCACCTTCAACCCACTGTAAATAGATACAGAGCACATTGTGAGATGTGTGCATTTACTTCTCAAGTCATGCCTTTTGCACCATAAATTGAGATAACGTGAGCAGAATCTCCCACCAGACAAGGATTTGTTTTCCTTTCCCATGATCTCTTAGCACCTAACGCCACGAAGACAGATGATTTCCCATGCCAGCAGGAGTCAACAGAAGAGCAACAGAATCAATGGCTATTCCATCCAAGAGGGAGCTCAGGCCAGCACCACACGAGGAGCAGGAAAGCATTCCTATGGCTTACTCACAGAAACAGACAGGGGCAAGTATCCCTCACTTCTTATCTGTTTTCCAGAAAGTGAAGGGAATGAAGAAAAAAACATCTTACATTTCTGATTTAAAAAAAGAAAAACATGCTGGAAGTGAGACAGGCTCAAGGACCTGAGACATTTCAAGGCAAGAATGAAAAGGAGGCCATGAAAGTAGAGGAGCTGGAAGCATCTTATCATTTAAGAAAAGCACAGTGGAAGCAACAGCTGAAGGTTTTCATCTCATTATCCTCTGGAGGAACTGATGTTGTTTGAGTAGTTTTTAAGAATTATTTATAAATAATTTAATGTTTTCAGATGATCTCTGGCATCTCTGTAACTACTGTTTTGTTTTCTAAATATTTTTCGAGGTAAGTTACTTAATTACAGCTTACAATTACAGAAGAAAATTCTGGATACATCAACCTTATGCTTAAGAGAGCACAGAAAGCAGATAAAGTTAGCCCAAACCCCTAACTTTTAAAAACAATCAAGAATAATGGGGAAAAGGGAATGACAGAAGTTATTTACACTGGTGGGCAGAGGGGTACAACAGCAATTTCAGATATCTGAATTCAGGGTTTAGAAGTGTGACAGAACAGACAGCTGTCAAACAAAGCCACATGACAGCAACCTGCGATTTGTGAATACATGAGGTCAAATCCCTGACTGTCCTTCCTGCAGAGCTGTCTGCTGTCCCATATTTTTCACCAAGATCTTTTAAGAAATCTGGAAGGAATCAAGGTGCTTGGATGGATGGAAGGGGATGTCTTTTCTGTCTTTCATACCTGTGCCACCTAACACTGCTGTGACTACTAACACACCAGTATGTTTTGACACTACACCAGCCTGCTTCTCTTTCTTTATGCCCATTTCCTCTTCCTGGTCCTAAAGTCTTTGGATGCCTGAGCCACAAAACACTCTTAAAGTCCTGGCAGGCGAACTTACCTATGAAAGGACTCAAAAAGGATTGAAAACCCCTAGCTCTAAAGAAGTGGTATTGCAAGAGAACTTTCACTCTCTGACTGTATAAATAAACCTGTTAAATGCTGTCCATGCAAACTGGGATATTCTTCTGCCCCAACAGAGCCAGATAAAATGAGTTCCTGCAATGTTAAGTTTATATATGCAAATTTCTATTTTCTCCTAACACACATCTCATATTCCAGACTGTACCTCCCACTGTATTACAGCAAGCTCTCTTAATAAATGTCAAGTTGTCAGGATCTACACTTATAAATTAGAATAGTTGAAAAAATTCTCATCTGGATTACCCAGCATTCTTAAGAAAACTTCAAAACAAGACTTGTTCTAATGGCATTACTCTAAAAAAGACTGGGAGTTCTGCCTGGCTTGAAGTACAGTTCTGGATACAACTGACCCATTCTCCCAACCCTCACTCCAGAAACAACTCCTCTGAAAGGTAGATTATTTATGTATTTTACCTGAAATGTCATCTTCCAGGAATGGTATCAACAAAGACTAAGTCTGTAAGTTATGTACAGCTCTAAACATGATGGTTTTCTTGAAGGCATTCCATGACAAGCAAACTTTCCAAACTGCCAGGGAAAAAATACACCTTGTATATACCTTGTAAAAAACACACCCTGTATAGTGAAAAGATAAGTTTCTTTAAGCCTGAAGAATGTAAAATGAGCAAGAATGTAACTGCAATAAAAAATAGCTGTTGAAGGCTGTTTATGGTCATTAACGCACAAACTTTATTTCAATTCCAAAACCTGTGAAATCCTAATGCTAACAGTAAAGCAAGACCAAAGTAGGTAAAAGAAAACACCTTCATCAGAAACACAGCAAAGAAGAGGAAAAGAAAGGACACACAACAGCTTACTTCTTTACTCTGGCAAGCCTTCCCTTTTTCTGCAAAATCAATCAACCCCTGCCTCCCTGACACTCCTTAAAATACTGGGTATGTGCAAGAGCCTCACAGCACTCCCAGCCTGGGACACAGCAGCAGGAGCAACACTCTCCTCTCTGGCTCAATCTCGTCATCAATGGTCAGAAATATGTATCTATGTCCTTTTCCCACCACATCTGGACTGCTCTGAGGTGACCATTTATGGTACAACACATCAGGGGATTCTTGCTCACTGCTGCAGATCTTTCTGCAGAAGATTGTTTCATGATCTATCTCAGACACTCCAGAAGCAGCTATGCTTTTCTAAATTGTTTAATCAATACGTATTTCAGATGGTAGGTTTAAAAGACTAGGAGTTTAATAGAGAGTTTTGGTTTCTAGAGGCTGAATGGAGTCTGGACTGATCCCACCTCAAAGTACTTAAAAAAAAAAATTAGAAATCCCAAATCCACTGTCTTCTTTGCATGGCTTACAGAAAGCAAAATTTTAAGTCTGACATTGGTACATATTTTCCTTGTCCAGTACCTGATTTTTCCAAAGTTATCCTCTAGTACTGAGGACCAGATCTATCATGCATTGTATCTGCTCCAAATTCCCTTATTTTTGCCTTAGGCATAAGGAAAAGACAGAGTAAGGTCTAACATGGTAAACTGATTACAATGAATTTTTCCTGAATAAACTGAATTATGCTCATATTTTCAAGTGCTACCATGGCTGCTCAGAACAAGCTAAAAGTGGCCATGGTTATCACCCCACTTCTTCAAACTTAGTCCTAAAACTCTTGACATCCCAGAGTGCTTTCTGAAACATCCATATCTAAAGCAATGAGCCATACATGTTTTCAGAGCTTTGCTGTTTTTTTTAAATGGGTTCTGTTTCTACCTTTTCAGTCTTAATTATATTATGCAAATCCAATTTTCACTTTTCCATAGTATATCTGGCTAGTAGTGTTGCAGTCACACTCCAATTCTGAATCCCTCTTTCAGCTTAACAGAGTTATTGACTTGCTATTTCTTTATCTTGCATCAGCAGCATTACAAAATTAAGTTAATAAGCACAAAAAGTTAATATGTATTCAAGTTACAATCTATTACACAAGTTGCATAATGAACTGGGGAGGCTGGCAAAAATACGGGATTGTTTTCCAAGAGTAGGTTAGTCTGTCTATTTGATTTTGCTTGATACATCAATAAAATTCTGCTGTGCTGCCTCAACAAGTAAAGTGAGTGTTTCTGCTGTGGCTGACTTTCTAGCTGTTGTCTAATCACCGGGTACTGCACCACATAACTCCATTTTGAAAGGTACTCAAACAGCAGCCATCTCAGACGGACCAGCTCTTCCTGAAACAAAATACAGCTTTAATGCCTTTATTTGTGTTTGGAGGAGTTTTTTTCTTCACAAGCTAAAACAGCATCATAATGAAACAGGCATTTATTGGATTTTGTCATTTATACAACAACAACAAAACCCTGTATGTAAACAAATAACATAAGAAAAATACTGCTGATCTTTTAACCACAGGAATACAAAAGCCTTTGCATCCCACTTTATTTTCTATATTGAACCTACAGTATTTGAAAAACAGTTACCTGTTAAATTATTATCTTTAAGATACTCTGCTGTACCCACCCAAACATGTACTCTGCAGACATTGCCACGGGATACTCACTAGTTTATACAAAAGAGGATTTGTTTATAATAATGGCTCAGTCATCTGGGAAACATGATCCAGTTGAATTATAGCACATTATTTTATCCAATCAAACAAATCAGGAAGCAAAATGAACATAGGAACAGAGAAAAGAACCTAAAAAACTGCAAATAACCTTAGGCTGTATAAATCTTGGGTTATAACCTATTAGTCACTATTTTAATTTCACACCTTTTGGGAAAGTATGTTTCAAGCCAAACATGAAAACTGTGTGTTTGTTTGAGGGTCCATATATTCTCCAGGATTATATCTTTCTTGTACTACATGTTTTCACTGCATTGGCATCTTAGTTTAATATCCAATTTCCAGCTGTTGTTTTGCTGATGGCTGGGCAGGTTACAGGGACAGCATCAGCTGGGTCATTACAGCTGCAGCATGGCCTGGATGTGGACGCTCCACACTCTAACAACTACAGGAGACATGTCTTGTCAACTTCCACTCCACTCATCTCACAAGAAACTTACTTTGTTATTGCTGTTTGTGAAGCAAACTACAGTGGCAAGCAACTGCAGTGCCCGGGTGAGTTAGAAGCAATGAGGCTCACCCAGTGTCCTGCCAGCACCCAGCAGCCCTCTTTCAGAAACAGACAGCTACTGTGGCTGCATCAAGGAAATTCTACACAAACATCTCATCAGCCAGGAGTACTATCTTAAGTCTAGAAGCTTAAGAATAGGGTTATATTGCAGGGAACAGTGTTTGCTCCAGATGTGCCTACATCTGGCAGAGTACATAGGTACACAGTTCCTACTGCAGTCCGTGGGGCACAGGTGTTAAATAGTGAGTCAGTCCTGCAATTAACATGCCCTTTTCACATACATAATCCATACAGACAGTGCTGGGAATTCAGTCAGTGCACAGTTCTTGCTAAACAAGCCGGGGCAGGGTTTTTTTTTTTTTGAGTGTTCAACCTCTAATATACTTATTATTTAGTTTCTGCAAGGAGAAAAGAAACCAAACCCAGAAAAGAGGCCAAAAATACATTGGTATTCAACTGCTCACCACTGGGCAGGACAGAATCATAACAGATTTGAGAAAGGGATACCCAGAGTGGCGCATTTTAGCTGTGTTGGCAATATCTCTCTATAATAGTAATTCATAGTTAAATGGCACTGTGAACTTAATTTGACACTGTGAACAGGCTTCATTAGTGACATACTTCAGTCAACAATAATACCATTCAACTGTGCACTGTTGACCAAGAACACTGCCTAAATTTACACAAAGCATCATAAAAACCATCATTTAATTCTTATGAAAGGAGTTCATAAGTGTAAAAAGTGTAAAAAAAAAAAAAAAATCAGGGCGACAAAATGGTTTTACACTCTTGACAAAGTAATGCTCAATATCTTCAAAAGGGCAACAAAACTGCAAAACTCAACAATAAGTACTGTCTTTCCATCCAAATCAAGAGCCTCCACCACCCACCACTTTCCTTGGGGCTTTTTCCATGTCTGTCCCCTTGGAGTACACAAGAGACTCATAGCCCATTTTATCAAAAACTCTCATCTCAAGCTTCATTTTGAATTTAAGATAATTCTGAGGGTCTGACCTTAGTGACAGTTTCAGAATAATGTGAAGCACTCCATTACTCCATTAACAGTTTTATTATTTAAGTAGCTTCCATTCTTTACTTTGCCAATAAAAATAAACTTTGAGAGATGAAAGATGTCTAGAGATGTATGCACTAGCTGTCAGCTGAGCAAAGATTCCCAAGAGTGGCCAGTACAGACTAGACTCCTGAAGTGGTCAATGATAAAGGATTACAAATCAAGCCAGAAAACATTCCATGGCACTACAACATTTCACTGAGTCACAACAGTTCATACTAGTTGAAGAATTAACCTGATAACATTCTAGTTCAAATACTAAAACCTAAATAGAAAGCACAGTACCAGAAGTCACTGTGCTGTAATTCTGTTACAACCCGTAATAGCTGTTACACAGCTATAAGGCACATTAATACAATGTGCATTTCCATAGTCAAATTATTAAATTTAAATAATTTGGAAGACCAGCTGTCAGAAATCACAATTTAGATTCAAATATAAGTTCTGGTTTTCATATTATGCTATTTTACTAGCACCATTTTTGTTACTGACTTACTTTTATTTTCATCCTTTGGCATCTTAAATCCTACTTGTTTCAAAGGTTTACTCATGTTTGTTTGATTTCTTTTACAAAAATCAGTGGGACAATCTTCCAGAAATTCCTCAGCTGACATAGATCTCAAGGCCCATCTACAGTAGAAACAAAGCCAAGTGTGAATATAATTCTGTGTCATAAACCAGAAAACATGTCCTTGCATCTCATGTCAAGTAATTCACAGCAGATTACACCAGGGTCTACAGTACACTTGAACCAAGAACATGACTATATTATCTGCACTGGTGCAGACATATCAGTGACTCCTTCTGTGATAGTGGTGAAGTCAAGCATTAGTGTCACAAAATGGGGTGGAATATCCCTGCTGACAGGTCTTGGATGACCTCTGCTGCTACAGTCTCCATGTCCTCCTTCCAGCCATGAAGCATCCAAAAATCCTACCCTTGTGAACTGAGCTGCACCAGCCTTCAGAGCACCCACTCCTCCCTGCCATCCTCTCTTGTCCTTTGTTCTGCTACCCAGCTGATTGTGGAACACGTCATCTGGTCACATAACTGCAGGCAATCCGACTGGAAATACCCTGGATTTAGAACAAAATTCAGTCTTCTTACTCAACAGCACGTAACTCAAGCAAACAGCTTCTGAAGGCAGAAAGAAGAAATGATGAAGTGCCCCTGCCCAGGTGACTGGCTGCAGAGCAGACATTAGAACTGGCCCTCTCACATGGGAGCAGGCAGCATTCCCAGTGCCAGACCTAAACCAACCATGTGCTGCCTGGGAATTCTGAATGGGGATCTCCCAATGGGGAGCCCAAGCAGCACAGGAAGCTTTCCACTCTAATTACAGAAATAAGTAGGAAGATACTCATTTTACCACAAGTTTTCAAACAAACAAAAACCCCCATGATCTTTTTATCATAGCTCTTCACAGCAAAACGGTGGTGATGACCTGAACAGGAAGCAAAGTCACAGCAACTTTTCACGTAACTCAGCTGTTGAAAAGTCACTGCTTTAACATTTCATAGGTATTAATTTTCAAACACAGCAAATAGACACACCCTTAATCATAAAACAAACCTTCTCTTACAGGCACACTATCACCAAGCTCCTTCTGAGTCAATTTCCCAAGTATGCAAACTTTGTTTCGCAAGCTGTCTCCAGGAGTGGAATTTTTGTTATACTTACAAGAGACAGCATATAAAATCAATAGAGCAAACAGCAATAAAACTTTGAAACTGCAATACAGAAGTATTGCGTGGAGAGAAACGTTGATATCTTTACATTTCATAGCAATGCAGAAGATACTTCCTTAAAAGGTTTTAAAGAGATGGTTTCAAACTGATCTTACATAACTTTGTTGCTGCAACTTCAATCTTAAAGGAACTTTCTTTCCCTTTCTCTTCTCTTTTTTAACTAAATTGCTAATAATAACACTGCAGAAGTTAGGCTAAAAGTCTAACTGCAAGACTGTACAAGGTTGAGTGGTTTCACCTCCCTCAGTACTGCAACAGCATCCACAACTAAGACATACCTTATGAAATGGTTTAGGTTTCATTTACATTTAAAGATAGAAAACATTAATAATCATTTACAGTACCCTCCAAATAACTATGCTAAACAAACACTGTTTTCATTTCCTTCTTCCCAGCATAAAAACTGCAGCTAATCAGGCCAAAATCACAAATCTGAACTGACATCATAAAAAACTTCAACTGTGTCTGTAGTGCATAAATTAGAGCCACATAAGTATTATTTCTAAGCTATACCCATTCTACGAGAGCTGTGCCAATTAGTACATGTGCTAGGGTTTAGTAATATATTACTGAGCAGCGGTTATACTCTGCTGGTAGGACAATGCTAACTTAACTTTGAATTATTAACACTATTATTATTTCGTAATAGCTTTCCAAGATCTCCAGAACAACATGTCAAAACATCTAAGTATTTTAAAGTGACTTTTTAAGTGAGTATTAACTTATAAATTAAGAGGCAAATACAAAGGCGTAACATTGAAAAATCAATGTGTCACTGAAAGAAAACAGAGAAATATTTCACCAAGAATTCAAAATGGCAAAAGACAGAAAACAGATAGAAGATAATTCATAAGATAAAGACAAATGCTCCTCTCCAAAGCACTCAAATAATTGAACACTTTTATCTGCACTAGATGTTGTTACAGATTGCTTGGTTACTCAAATTAATATTTAATTCAAATGCAGGGTGCCAAATTAATACTTAATTTAAATGTATGGTTCTGAGAGACTTAGCTTCCATTTGAAATGGCCACTGTTGGCATACACACGTCAAAACAAAACTAAAGGAATATTAAAACAAGATAATGGGGAATATATTTTTAATTTCCTTAAAGAATAGTAAAAAAAATTAAGAAATATGTATCTAGAAATCACAGATACAGAAACATAGGTGTCACTCTGACTGTTTCACTACTGTGCTGCACAGAACAGTATCATAGCTCTTTACTTTAGAAAAACTTAAGTGCTATAAGATAATTAAATTCTTGCTACTGCCAATTAATACGTGACTGTCACTAGCTTTGCTTTTCCCATAGGGAAAGCAGTTACTGAGTAGGAAAGTTAAAAGTACACAATGCCTATCTTGAAATGATTGCATTTGCCAGTATCTGTTCCAGATAAGCCTTGCACTGTTTTCAGCAGTTTTATGCACCACAGATAGCACTGTTGCCTTCAGTTCTTACCGCTGGTTTAATTGTTTACCTTAATGAAACAAATATGCCATAAAGAACTGCAGTTGAGCAACCCTGAGCAGCACTGTGGTTCACTGTATATCAGTCATCCTTGGACAACACAAATTCAAAGTCATGACTTCCAGCTCTTCCTCTATGACTTCTCATTGGTCATACTGAAAGACTACCAGAGGTAGCAAATGAAGTGTTTTCAAAACCAATTAAATCAGTTTATTGCTGAGAAAGGACTAAACTGACCAAGGTGTCATATTCTTTCCCCTTCACCTAAAGCAGCATTCTGTGACACAAAGTCCAACTTTGGTATAATATACTGGATCAGAAAACTGAACAGAGTTCAAACCCTTTCAAGTTTTCTAGGAATGTGCTACATTAAAATAATAGGTTACTTAGGGTTGGAATGAGATGGAGGCCAAAGCAAACTTTAACCAGGTGATTAACCCACAGACTTTGCAGGACTTCTTGCTGGCTGCAACTCAATCAGCAGGGGATTAATATTTAATTCATGCCAATGAGTTACTGGCTGAACTTGTACTGCACTGGCTTCAGCCAAGACAATCATTGCAAATACATCACACTTGCACAAATTGGCCTAAATTTAGTGAACAGTTTAGTCATTTTAAAGTTTATCTTTATAATCGCACAGAGAAAAAAAAAAGAAAGAAGCAGTGCTCAAGATATAAAAATCAAACTAATTTCTTCTTCACAATGAGTTACACACCCAGTGTTACAGGTAGGGGTACACGTGGCATCATTTGCTGGCATCTTCATCTGGACTTTCCATATTTTCTCTTTCTCCCTCAAATTCACCCTTTTCTGAGCCTGTAATTTACTATTATCATTCTCCTTATAGAGTCTACTGCATCCCAAAAACTTTCAGTAACAAACTCCAACAGCTTTCACTGTTTTGAGTTTTCTTAATTCTACTGAAGGAACAAATACAACAAAATTTTACAACTATGTATTAAAAACCCTAGAAAGGAATAGCATAAATTGATTTTACTCAGAACAAATACTTCACTTGGGTCCTTCCGCTTCTAGTGCTCCTCAACATCACCTCACAAAGCCCAGCACACTACATAAAGGTATCTGACTTTTTTTTAACAAAATAAGTATGTTCAAGATGCTGTTGCTACATTCATTTCAGTCAGGATCACGGAAGTAGCAGTACCAATCAGGTATTTTTCTGCTTTGCAAATTTAAAAGGTAAAGAAAGCAAAACAAATCAAAAAAGTATTCAAGTGCAACAATAGATACAATAATAATTTTCAACCATTTCCTTGTCTTTCAGGGTTATACATAAGCCTGAAATTATTATTCATTCTTATTCAGGATGAGTCTTATAACATCTCTATTTTTTCAACTAAAAAAGAAAAAGAATAAAGTAAGAGACAGAAAGCCAAAATTTATTCTTGCCCATGAACATTAGTGGGAAGCGAACGCAAACCTTCCTAACCGCCCACACAGTCCTATAAAAACATCTCAACTTCTTTAAAGCACACAAGAACAGCCAGCTCCCTTCTGCTTATAATGGATGGGGTTTTTTATTCCAGTTTGGTCTCTTTCAAACATTTCCCAATAAACTTTTAAAGCCAACCTCTTCTCCAACTTCGAGTGCAAAAAATTAATTTCTTCAAGTCAGATAGTCAGGTTTTCTGAGACAATGAACTTGCAATTCCCTCAGTTTCCAATACAACTGTCATTTCTTGGCACATTTTAGAGACATGCTACAGAATAGGATTCATATGATGGATATCTGCTACACTAATAAAAATATCCAATTAGCTGTTCTCCTGAATGGATTGACATGATCAGCTCCTGCTAGGCTACATCCATTTCAGCCAAATATGCTACACTGCATTATTTCTAACACTGGCTTGACTGAAAGATATTCTTTTGTGAGCTCTGAAGGAAAGAAAGCTCTACCAATACAGCTCCATAGTAAGGTGAGCACAGAACTACTGGAAATGTCAAAATAAAAGCATTTTTACTTAAGGAAGTGCTTGTGATACTCTCTCATGTACTTCCTCCAAACTTGTCCTACATTTTAGTAGGTAACAATATATTCAGAAATATGGGCATTTCTGAATTTCATCCATCCACAGAGATACATGAATAGCTATAGCTACAGATATATATATACACATATACATCAGATATTCCTATTCAATAATGTTATTAAATCTCATTATCAAAAAGCTAAAAAAAAAAACAACAACAACCCAAGAACCCAAAAAGCAAAGACTTGCTGCCAGCCCTGAGTGGAGTACTTGTTTGACTTTCCCACAGAATCTGCCCTCATGTGGAAATGAGAGGCTATTAGAGAATAAAAATAAACCCACTTACTAGACGATTTAATGCAGCAGGTCAAGAAAAAGAAAAGTATGTGTAATTCCTCATTAAAGCCCTCTATATGGAAGAGATCACACTAATTGAGCTGGAGACTCTTCAGGACAGCTCTCTAGGTAGAAAAACCCTAACAGATACACTTGCGTGCACACTCAATTATTTGTCCACTCGGTTTTGTCCATTGTTGCAATTAGTCTTACATCAAATCTAGTGCAACCCACAGCTTCATTGTCTTGGAAAGGGACTTATTTTTGCCCTCTTTTTGCGAGGCTCAAAATTTAACAACTATGTGGCTTGTTGAGCTTTTTTTACAAGGTTACAGGAAACCGTTCCAATAACTTCACATTTACTGAAGAGAAAAGCTACTAAGTCCTGCCTTCTTAAGTGTGATTTCAAACATCCAGACCACTTGTTCCACTGCAATCTTTTTTCCTGGATGGTTTGAGGTCCATGTAGGAAACATTCCATTTCACCTCTGTGCACAGAAGTGCACCCCCCCTCTTTCCAGGCAGAAAGGCTCAACAAGGGAATACTTTTTACAGGAATACTGCAGGCAGTAGTTCTGCTAACTCTCCCAGAAGTACATAGCTGAAAGTGGAGGTTTTATATTCTGGTTAAGGAGTTTGAGCAATCCCTACACACTCACCTTCACTGCTGTGACTATTGTTGCCAGGCACATAGACACTAAGGACACCCCTCTCATCTGCTGGCTCGCAAAATCTGAGGGGTTAACTGCAGATTGTGTCCCCCCTTGTTCATTCTGAGTGAACATTTTATGGTACAGGGTTTGTGAATTTTCCATTTAATAAATACATTTAGGACTATATATGTCAAAAATGATGATAAGTTGCTATCTAAAAAACACACTGCCTTTTCAGGCTAGGTCTGCAAGAGAAGAAATCAGCAGCTGCCGAGCTCAGACAGGAAAAGTGTAACAGGTGGCTTAGTAGAGAGGGTTTGAAAAGCAGGCAAACGAGTAACAAAAGCGAGGTTTCTGGAAATGAAGTCACAGTGGATTGGGGAAGAAGGTACAGAATCATATACACAGGAACTGGTCTGTTAAGAGTACCTCAGGAATGAGGCCGAAAGTGCCTGGATAACGCAGGCAAAACCAAATTCACAGAGTGCTTACATAGCACAGGCCAAGACAGTGATTTCTGTTGTAGTATATGCCAACAAACTGAGGAGGCAAGGTGGAGGTCGTGGCTGTTCTACCCAGGGCTAGAAAAACACATGGGCCAAGCAGTGTTATGAGCAGCCCAAGACTCGAAAGGAACTACCCAATGAACAGAAAAACGTACAATATTACTGAAATAATAGTAACTGTAGAAGTACACACATATATCATAAAGCATGGACAATGTTAGAAGAAACTGTATAGCACATATTGTACCAACACACACTAGAAGAGCATCGGAACACTTGAGTCTTAATTTTGCAGTATGAAAAGAATTAAAGCAGCTCCAGAACAATTTTTAAGTATTACTCCTTTAAACTTAGCATTTTGTTGATAAGGATATGTTTCTATTCAAACGCCCAAGAAAAGCAGTTATATAAATTTATAATGGAGATCAATTATGTTTTCAGTTATTCACGCAGCTCTTGTGCAACCAGTTTGCAGTACTGAACTCCCCCAGGCTCCGAGAGAAGAGACTCCACAGCACATGAGTACAAACCACAAGCACCTCTGAGCCTCCAGGACACTGGCCCTGGCAGAGGCCACTCCGGCTCCGCCGGCTCTGTGCCCGAAGCCCTGGCGGGGGTTTCCAGCCGGCGGAGGTGCCGGGGCGCCCCCCGACCGGTGTGCCAGCCTAATCCGGACCCGACGGCGAACCCGGAGCCGCGCCGGGACAGCGCGTGGTTGTGCAACAGCCCAGGAGCGGGTCCGGGCCCGGTAACTCACCCGAGTGCGAAGCGGGAGCGCTCGGGCCCG
>WBNO01026820.1:20490-47457 GCA_013400575.1 Peucedramus taeniatus | reverse complement strand
CCCGCCGCCCAGTGCCCGAGCCCTGCGGCCCCGCGCCCCCCGGGCAGCCCTTGCTCCGGGTGTCGGCGGTGAGTGGAGGAGCGGCCCTGCTCCGCGCGAGGCCGGTGAGTTCGGCGCTGGAGCAGGGAGCACTGCCGGCAACCCGGCGGGAGCGCGGAGGGACGGCGGAGCTCCGGGAACAGCCCTGTGTGCGCCGGCTGCCACTGCCGGGCAGGGGACCCTGAACGAGCCATCAAACCAGCCGAAACAGAGATAGGGAGATTCGGGGCTGGCGCGCACCAAGAGTTTGGAATTGGTAGCTCCGGGCGAGGTGCCCCTCGGGAGCGGCAGCGGTACTAGTCCCGATACCATTTAATCAGCCTCTTCCGGCTACTTAATACGCAACACACATCGAAACAACACATCACAGCCCCCAACACATCTACTTCTCAGGAGTCACGAAGCGTGTGCCAGAGCGTGCCTAAAAGTAAGAGGGGATGCTTTAGAGCAGACAGGCCACGGGCTGGCATCCTTACACGTGCCAGAGTTACCAAATTGTTGCACTGTGTTGTCTTAAAGCACCTGTCGTTATATGGTAAATTACAGTACTCGGAGAGCAAGCTGAACTCCCCTTGAAAGTCAAACAGTTAATTCAGTGCACTGAATACCACTTTGAAAAGGGTCTGCTGCCATTGTGTGTGTAGCCTGGCTGACAGTATGTGACAATATGTACCTTTCAGACGATCCTTTGATCACTCCTTGAGCCCATTTCTGAGGCTACTTGCAATGACTAATTGAACCAAATAGTGTGGAATTAGGACACTCTTACTAGACCTGGTACATCCCTGTTCCCTTGTAGATGTTTCATTTCTGTGCTTTGCAGCCAGAGCGCTGTGCTGAGTTTCTCTCAGACCCTGCTTTGGGTATGCACAGCTGCTGGGCTGTTGGTGCCATTTAAACAGAGCTAGGGTGAAAATCTCATTTTCAGGTTTGCCCTTCAAGGTACAAAACCTTGACTTTACAATTTAAAAAATAGCACAAGTTTATTAATTCAGTACATCTCTAATAATTTAAAAGTTCTTTACACCTTCATGTTGTAACTGTGTGTCTACCCAAAGATGCAACTTGCTGTAATTATATGAAATTGATATATATCCCTTGCAAGGAAGAAGAATCTGCAATTTAAGTAGATTTTTATATGCATATTCGATAACTGTACAAGATGTAGTGGAAGCACTTCCCTTACAGTGAAAGTTTAGTTAAATCACATCCATAGAGCCACTGAACACATTGTGGAGGTCTGAGCAGGAGATGTGCTGAATGAATTAGGTGTATTGCAGCAGCTCTAACGATGCCATGGCTTTGATTCCATGGAGTTAGAATGCAAGGTGACAATGAATCATTTGTAATGGAAAACAAACAGCAAAATTTAAAGTATATTCCTGCATATTATTTTTGTAGTACCTCTTTATTCTGAGGTCTGAAAGTGAACCCAAGTGAATCCAACAAGAAGGACTCTTGTTGACGATTCTGGAGAAACTGAAGCAGGCTGTTGCAAGTTAAAAAACCTTTTGAATGCAGCTGCTGCCAGGTCCTTGCAAATTATGTTTTTATTAAGTACCAGCTTTTGAGTTTTTCAGTATTATAAAAGAAACAGTAAGCAGACCATGTTAGCACAAAAGGAGTAATACGCAATGTCAGTTCATGAAAAAATGCTGTGAAGCAATAAAAGTGTCTTTCTTATGTGCTTTATTTAATAGAAAACAAAATAAAGTGTGAATCTTAGGCATTGGCATAGGTTGTATCATAGTGCAGAAATAGTATGCAGAGCCAAGCAACTTGCTTGGAGCCTGAGGTGAAAAAAAAATGGCAAGGACACTTTCTGGTCAGGCAGATAAAAGAGCATTGACTATATATTTCATTTGTGTTCCTTACTTAATTTCTTTTCTCCTTTCCTTATCTTCACACCTTGCGCTCAGGCAGACCAGCACTTCATTTCTAATGAGAAGGCAGTCATCCAAAAAGCAGCTTAATGAAAATGCTGCATTGTACTGGATTATTCCTGCTGTAGGCTGCTGAGGAATGAGGTGTATGGGACTGGGAGCTTCTGACACAAAGTACCCACAGTGCTTTTGTGATATTGCTATTTTATGTCATCAGACAATCTGCAATACCTGGAAACACAGATTTGTTTGTGAGTTGCCCTTTACAGATTTTTACATAGTAAAGTTTGGAAGAAAATGTTTTCAATTAGCATTGCATCTTTTTAATCCTGGAGTTTATTTGGGATATAGTAACATCCCCATATAGTATACATGGAGGAATCTGGCCCTACATGTACTGCTCTAGTCTCTGCTTGCTAAGTATAAACTTTTCACCACAAAAGAAGAATCCAAATGCTTTTTCCATTTCCATATTCCTGTTTGTATACATTAATTTACCTTATAAAAAGTACATAACTTATTCTAGATGTTAGAACACTCACTATTTCAGTATTACATTTTATATGCAAATGAGATACATATAATTTCTGGGAAATTCAAGGTAGCTGAAGTAGTATGTTCAAGAACAACTCAAGATGGTACTTTACAAAGAGGAAAGAGAACTTTTTATGACACATTTTAAATGTTGCATGTTGCCTATTTTGATATTAGACATTCTCATTCCTATTTTCTTCCTATTCTTAGAATTTTTCTCAATTGTAATATTTAGAAAAACATGAATTTTATTATCAGAATTTATTCTGCTATATTTTCATGTTCTTTTTAAAATAATATATGTGCATAGATTTTTTTCTGCATATTAATTTATATTACAATAATTGGGGAACTTGATAGTGCCACCTACTGCTGAAAAACAAACTTTTTAAAAACTTGCTAGTTTGGGTACCTTCAGATTAAAGGGCAATGTAAGAAAATATCTGTTGAAATAACAACTTTCAAACCTCTGAACAATGTTGAAGACAAGTCCTGACTTGCCAAGTCAGCTTCAGTCACTGAATTTCTGACCTTTCAACCAGTGACTATTTTGACCGAAACTGTAATGAGAAGTGACTCTGAGGATCTGTGATTTTGAGTTTTTTTGATGTTACTTTTTAAATAAAGAATTTTAGTTTAAAATCAATCCCTGTGATATCCGTAGAAAAACACTAATGAAAGGAATCAGTGAAGCAACATCTATTTTTCTGTGGTAAGAAGACATCCTCTGATTTACAGAGATCTCTGCATGAAATGTAAACCAAGCAGCCTGGAATTAGCATCACATGTGATACAAGTTCTGTTCCCTTCTGACATCACAGAGTCATGAGATGGACCATAGATCCCTGCTTGCTAATTGGCATAAGATGGCATGTTTTGGAATTCATCTTCTCTAACCCCTGCCATCTGAAAGTTAGATGAGGTTAACATACAACCTGAATACAGTACTGGTTCTTCCTTGTCTTCATGGAGACCCTGTCTCTAGGACTAGTGAAATAGTTACCATATGCTACAACCTCTGCCCACATCCCAGGCATTAAGTACTGGTTATGATTTTGTTCCCAGGAACTGTGAAAATACAGCAAGTGGTAAGAGTTTGTACATGAATATGAGTAAGTAGAATATACACCCTTAATCTTTCTGAGGAAAGTTCAGCTTTAAATTTGACTCAGAGGAGTCAGGAGCAGTTGATCTTCTGCTAGTACTTGTCTCATCCTGTAGAATAAGCTGGCATTGATATGATTTGAATGTGTGATTGTCAGAGTTGCTGTCTTGTTACACCTTGATGACTTAACCTTAGAAATCAACTTCCTTTCAAGTTGAAAAATTCTTGAGAACAATGTATTAAAAGAGATAAAAGATATCACAGGGATGTTTTAGCTATTGCTGAGCAGTGCTTGCACAGTGTCAGGGCCTTCTCTGTTTCTCAGGCTGCCCCAACAGGGAGCTGACTGGGGTGCACAGGGAGCTGGGAGGGGGCACAGCTGAGAGAGCTGACCCCAACTGACCACAGGGATATTCCAGACCATATGACATGCTCAGCATATATAGCTGGGAGAAGAAGGAAGGAAAGGGCCATGTTTGGACTGGGGTTGTTTCTCTTCCCAAGTCACCAAAACCTGTAGTGAAGCTCTGCTCTCCTGGAGATGGCTGAATGGCTGCCTGTTGATAGGAAGTGAATAAATTCCTTGTTCTACTTTGTTTGTGTGCGTGGCTTTTGCTTTCCCTATTAAACTGTGTTTATCTCAGCCCACAAATTTTCCCACTTTTACCCTTCTAATTATCTCCCCCATCCCACTGGGGTAATTGGGTAATTGAGCATGTGGCTGTGTGGGGCTGAGCTGCCCACTGGAGTTAAACCATGACAGTCCTGTTTTAGTGACCAACTTGGGGCTCAAATGCTTTGAGGTAATGAAAGGTGAGGTCAGAGTTTGCTAGACTGAATTTATAGCTTTTAGTGCTATTTAGCTATTAAGTGGCAGGGTGCTGTGCTTGCCATAGGTCTTGCTTGCCCTGCTGCACATAGTCCAGAGCTTGTTAGTGGCTTCTTTTCACTCTGCCTGTTTGCTGTAGGGTTTATCATCCTACCCAGCTGTGCCTGGGAGCATTTTGATAACAGCCCTGGCAATGTGCCTGGGCTGGCCCATGGCCTGGATGTTGCTGCTGGGCCAGACAGGCTGCAGCTCCAGTGTCAGCTTGAATTGAAGGGACCTGACCTGTGGATAAGTCCCTGCAGAAGCAGGACAACCTGAAGTGTCTGTGGTTGTGGATAAGACCGTGTTGGAGCAGAAGCATCTGTGGCCATGGATATGTCTATAGCACAGCAGGTACACCCCTGGAGAGACTGTGGCCCTTGGATAAGGCTGTGCTGGAGGAGGTGCACCTCAAAGTTACTGTGGCTGTGCATAAGGCCAGGCCACATCACCTGTACCCTGCAGAGACTGGGGCCCATGAGTAGGTCCACATTGGAGCAGGTCCACCCCTAAGGGACTGGAGTCTCTGGATAAGGCCACACTGGAGCAGGGGCAAGGGTAAAGAGAACTGTAATGGATGCACCTTTAAATTGTTGTAAACTATGATCTGAATTCCATGTTGTCAGGTTGCTGTAGCAGGAACCACTGCCAGTGGAGAGCACACCATGCAAGAAATGGGGCACATGCAGCAGTGACCCAACCTGAGCTGGCTTTGGTGCCCAGTAACTCCACACAACACAGCAGCTCTCTGGTCCTGAGTGACCACCAGAATAGAGAGAGCCTAATGTCCTGGACTAAATTAATTCAGTGGACATTTCACAGGCATTTTATGGACATATTACAGAGAATGATATCTGTGAAGATATCAAAGAACGGGAAAGAGGAAGGTGGCTAATAAGGATCTATTGGATAGTATGGAAGCTGAGGATGATGTAAATAGTAGGGAATAAGGTGTGGAAATTGTACTGGCTATGACTTGGATAGAGTTAGTTTTCTTCATAGTAGCTTGTATGGTGCTATGCTTTGGATTTGTGATGAAAACAGTGTTGATAAAACACTAATGTTTGTGCTTCTCATGTGACAACAGGGAACACCTGCACTGTGACCAAGGAGGAAGGATGAGCACTCTCACCCTTGGATAGGTATTTTCCTCATATGCAAAGTGCATGAGTTACAAGTTAATGAATTGCACATTATGAATTAGAGAACTTGTGAGCTACAAACCTCATGACTCACGTGATGAATTAGTGAATTCATGAGCTAGACTAGTTTGTACAAAGGGGATTGAGCCCTTCTTTGTCATGTTTGCTTTCTTTCCTAATGAGCTTATAAAATAAAGTTTAATATGCAAAGTACATTATCCTATGAATTTGAGAGATCTAAACAGACCATGACAGATTGAGTAGTCTTCTCCCTATTGCCTGTCCAAATATTTTAAAATAGAGTCAAACAGGCAATGATAGGGATCCTCCTCTGAAAGGAGTAGGGGAAATCCTTCATAACACTTAAGTTCTGTGTGCCTTGTCCAGTCCACATTTTGTTTTCCTTTAAGGGCTTTGCCAAAGGCTTCTAGTGGCTGCTTTTATTTTTTAGGTAAGTTATAGTCCACCCAGTCCTTCCCTATTGTTTCACTCACTATGGACTATAGACTTTTAGTGTTAATGTGTGTCAGCCTAAATAATTAAAAGCAATGCACACTGTATCCCAGAAAACCAGAAAGGTTGCAAACGTGCTTCTTCCGTCACAGAGAAATATGCAAACTCAAATCACAGTCAGCAGGAAAATGAATAAGCTATTTGATAATACCATGTGCAACAAAACAGCATCATAAAAATGAAATTATTTAAAGTAGCATTCAAATCACGCAGTCATCATTGATTTAGTTTCCAATTATACAGAGGTAATTGTATTAACAAACTGCCTTATTCAGTTTGGTGGGAAAACAATTGAAAGTTTTAGTGTTCTGGCATCTACAAATAATAAATGATATGATCTGTGCACCCAATCCAACTAGAATCCTAATGCTTGTTTTACCCAGGGCATACTACAGTATCAGTATGCCTGAGATGGAAGATACTTCTATGACTTTATGGAGCCAAGACAGTTCTGGAATAAATCTAGAATAGAATAACCATTCTAGAAATAAATATTGAAATATGCTAAAATAGATAAAGGAACTTATTCCAGAATTAATGACCCTGTATATATTACTATTTACAATACAGGTTCAATTGTGTGAATAGAAATGTTTGCAGCCTGCATTGCATTGAATACAGTGGGAAGAGTTTTAAAAGACTTAGCTTTGTGACCAACCGCTGAAACCAGACTAACTCTAAATAAACATTTTACAAAGACTCTAAAAGCATCACAGGCTTTAGAGTCAGAACCCCATGTTTGATATGCTGTTGAACCCCCCACTATCCTCCAAGTGTTGGAATACAGTTATGCCATAGGTGAGCTGACCCAGTTCCTGCCTGCCTTTCTTTCCCTTTAAATTCTCAAGCATTCCCAGGAGCCTAGATTTTTCTGAAGTGCACATTGTAATTTTTCATGGATTTTTGGTTGCTCCTTCCACAACCAAAAAAAATCCAGAGAGTGTGAAAGTGAAAATAATGCAGAGGTCTCCTTGACTTTCATTTTCTGATGCAAGAGGTAATACAAGCATTGGTAGAATATCTGTTCTATCGAAGTATTTTAGTATACTAAATCTATACAAATAGAACTCTTAACAGAATTTGTCTTTAATCTATGGTTTGTTCATAATCTCTTCTAGGGAATACCTTCCTTATCTTCTAACTCTTCATTCTGTGTGTCCTCTGAAAAAAAGTGTTTGCTAAACAGGGGAGACCCTGAGTTATTTACTGTTCTGATTTTCATAGAGAATGGGACAAGCTGGCTGCTTTACCACCCTTTATTTTTCCTCGCCTTTTTCTTTTTTTTTTTTAAAGATTTTCCTCCTGATTGTCACATAACATGGGAATATAAGATGTTTACTCCCTCAGCCTCTTGTCACGCCCCACATATTCTGCTAATGCAGCGGGCAGTTTGTCATTACCAGGTCTAAAATCTAAACAATCTGCTGTCTCTATTCACACTGTTCTGCAGGAGCTGCTCTTGGAGCAGCCACACAGCTGCTGGCCCAGACTGTATTTGAATAGGAAGCAATATCAAAAATCAGTGTGGTCCTTAGCGCTGGACTGGACCATGTGTCTTGTTTTTATCTAAATATTTGCTAGAAACATGGGAGGTTTGTCTTTGGGCCTGAGTTTCTGAGAAAACAAAACCTAAGCTTGATTCTCAGAATATGTAAATGCAACCCTTGTTTTTATGTGCTCTGGGGATCTGCTACCAGACTAATTTTGTGGCTGCTCAGCAGCAGCAGCTAACAAAGCAGTGTTGGTATCTCTGGCAGCCCATGACTGCTAACCCCTTTTTTCTACTTTCTATTTCTAAGTAGCTTGTTCCAGAAGTTATCCACTATGAGTTCCCCTTAATCACTCTTAGAGGTTTGGACAAGTTAAAAATATGCACATATTTCCAAATAAGCTTGGCCTCCAGCCAATTATTGTCTTTCTGGCTTGTTTTAGAATTCTTTCTCATTTATCTTTTTTCTTTTTGACAGTGTTGGGGATACAACAGAATATTTTAGGCCTAAATGAAAAAGGAAATTACTTAACCTAATGATGTTACAGCTCTTCATGTGGAGTCTAAAATGATATTGCTCTTTTGCCTTGCCATATTCTGTGCAAACTCACATCTAGTTGCCGAGGAAGAAGGACAGTTTCCCATAATTTTCTTTTCCAATTCATACTTTTCAAGCTATTTATTCCACTGAAAGATTATTTGGATTATTTGTACACTATTTATCAATTTGCCTGAGGTCAAACAACTCCTTTTGAGTGCATAATTTCTTTACACTTCATCTATAATTCTTCATTTGGAGATTTTTGAGCCATACAATTGTAAATGTCAGCAGAGTTCTGAAGTTCACTTCATTATCCTGTTGAAAATATTTTTTAAAAATCAGTCCTCACCCCCATATCTCTCACAGCCCAAACATCTCCTCACAGTTCAATGCATCCTGTGTCTCTGCAGCTCCGTATTGAGGTTCCCAGTATATACTGGGGTTTAAGGTAAACCACGTTTAAGAGTGAGAAGCTGATGTGGGAGCTGGAGCAGCAGTTTGGTAGCTGGCAGAGCGAGGCAGCTGGGCTGTAGCAGCCTGAGATCATCCCAGGGGAATGGCTTGCTGCTGGCAGGGTGTCAGCAGCAGCAGCAGGACAGAAGGGAGGCAGGAGACACGACAGAACTGCAGATGTGACAGGCAGAAGACTGGTGTCAAATGGTGCCAACACGACCCACCCCAAACGAGTGTATTCCTCATTTCTGATTCAGCTGCAGGGCTGATAAGGCTTAGTTAAGAGCTAACTGTGCTCACAGGAGCTGCCCTGTTTGTTCCTAGAAGGCCATGGAGCAGTGGCCTGCTTCTGCAGCCGCTGTGTTACACAAGGGCAGCTGGTGAGGAGCCTGCAGTGCACCAGCAGTGCAGCACCAGCTCTGAGCTGGGCAGTCAGTGCCTGTGCTCAGGGCACGGCTGGCCTCGGCAACCCACAGCTGGCACAGCAAAGCCAGCTGCAATTCGTTTCCCAGCTTAAATCTTTACAAAGTATGATTTGGAACCTTTTTAAAAAATCTACTACATTGCATCTGCTGCCTTCTCTTCAGCCATTCCTTTCATAAATCGATCTGAACAGAGTTTACACTCAAGTTTACACAGGAAAAATTTTTTAATAAGACCATAGTAGTTTTAGACTGTGGCCCTGGAACTTTACAGATGTTGAGCAATCGCGCTGCAATTTTTCTAGTAATACTCACTAGGAACAGAAATTATGCTTAGGAGAGACTGATGCCAAGTACCACTCCTTTTCCTTGTAAAAACTGGTGAGATGTTTTGTTAATAGATGTTTCTCAGCTTTCCACATCTATTGTGGTGATAATTTATGTTGTAATTGCAATAAATGCATCATGTGCTCCAGAAACTAGAGGAGAATGCAGCTACTATCCCAATGCAGCATACATAAAGGATTGCCTGTATTCATTTGCAGTTTCTTAATCAATTGATTAATTAGAATTAAGAAATTAAGAAATTAAGAATTTCTTAATTCTTAAGAAATTAAGAAATTAAGAATTTCTTAATCAATTGATTAAGAATCTGATTTTCCATCAAGCTCTCTGTTTGCAAGGTCACAAAGGCTGCTTTTCTTAGCTTGCAGTGTGTACGTTAGCTCACAGACTGTTTTCAAGTGCAACAAGAGCTGGAGGTGTGTTGCTTGATGTAAACAAGTCTATTGACTGTGTATGTTTTGCTTAGCTGAGCTGATAATACCAAGCAAAAAAAGTAGGCCTGGAGTAGTCCCCATGCTATAATTTGAGATATTCAGCCCCCATGCTATAATTCGAGATATTTGAGCTCAGAAGCTCTTATGAGTAAGTCTTATTAGGTTACTATGCAAACAACGAAAATGAGAACTTTTTGGAATGAGATTTTGCTGCAGTTCACACATGTAACTTTTTTCTGCTAATATAGACAGTAAGTTGGCTGTATTAGTTGGCTAGCTTTAATAAACTAAATTGCTGAGACTCTGCCTGATTTCCTTGCAAAATGTGAAGCTGTTTTTAAAGAGATTTGGTGAGAAAAGGCAGCACAGTGAATTTCACTAACTTCGACTGGCTTGTAATGGAAAGGCCTGCAGTTACCCTCAGGCATGAACTTGATTACATGAAGAATAAAAAATACAAAATAAATCACATGCTTTAATTCTAAATTACATTATTTGATGTAATAAGAACTTCCATACCAGATAAAATCTAAATTAGTTGTCTGCCAATAGTAATTCCCAGATGTCTCTGAGGAAATTGGCCTATTCTTCAACCTCCTTTCCCCCTCTGCAAGTATAATTGATAATTATGTAAGAGCCTGACTGTAGGGGAAGTTATTTTCTAACCTCAGGCTGGTGGTTGATTTATGCCCTGAACTGTGAACATTTATATCCATTATGAATTTTTATCAGGTCCAATCTAATTCCCCGCACAAATGTATGAATATGTATGTATAACCTTTTACTGAATCCTGCTAAGCACTTGGCCTCAATGATATAATTTGCCAGCATGTTTCACAGGCATATTACTTTTGACTTTAAATATAATGCCTTTTACTTTACTAATGACCATCAATATTTGCTTGGGGAATGTATCAGTGGTAGTGATAACCCCAAATATCCTTTTCCCCAGTAACTGCCTGCTCTGAACAGCTTTCAAGCCTCAGCTGGATCCTGTGCGCCTGTGCTGTGCAGAAGGTAACAATCTCCAGCCTCCCAACACTTCCTGCTCCATCCCTCTTAGTCCAGACCTCACCTTTTACATTATGGGGTGACGACAGGCAGAAGGATGATGCTTGCAGTAAATGAAAAGGTTAAAGTGTCTTTAGGACTACAATCACTCTGCTGCACCATGACTTCCTGAATTTCCGGGGGTCATTTCCTTTTAGTGTCAAGAGAAGAGTTTATTTTGGGGAGAAGAAGTTGTTTTGGACTATGGGAAAGACATAAGTTTTGATTTGTGTTGGGTCAGGTCAAAGAGGTGCTTTTGTAAAATACTGGGGAGGGAGGACTTAATCTTGGGGTGGGCTATTACAGCTACATTTTATCACAGGAAAAGGGTAGATAATGTTTGGTTTGGAGGAAATTGGTTATACCTGGCAAAAGAAGGTTTGATTGGGAATGATTCTGTATAGAAAAGTAAGAACTGTTTTACCTAAAGATTTCACTGAATGTCTACATGGGCTGACTACTGCCATGATAAGAATAATTGGGTTATGACTAGAGGCAAAAGAAGGTGAGACAGACTGTCAGGAAGATCATGCAGAAGCAGCAAGAAAAAACGTTTTCCATTTTCCTCTCACTCCTGAGACATTAGTGGTGACATGTGCAATGAAAAGAAGACAATTAGACCAAGTTCAGTGGTCCATGCATGAAAAAAAATAGGAGTTTGTGAATCCTCATAACATATTCTCAGTGAGGGACTATTATTGGGCTGCAGAAGTTTGTTTATGAAGAACAGGGATATATGCAAAGCCAAAAGGGACATGTGGGGTGGTTACAACAGACAGTTGGCAGTAACTCCATACAGTCATCACAGTCAGTATTAAGCATCTGTGGACTTAACCACAAAACTCCAGTTTTGGTGTAAACTCTTTAGCTTGGGAGTGAGTGCTGAGATATGGTCTCTTGTTGGTTCACTTAATTATATAATGAACTGCTCTGAAGTTTTTATTTGGAATAAAATTTCCGTGGAACTCAAGTAATTTAGATCTGAGGTTTTGGCTCTAGTCCCTTCCCAGCTTGTACTCAATATAAATTACTCACCTAGAACCATGACATGTTCAATTTATCCTCCATTTTAGATGGTTGAAAAGTGCATGCATAATTCTGTGCATGCCACACTTTCTGTAATCTACTGTGACGAATAGACCAAATGACTGAAACTGCTATGTAATACACTTTATTTTAGTCATGAATCCACACCCAGCCATAGTTAAAATACCAGGCATTTGAATTATTTTATTTGAATCAAGGCCAAATTCAATCTTATGCAAACACAGAAAGAGAGAGGGAAAAGAAGTCCCGGTATTAACCCAGTGATTTATGTGTGGGAACATAAGGCCATAATAAGCATCAATTGGCCAATTGTAACAAAAGGAGTGGACCACCATGAAAAATCTGACAGCTTTTCATTAAAGCTGCTGTGATTGAGGGGTTGGGAGCATGGTGATACTTTTACACATAGATAATGACCACAAGAAGAGTAGACTCAGAGACCAGGATTCCCCAATTTCCACCTTCTGTCAAAAACACTGGTCAAGCTCAGTACACCCATCTCCACTGACACTGGGAGGATTTCCATGGTGCAGTACAACAGAGGATAACAAATATTCCCATTCTGGGGAGAAAACCAGAAAATAGTTATATCACACCTGTCTGAGAGAAGTATATATTTTTTTCATTATATAATTCCTAATAACTATGTCAAATTAAGAGCTGAATCCAGAAATAATGAGCCTTGGTGATGTGTTTGCATCTCCTGGGTCAATCTGACTTGCCCAACAGGGCCATGAGTTTAGTTACAGGGAGGCAAAGTCACCTGAACATTCCCCAGGAGAAAGGAGGAGTGCCTAGAATTTTGTCAGCATTAGAAATCCCACAGGGATAATGACTTTGAGGATTATTTTATACTCTGAAATATTACTAGTTTTCTAAGAGCTCTTTTTACTATGTAGCAAAGCCATGTTTGCATAACCAAATTATAGGAAAGGCAGCCAAAACAACTTTTTAGCTACACCTACTAGTGCCACTATTCAACTCAACCCAACCAAAGAGTTTTCTGGGTAGTGGCCTTGAAAGCTTGTTACTGCAGTTCTCTTTACCCACTGGTGCCCAGAGAGGCTCTGAATGAACTCTGAATGAACTTCCTCTGAAGCTACACATGGAAAGGTCCAACTCCTTGTAGCTCTTTAAGCAATTTTCTCCTCAGCCAGAGACCTATCCCCTAATTTGATGCCTCTCAGTGAAAATTTTTTTTCTCTCAATTGTCATGCCAAACAGTTGTCCGCTTTGTTAGTTTTTTCACAGAAAGACACCTGTTCAATTTTAGATACTGTTCAGCCTGTTCCACTTCAGTGGTCTGCACTACTCCTCTGAGAGCCCTGAGCTCTCCACATATTTCAGGCTGCCAGCTCTCTTATGTGCTTTTCCCCAGCAGCCAATTTTGCTCAGAATCTCTTATGACTGAGCCAGCTTCCGTTCCTTCATAAAGGGATACCCTCTTGTTATTGCAATTGAGGAGTTCCATAAGAGGCTTTTAATGTCTCCAGAGTGTTGTTGTGTACAATAAAATCTTGAATTAAGCTTTACCTAACACTTGTTCATGCAATACTGATTTATTGGCAAATTCCATTTATTTCTGCTGTTGACAAATACATTTAGGTTTATTTCTAATGCCACAATTCCATGATCAGATTAAAACAGGCTTAAATAAAATGTTATATGCTTAGTTTGAGTAACAGGAGCATTTCCAAGCCTGAATCACTAGTATGTACACTGCCATCTTGTGTCCTGAAATTCTGGATAATATAAAAATGCACAATATACATAGAGCTTTTCACAAAATAGGAGTTAGCTATATGAGTGGAATCTGCAAGGTTATCAAAAGATCTTTACTGTAATTTCCTTCTCTTTCTCTCTTTCTTGTAAAATGTAAAATAGTCATTAAAACAGCAAGTCTGATTGATAACTCTAAATCCATCTGTTCTAAGGATCTATTCCTTTTAATTAATGATTTGTGGGTAACCCAGTGGAAAAAAAAAAGGCTACAGAGAAAATTCTGCTACAGCCAAGCCACTCTCTTCTCCAGCAAGAAGGTTCAATACAGACTCCAAGGTGTGGCTCTGTTGCAAGGCAACCTCTGAGCTGGTGTGGGGTTCCCAGAGCAGTTCTATGCCAAATGTTTTCCTTCTGCCAAAAGGGGGTATGATAGAAAAGAGTGAAGACCTTTATTTTTAGCTGGAATCTCTCCCTTTGGAGCAACCATGGTCCGAACATAACTAGGTCATCACTGAGTCTGCTCCAGAGCTCACCAGAGGACTGGGCACCTGGTTGCAAGAGGACCTAAAGTCACATGTACTTACAAAATGAAGAAAATGAATCTAACATTTCTGCTCCACGGTGTTTATTCAAAACTGGATTCAAAACAGAAAACCAATGACATTTTGGTGGATTAAATAAGTACTGCATGCTCTTTCTCTAAAAATGATCATTCCTTCATAACATGCTAATCAAAGCAGCCTTTCCGTACATTCATACTTCCAATTGCTTTCACTGTATATAACATTTAGCTCTGCCTTTTTGTTACGTTTTTATTAAGTTTAGCTTCTTTCTTCTGTTCTTTATTATTGCAAATATGTAGGAGCAGTCTCAAACAGTTTTGAACAATGGCTCTATAAAACCCCAAAGATTTACTCCATGCAGTTGTTGTTGCCTGAAACAAGCATAGGGAGCAAGATAAGGAAAAGAGTGCAAAATCAAATACTAAGCTTAGAGAGACATAGGGCAGGGAAGAAAATAGTAAAAGCCTATCAAGGTAATAGATGCCAAGGTAAAATGGCAGAGAGTATTAGCAGGGGACAGAAGCGCTCTCGGCCTTACCTGCTCGGACATTTGCCTCACTTAGTGGCTTTCCATGCCAAAATTTTTTTTTCCACCTGTTTGGCATTTCTTAGCCAAGTGTGCACACACACTTGTGTATGTGAACTTAGAGTATTATTTGCCACTTCTGAAAGGCAAACACTTGAGGCACCCATTATTGTCTGAGGCAGGCAGGGCTTCTGTCTCCCAAGGTAATTTTTTTTTATGCCTTACATATATAATATAAAATGACACAGAGTTTAAAGAACCTCCCTTTCTTGTGACATGAGCAGTTACAATGACTTGAAAGAGCTTTTGCTTCTGTAACAATACTTTTATAATACTCTACTGCTTTATGAACTTGTCTTCAAAGTTGTGTTGCAGCCTGGTTGCATAACCTCCTGCTCAGTAACAGGAGAACATTAAAACTGTTTGCATAACACAGTGTTTAAGTAACGCAAAAAGCTTATTGAAAAGGGCTTTGTAATTTCAAATCTGGAATGCTTTGCTAAGATTGTTCATGCTATTTTATTTACTTTATCTGCCCATAAGATTCCTGCCAATTTTCTTCGTTTTCCAGTGGAGAGTCATACTTCCTTATTTTACATCCTTTGCTGTGTTATTATCCAAGAGATTTTCAGATAGAAAAAGCTAATTGGCTACATATGAGTAATGATAAAACAGTAACTCCAATACTGCTAGAAGTTACATAAAATTAAGCAGGAATCTGTTTTCTGTAATCTCTGTTCTACTGTAGCCTTTGATGTGGTGTGCATTTTACCACCCTGGTGACTGAATAGCACTGGCTGTAATAGTTACGGGAAAAGCAGAAGAGGGAAAACTACTGCAAACAGAGCAGGTCTGGGAGGAGAACTGATGTCTTTTGTGTCCTCAGTTCCTGGAGATGTTGGCTGACACAGCCTGTGACTGGTCAGTCCAAGCCTCTCAAGCACGCCATGCTCCAGCTTTTGAGTGTCTGCCAACAGCTGCCTTACTGTGTTAGACTGCATAATGTCCTAGCAATGGATGAAAGTTTGTTGTTTCCATTTCCAGTTTGCTTTCCATTATCTGGTTCATTTTGTCACTGTGAGACTTTCTCTGATGCTAGAAGATGCCTGTCCATCAGCTGGCCCATTTTGGTAACTACCTACCAGCAGAAGTGGATGGTGGGAGACAAAATATTAGGGATAATTCTATGTGAATTGAACCTACCCTCTCTGGATGAGTTACTACATGCTGCAGTACCATGTCTGAGCTGCTGAGTGAATCCTAAATGTGAACTTCAGAGAAAATACTAGCTCAAGTTTAGACTTTCACATTCCAATCTAAGAGTGCCCTCTGACCACCTAAAGTCACAAGCATTAGGCAAAATTGCAACCACTGTGTGCAGCTGGGTTCAGCTAAACCAGCTGTGTCCTCGAAAGATCAAAGAACACTCAGAAAAAGAACAGCATCAGGGAAGGGCAGATAGAGCTGCACTGAACAAAACTTCAAAGCATTTATTCAAAGCTTAATATTTCTAAGCTTTTACAGGGGTACAAGGCCTACCATGTCTGTTATTGCAGTCTTGGCTCTCCTGGTAGAAGTAAACTACCCCTAGAGCACACTCTGCATTTCCCAGAGACCTTGAATGTACTTTATTATTCAAGCATACTTGTCTGAAGAAAAAGGAGCTCTGCCACAGAGCACAAAATATCAGGTCTTGAATTTAAAGTTTCATAGGTTTTTGTTTTATGTTTTAACAAAGTTGCCTTTGCTTTAAAGTGTCCATCTGCAGGGCTATAAACACTAGTGAGGAAGCCTCTGCTTGGGTTTATTTTCTGTTAGCAACAGCAGTTGGCCATCTGCTGGGTAAAAGGAGGGCTGGGCTTTGGTGGATTTGGAAGCAAAGGTCACAAACAGCACATCCCAGTCCTTTGCCAGTGACACATTTAGGCTGTGACAGATCAGAAAATGTTTTGTTAATGCACCTTGCTCAGCTTTCCAGATCTCCTTAGATCAGAACTCAGTATCATAGAATTTCAAATGGCCTTCACACAGAGATGCCATCTGTGTAAGACAATTGCTGTCCCCAAATATGGTAGGTCAAATGAAAAGATGTCACCAGGTCTCAGGGTGCAGCTTCAGCCTCTGTGTTTCAGGATGTGAGATGGGGATGTCTGTAGTATCTGAGGACTCCAGGACCCACTGCCGGGCCTGTGCTGGGACCTCCTGCAGGGATTTGCAGGGCTGAGGACAAAACTTGCCACAGAGGCACTGATTAAAATCAGCTCATTGCAGGTCAGCACTCCAGAAGTCTGAGGGATGCTTGTGCAACTGACTCTGGAGTCTCATTCCAACACTTGGTACATTCTCAAGAGTCCTGGAAGCAATGTACAAGGTAAGATAGAGTGAGAAATCAAGGGTTGACAGGGGAAAAAACTCCCCCAACTTGGAAACATTTTCTTTAAAACCCAGTCAAAACATAACTAACTTAAATCTCAAGTAAGATTGAGATTTAAGGCATAAGGATCAAGTCTGCCTGTTTTAACACAGCCAACAATGCCATACAAGTCAGGTAAGAGCTACAGAAGGCAGGAACACTTGGCAATTCTGGGATACACAGTATCACCCGGAAAATAAATCTGAGGCAAATAATTTTTCCTTTTTAATTTTTAATGGCTTTTAGCAACTGCTTAGAAGCAGCAGTAAAATGTATTTAGATACTATAACAAGTGTTTAGAAGATACTTTGCTGATGTATAAATACACAATTCAGTTGATTACAAAATAATTGCTAAAAAGCTTTCCATAAAAGCCACTGAAGATCCAAAAGCAGTGCTTTCTGCTCTGAGAGTTGGAGAATTTGAATGCTGTACTGAGCACTAAATGAGGAATTTAAACATCTTAATGGAGGCATAAGACAGAAATGATTTCTAGCCATTTAAGGAAAAATTCAAACACAGAAGAAAAACTCAAATTAGGGGTTCAAGAACAGTCATTTTAGCTCTGTCTTGCTCTCCTATGTACCAGGAGTCACGCTCTCCATTCCAGCCGAAACTTGTTATTTTAATTGGAGTAAGGCAGTTTTAATGCTCTTGGCCCAAGTTGCTTTGTACCAAGATGTCCAAGCAAGTGCTACCATTGTCACAGCAAGATAATTGTTCTGATAAATGTCTCAATTTTCTAACTCTCCCTCTGCTGAATTTATTATCATGGTTTTATTCTTCCTTCAGTCACAAGGTTGTATTTTCCTTGAATGCCCTCTTAAAACTAGTGCATCCATAGGCCAGGAGGGAGTGCTCTAGCATGGGAGCCAACACTATTATTCCAGAGTCCTGATGTTCCAGCAAGCTTGGGAATGATTGCCCTGGGGTTTCTCACCAAGCTGCTTTCAGCTCACAAGGGCATGAGGAATCACTCAGTACCTCTTTTTATGCCTAGTCATTAGCTATATTTACAGTAGTACTTTCTCCCTCAAAGTCTGGCACTGCTTTCTTTGCCCCCACTTTCTGTTTCACAACTGTTCCTTTTCCCCTAAACTTCCAGTCCTGCAGCGCTGAGGAGCCATGAGCACAAGGACAGCTTGTTTTTTCACTTCTCAACACACAAAGAATGTTGTGTTAAAGAGAAAATAAATTCTGTTTTTCTCTCATTTGAAAATGCCTACCTTCTTCAGCGACATCACTGCATGTAATGGAGCAGTAAGCTGGTCCCCTATCAAACAAAGCAAGCAGCAGAGATTAATTATCTCACAAATATTTTGGAGAATCAAGCAGTTCACCCATTTGTGCTGCTCCATTTCCCATGTTTTCAGCTGAAAGAGCAGGCTGCTGTCTAAATTGATGGCATCCTTTTCAGCTGAGACCAGCTTAATCTATTTTGTGTTCTTCAAAAAAGGAGCTGCCTTTGTTGTCCCTTGTATGTGCCACATTTCTCTATTGAAACAAAGCACTGGAGAACAGCACTGGCTTGACAGTGCCCGAGACTGGAGCCCTCAGGTCTGGCAAAGCAGCAGCAGCAGGAGCATTTAAGGTGTCCTGCTGCTGCAAATTCCACAGGATAAGCTGACACCAGTCATTAATTGTATATACTTAATTAAACTTCTACAAGGTGCAAATCAAATATGCAGATCACATCATCATCAGGAAGGAAACAACATTTTAAGAAGTTAAAATCAACAAATAACCAATATTTCCAAAAAGGAAAGTGAGACAGACAGCCAGGCTGCCTGCTAGTGACCCTCACTGTTCTGTCTGCTTTAGCAGTGCTTGCTTACTTACAGGTAATGGTGCTTTTTAGTGGTTCCTACCCATGAGTGTCCATTTACTCTTCTCCATGAGGGTCTCTCTCTCATCACAAAGACAGTTTAGCTGCCTGTGGAGCAGCTGCTGGACTGCTCTAGTTTATGGCCTTGCATATTCAGATAAATTGCCACTCATTTCTCTTAATATACTGTGCTGTAATTTGAAAAATCCTGAAAATCAACCCTTTTCATCAGCATTCTGACATTAAAACTGTGTTTTAAAATCAGAAACAGATTTGCATCTGAGCAGAAATGTTGCTTTTACTCATTCAAATATTCTGTTAAGCTGCCTTGGACTGCCCCAGCCTAAACTAGAGTTGAATCAACATTTGTTTTGTTTCACATAATGACAGAATTAGCTACATTTGTTCAAACTTCCTTGATTTACTACCTGTTCTCATTATTCAGAATTCAGTCTGTCTCCTCTTCTTGGTTTTTTTTTTTTTTTTTTTTTTTTTTTTTTTTTTTTTTTTTTTTTTTTTTTTTTTTAGCTCAGAAGGGGCAGAACTGAACAACTTAGATCCAGTTCCAAGGAAAAGGAGAGTAAGTTATGGAAGCTGCGTGCTTCTGCCCCAAACAAAATGTAAATGGTCTAGTACTGGCATAATGATAATTTAGCTGCCTGTAAACCATTAAATCACTATTTTTCTGCTGTGGTTGTCCACCAGTGCAACACCACATGGTGGATGGTGTTCACTAGCTTGTGTTTAAGTTCCCTGTTCACAGCCCTGTGACTGGTTCCTCTTTCACTGACTGCAATTCCTCCTTCCCATTTCTCCATTCCTTGAGCAATAGGAGAGGTACAAAATAAACATGGTACAAGGAAACAGAATATCCTATGATCATGGCATTGGCAGTCTCCTGACAAAGCTTTCTGTTGCAAGCTCAAAAAAAGCCATTTCTAAATGTTCAGTTTGCCTCTGTTACCTTGCCATGTAATTGCTTAGGGTGCTCAATTCCCTCTGGCACAGCACATGAAGGGACCATTAAATGCCTAATACTGCCATGTGAGTTTGTCCTCACTCTGCCTGACTCTCATCTACTCTGTTCTCATTATCTTTGCATGTATTCCTGAATGTCTTCATTCTGAGGCATGTCTATCAAAATGAATTGTATTAGTCTCCTACATTTCTTCAGTACCTACAGGCAGAACACCTCTGTTTTGGCAGTCCAGAGGGAATTTGAGGCAAATTACAAAGAATTTCAGGAAACTTTGGGGGCACAGACTAAGAAGGAACTGAATATCACTCAAAGCTGAAAAAAGATACAAGTTCAGGGGACAGGAGAAAGTGGCTGTTTGGATAAGCATATCTTAGAGTAGTTCAGTGCATAAACTGCAAATCTGCAGAACATCAGGAGTCAGCCTAACCCATTTCCCCCTCAGTCCTTAAATGACAGTGATAGTCTCCACTCTTAGCTGTGTGTTAAGACTATGCATCTGATTTATAAAAAGGATATGGGTGCCAGCATATATCAGAACAAATACAGGTGCCTCAGAGTAGTTGTAAACTGCCTTCCATTTTCACAAAGCACCAGGAAATTCAGATGTTTAATAAAATCCCCTCTCATTAGTTATATAGTCTTCACTTTCCATTAGTAGCTACCTTTACAGGACAATTTTACTATTGTGTGGGAGATTACTATCAAGTGATATGATATGATATAAGAATTATTGAGACGGGCTTAATCTAAGGTGTAAATGTTTTATTCTGTTTTGACATCTAGTTCCCTTAAGATCATGAAAACCTATTGTTTCAAGCAAGGGAAAAAACACTGTTTCACATGAAAAATGATCAAACCAATGGCACTATGTGAAGGGAACCCTAGAAGTAGAGTCAAACACCTCAGGTGTGTTTTCTTCATTTTAAAGAGTCACATAATTATTTGTCAGCTTCCATTTGGGAACAGTTTTTGCACAGTCTATTCAAACACTCTGCCTGTCCCAAACACGATGTTTACACAATTACATTGCTCATTTGTGTGTCTGATGTTGCATACCTTGGTATTTCCCAGAGTATACTTAGGGAATTGTCTTAAAATGTAATAATCACTAGAAGAAAATGTTCCTTCTCTTTAAACTCCAAGAATTTGCAATAGCTGATTTGTTTCTTAAGTTGCCTGGCTATCTGATCCAGGAAAGGGTTTTTGTGAGTCAGCTACAACAGTTAAGTGTCAGAGTTTTAACAGAAATATGTCAAACATTTCTGCCAAGTCATCTGATAAATGTCCCTATTCCAGCAGTAAAGAACTCTGTAAAAAGATTCAGTCAAGAACTGTACAAATACACTAGGCTTTTTATTAACACCTTTTTCATATTTTAATTAAGCAAGTAAAAATTCAACTGACTTTAACTGCATTCAAGCACAATCAGCCCTCTTCATACCTTGTATTTAGCTTCCTCCTGAGATGCTGTTCTCACCAAGAAATGGTAGAGCTCTTGTCATGCTTATAATCTTCTCAAAAGGATATACAAGGATTGAGTTTCTAAGTAAAACACAAGCAACAGTCTCTTTCCCAATACAGTTTATATGTTATAAACCCTCAGGAGTAACAATAATTATTAGAACCAATATGTCTAGGGACATGAACACAGGAAATACAGAATTAAGCAAATGTCATTATTACGTAATTTCTTCTTTCTCCTCAACATTCTGAGAAATTGCAGGAGATTGGGAGAATTTTAATGTTAAAAAATGTAGTGCATCAAATGACATTATTAGACTGGATGTTTCAGCAAAGTGCTGTAATATAATCTATTTTCCAGTATGGAGAACTGAGAATAGTCATGAGATAATGTCACCAAGACAAAATGCAGGTGTACAGGAGTTGCAATAGGCAGGAAAGTGTAGAAGCAAATAGTTTCTACAGAAAGAAGTTTCTACAGAAGCTCCCTTGTCATGCTGGGCAGTTACATTTCACTTTAACTGACAGTTCTATTAAAAAAGGGAATGTGGAGAAAGTCTTGGGGCAATAAAAAAGGAGTGTGCACTTGAGCTCCTTTGGGATATGCACCTTGAAAGCTGACTGTAAATGTCAAATTATGCTTAATTTCACCGACCAAGCCATGAGAGGACATATGTCAGCTTTGAACAGAGGGATGCACAAACTTATCTGTGCATACAGCTAACAATTTAGAAAGCATTTTTCTTCCGTGCAAAATTGGTATATAGAAAATTCAGGTCTGGAGTTACTAAGCACAGCAAAAGTATATAACAAAAAGCTGTGCTTTGGAGCACCAGTGGAAGGCTTAGTAAAGTTAAGCAGTTTCACTGAGGAGTCTATATGCACTTTTAAATATACTATGGACAAGGACTTAGACTTTGATTCTCTGAACATATCTTGTTCAGATACATACTTACTTTTAGGTTCTAGCATTTCTAAGCTTTCAGATCATCTTTTTGACTGAAACCTGAAGCAGTTGAACTCCTTTTACACTTTCTCTCTTTATTAGGAGAGAGTTGACCACCATGTACAAAAACATCTGCATTTCTTGTATGTTTAGAGGTCATATTGCCCACTAACCTTTTCTATAAAAAAAGGTCAGCTTCTGGTTGGAGATCCCTAAATTAGAGGTTTCAGTCATAGCCCATGCTCTCTCTTATAATTTTCTCCCCTATTATCACTCCTATCCTTGTGTAACCTTTCAAATCCAGGCTGACCCTTGCCAATGGCTTGAGGTCCTGCAGTTTGCTTTGTAGCCCTGAGCTCTGAGACCTGGGACTTTCTTCTTCTGTGGCACCGAGGCTGACGAGCTGAGCTCACAGCGCTGTAAGCTGGTACTGGAGGGATGGACTGAGGGATGAATGCAGTGCCTTCTCCCAGGGACTCTGCTGACGTTGGAAAAGTGATACAATGCCTAAGTAGGTCTTAGAGAAATTGGCTACTTTAGGAAATCTTCTTGGCCCATACCATATCAACAAACTCCTCCCAGAGCATGAATTATTTGGTGTTGAATGACATGTTAATGAATGTGTGGAGGCTTGTTTTGGGTTTTTTTTCCTCTAGTGAAAAAATGACTAATCCAGAGGTTATCTCAAGGGCTTATGCCTTTTTCCCCCCTTTTATTGCCTCAACAGCTTCTTCTGAGTCTATGATTCAGCTGTGGATGTCCCACACCCATCCTAAACCTAGGGCAGCCAAAACCCCACCTCTTCTGTAGGCGGTGTCTTTTTGTACAGGGGTACAGAACAAAAAGGTGTTCTAATACATTAGTGTCAATCACATCTTAATAGTGGTTGAACTGGAGAAAGCAAGAACATCTAGAACACGCCTGATTCAATAGGTTGTTTCCTTCTGTTTAAACCTTTCAAGCAGCACCACGAAATGAAGAGTCTTGAAAAAATTAGTTTCTACTTTTTCATTTATCTAGAAACCAAAGGCTTCTTTATGTCTATTTCTCAAAGCCTAGTATTATGACAACGTTCTTCTGTTACCTTCAGAAGCAGTGAGGTGAATTAAGAATTGTAGCTCAAAGCTGTGTCACTTTAAAATGAAAAATAAACAAAAAGAATCCCACAACTTTTTCTGCTATTTATTCAGTAAAGGAATAGCACAGACACGTACTACAGCATTGCACTTCCTGCCAGGACTGGGAACTTTCTCATGTTTCAATAAAACTTCTTTGAAATGTTTCAAAATTCTTACTAAGGTTTAGGTTAAACACTGTACTTTACCTTCTCTCCCAGATGTATGTATAGTTGCTACTTCCCATCAATTAATTTTCTGCATCTGATACCTACATCTCAGGGGCTCTCATGCTATATTAGATGATTCTCTACAACCTGTTGCAGGACTCCACTCAAGGCAAGATTTCTCAGAAGAGTCTTTTCCTTGCACAGCCTGTGTGCAGGTTGCCTAGGAGTGTAGTGCTTGTCCTGAGAGCATGGCATGTTCCCTCTGTGGTCTCCCATGGGACCACTGCCTAATGGAACTCTGAGACACCTTGTTTTGAAGACCTCCCTGAAACTTTACACTACTTTGGCAACTTTATTTTGTATTACACTGTAAACTGGCTTTAAAACTATATTTCCTGAAAATGCCAATGTGCAGAATTCTGGAAATGCAGGCCTTTGCTGAGATAAGGTGTCACTCTGAGCTGGCATCTCATTTATGCTTACAGATGCATTTGGTTTTGTGGGCAGGACAGCTCATGGAATGGCAAAGGCTGCTGCTTTGGCTCAACAGCAATTAGAATACTTCCAACTACTGCATTGTAGATCTGCTAGTATTTTTACTGATATAAGTTCTCTTTGGTGTCACAACATATTACTTTCAAAATTGTGTTCCCTAAGTTTTCTTCTCAGCACTACTACTTATCAGAATGAATTATATGGTTAAATTAGATACAGTTTTTGAAAACATGCCAGTGGTTCACTTCAGCAAATGAGAAACAGTGACCTCACAATCTGACAGCACATAATGTTACTGCTGCTTTTTATGAAGATTGCCATCCTTCCAAGGGAAGCGGGGATTGCATGCAGAGCACTGGTAGGAGCTTAGCAGTCTTATTGTAAGAAAAGACCCCTCTTGCACAAAAACGAGGTGTGACTTAGCTATTCCTCTGCTTTGCAAAAGACAAGGCTCTCAATAGTTTCCAAATCAGACCACTATGTCTCTAGCATCCCCAGTTAAATCTTCATTCACACACATACTTGAAAACTAATCTGGAACTTTTTTGAGAAATAAGTTGTGAGGTGATGACAAATATTACTTATCAAATTCTAGTTGAATTTTTAACTGTGAAGCTCTACAATTAGGATCAAATAAATGACCAAGGGGCTCTCATTATTGTTCCTTAAAAGTGACTATGATACAAGGAAACATTCTAGGAAAATCTGAAGCCTACTACAGGGGATTTAATATCTCTTTGGCAGCATTCAGCAATGTGGAAAGTTTTAGGTAACTGTGACTGAAAGTCCCCCCAGCTATATCCAGAACTTCAGTAAACAATGTGAATGGAAATTCAGTTGAGATCCGTGTTTGTTCCCCACAGACTGCCTCTGCAGCAGCAGACAGATAAATGTGGATATGCATGAGTTAGCACAGAAACTTGTATACAAGTTATTCACAGGGGAAAAATTTAACTCCATAACCAAACTATCAAACTGCACAACAGCTGTTTATGTTACACTAATACCAGAAACCTAACTTAAAGCTGAGATCCCATTGCAACTAGTGCAATCACTGCCCCAGGAAAATTGCAGGCTATTTTCTAGACAAAGTACTCAATGGGTATAAAATCAATTAACAATGGTGAGAATGAAAGCAAAACAAACAGTAATAATACCTGGGTGGCTTTTATGAACTGCTTCTCATTAGCAGGCATTACTGGGGTTGGTCCTATATTGTCACACAGTCCACAGTGTATTTATCTTCAGAGCAGTCTCTAGGGAGATACTGTTATCCCTGGTTTATGTATGGGGAGCTATGACTCAAAGAAGCACCAATATTGCATGTGAGGTAAGGAACTGAGCCCAAGTCTCACTGCTTGTGCAGTACAGCCTGTTCCCTGGAGAACTTCCTGCAAGTTGCTTAGTTAATGGAAAGGTACCATGTTGAAGTATCATGGGAGAAACAGGTCCCTAAAAGAGGCTTGAAAGAGAGTAAGAGCTTTATCATTTTTCATGGGATTTTATTTCACATACATAACAAACATCTGAGGAAGAAACGACGAAACAGAACAACATTGATAGACAAAATGTCATTACGAAAGTATCAGTCATCCAGCAATCCACTTCAGGACTTCTAAATCCTGGTCAGTGCCGGTCAGTGCCAGTCAGTGGCAAAAGCTGATCATGAAAGTAGGTCCTGTGTGACAACTGAGTAGGCTTCAACAGTGTGAGATACTTCATGTCACAGAGGAAAAGTTGGAATTAATCTGAGCAGGTCATCTAGCCCATCACCTTGCCCTGAGCAGAACTGCTTATAATGGTATGTCTGATAGATGTATGTTGTCTGTTCTTAACGCTGTCTAATGAAGGTGACTTTCTTCTCTACTTAGGCAGACTACAACAGTTTTTCATTTTCACTGCCATTAGAAAGTAGTCTAATGCTAATACTGAACTTATATCTTGCAGTTTGAGCTCATTACTTCTCACCAACCTAGCTGGGACATGAAGGGCAGATTGATTGCTTCCTTTCACTCCATAGCAGTCTTTTACATATTTGAAGACTGATAACCTATCTTCCTTAGTATTTTGTAAGGGATTCGGTTTGTAAGCTTTTTTTCACTCCCTGATGGAAAAAATCCTTGTCTCATCTGTTCTACTCTAAAATGTTTCTAGTTTTCACATCCTCTCCTGAGTGGAAATCCAAAGCATTCTGGTGCGTCAAGGCAAATTCATAGCAGAAAGCACCTGGGGTTGGCATCAAATCTGTATCTCCCCTTGAATCCCAGTTCCTCTCCCTCTTCAAAGTCATGCTACAGAGTGAATCCCAGATGTTCCCACAGGTCCCAAATACAGCCAGGCTTGTCAGTTTTTGCAAGAATTGGCGCAGTGATGGGTATCCCAGATACAGAAGGGGATGCACTGCCAGCAGTCGGTCAGCATTCGCTTCATGGCGCGGGTTTAGCGTGGCGCTGGCTCCTCCGTTCCGGGACACTCAAGGCGCACAGGCAGAGAGACGCACCCGGCCCAGCAGCCCGGCACTCACCAGGGCCCTGTGGCCCCATCAACAGCGATGATAAAATCTGCAACACCTGTAGGATTATCTACCACCTCACCCACCTATTTCTTAACTAACCCGCCTATGCTATTGTCATTAATTAGCATTTCATCATTAACTTAGGCAATCTTCATCTCTAAAGGACACCTTTGTGTTCTCTCAAGTTTGTTCAGCGACTCAGGGGGGCTGTAATTACAGCACCGGAGGCGGGAAATCTTTCCTAAACGCCTTTTCTTTCTCTCTCTCTCCGGTTTGCCCACCGAGCCCAGGGCTGCCGAGGCAGGAGGCTCCGGGGGGACGCGCGGACCCCGCCGGGCCGTGCCGGGCCGGGCCGGGGGAGCGGGAGCGAGC
>WBNO01026820.1:0-20269 GCA_013400575.1 Peucedramus taeniatus | reverse complement strand
GGCCCGGGGAGGCCCCGCGTGGGCTCTGCGGGAGGAGCGGGGCTCCGGCGGGGCGGGAAGGAGCGGCGGGAGGAGGGGGAGGCAGATGCCAGTCGCGGGTGATGCAAATGGCTGAAGCCGTTCACCGCTGTGGGGACTGGAGGAAACCGAAAGAAGGTGGTCTTCAGTCTCTTCCCTGCTTCTGTAGTAAGTGGGATGGTGTTAAAATGGGAAGTTGTTCATGGTCATCTCCACCACATCTTTAGAGATGATGGAGAAGCTTTGTTTCTGTAAAACACTTTGAGGCCGCTCTAAGGAGGAATTCTGCACGTGTGAAGAGCAAGGTCTGTGTCTGTTCTCTCGGTCCTCGCCTGTTCGCAGAAACCTTCAACTGATGTGAATACTGGCAGAGTGTGCTCATGCATTAGGTTCTAACAAAAGTTATTTAGAAATGAATAATTATAGAGCTGTGAACTACTTTTTCTGGTTCTTGCTGTCTGTAGTAGTAAGGAGTCAGGTCACATGACTCCAAGGGAAGACAGTCAAATCCTCTAGTTCAAAGTTATTTCACTGGCTTTTAGATTTGTTTTTCTGCTGGATTTGAAGAAAATTTCTATGTTTATAATACCATTATGTAGTTCTATATAACTTATTATTATGAAGCCCTCTTTCTGCTGGGGTGGACTTGTATTAGTTTTGTGACTTTCTTTTACTGCCCCCTCTTTCTCAGATGTGGATTTTCTATATGTGTGTTGGCTTGCTATCTTATAAGAACATTTTAAGGCTTAGGTTGTAGACAACCTCCTGTTCTCTCTTGAGCTGTGGATGGGAACTGCTTCGTTACTGCATGGGGGTAGTCCAGAGGCAGACTGAGCAAGCAGTGAATAGAAGAGCTATTCCTCGTTTGAGGAAAATCCATTCAGCCCATGCCTTGCTCTCAGCCTCTTCAAAAAGAGAGCAAGGAACAACCTGGATTCTCCTGACAGGCAATTTGTGGCCTATGGTCACAAGCTGAACTTGCCTGCTTTGGGAGAACTGGGCTGTCATGCACATGCAGTCAGATGTGAGCAGCTTTGAAAGCTTTTAGTTCTCATTGAGGGCAATTTGATGCTTGTGCTGCTCACTGGAACAAATGGTTTGTTCTCAAGTTGTTGCTTTCCATATTGAGTTTTTGTTTGGTTTGAATCTAGGAAGAAATCACTGTTTCCAGAAAGATACCAGCTTAGCTGTTTTTTTGGGATTTATTTTAAATGGATTTCTGTATAATTTCTGCAGCCAGTTATTGCATCTGTGAAGAGCAGGAGAAACAAACTTTTGTGAAGATGCCTGTGATCTGAAAGATAGCTTCTTTCACCTTGGAAACACAGGCTTGGGGAGCTTAACACCTGTACTTCTACAAGTTATTGACATTGCTCTCCCCTATTAGGATTTGCTATAGGATCATAATGGATTAGTATTTTTATTTTAAATAACTTGATCTAGACTCAGAATAAAAGTTTGCTGTGGGGGTGTAAGGGAATGCTTAGCTTTTTTGGAAATTTGCTGGAAAGCTTAGCTTGTTCTTCACCAGAGGTACAACTTTCTTGCTGTACTTAGAGCCCAGCCTTTTGTTTGTGTAGAAACAAGAAAAAGATAAAAGGAGCTTTATCTCTGTCTTAAGTTTTTGTCTGAACATCTGAGATACAGTTGAAACACACCTAAGATGCTGCATGTGAAAATTCAGAGATTTCAGTATAGCTAGAATATGAGGATCTTGGTTGAGCTCATGTTTGCAGATAATACCCAGGTTCTGGAGTGATGGAGGATAAAGTTCTGTTGCCTACACTGATTTGGAGGGGGCAAGTGATGAATGCCTGAGTCTTGTTCTAGTAACTCCCAGCTAATCTGGAGCAGATTTTTATTTGTGAGGCCAAGAGGATTGCTGGAAAAATCTAGTAAAAATAACTGACCTAGAGACAGTGCATGACTTATTTTGGTAATATTAGGACAATCCAAAGCTGGATGGTGTTTTCTTGTAGTCTGTTGAATGCTGATTCAGCTCTTTTGCCTCTTTTGAACTGTTACTTTAATTTTTCCTAGCAAAGCTGTAGCCAAAAGTACCTTGAGCAAAATTTTTGTTCTTTACACCTGTTGCATCTTTCCTGTAGTGTTTGAAATAGTAGCAAAGCTATAGACCCTATTTAGCAGATTCAGGTGCACTCTCCTCATGCTGCATTTCTTCTTCAAGTAAATGGTTTTCTTTGATGAAAAAACCCTTTGTAGTACTTCAGGTCTGTGATCACAGATTTTTTTTTCTGGCTGCTTTTCTAACAGTCGGTAGACAGTGGCCTCTGGAATCATGGCTTTCTTGTTGACAGTTCAAGGACTAAACTGTTAAAGATCTTATCCAGACATTATTTCTCACCAGCAAGGGGAGCATGGAGAGTACGTGGTATGGACTCAAAGTCTGTGGGTCTCATCCAATTCTTCTTGTTTCCAAATAAAAATGCCTTGAAGACTGAGCAGTGCATTTGCATATTGATGTGTTTAAGGATTGTAATACATTTTCTACTTTTTCAAGTTATAGTTACTGAGATGGGAAAATTCCTCAAAAGACAAGCAACAATCTATTTGTCTGAGTATCCTCTTGAGGGAAATCTTAGGCACTGTAAGAGTAGAGAGATGTTATTTCTCAGTGGCATTCCTGGCTTAAATGTAATATTTTAATTGAGTGTTGCAGTGAAAGCTGGAATCACAGTTACACAATGTGTGTTGAAGCCTGAAGAGGATTATAGGCATGCTGAACAAGTTGGTAAAACAACTGAGATAGAAAACAGCTCTTCCTTTAAATTAGTTTTCCTGTCCTTTTATGTTATGCTGTTGACTTTTGTTGACTGGTAAGCTCCCTTTGCTGGTGAGACTTGAGTTAAAAACTTACTTAATCTTCAGAATAATTGTGTATACATGAAGTGTTCAACTTTTACTGCTTTAAAAGCAGTCAGGTGCTACAACTTCCTAGAACAGAGTTGTACCAGAGTAATTGTTGGATGTGCTCAAAAGCAAGAGTGCTTCAGAGATGGAGCATACACTGATGCTGATCTCATCAAAATAGCTAACTTACTCAAATCAAACTTTGAACAAATTAGTTAAACTAACTCAATTATTCCTTTGTTAAAAGGAATAATTGAGTTAGTTTAACTAAATGTTGACTGAGTAGCTTGTAGCCTTAAATTTTATTCTGTCCTGGAGCAGCAGAAAGCCGGACAGGATCTCCTGATTATCCTATCTCTGTGGAGAAGCTGCTTTCCTAGGGGTTGAAGAGAGGCTTGTGAATATCTTTTAATTATTGTGGGCATACTGTTACACAGGGTAAACTAAGGGATGAGTGTGTAGTGAGCTGACTGCTGTGTGTTGAGCTCACAGGCAGGTTGTTCAGGGTAATGTGTTAATGTTGCTGTACCTTCTTCATATAGACACTTGAAATTCTTGTTGCTAATGATTATGATGTTATTATGCAGCAGCATGAATTAACACCTAAGGAATTGGTACTACTTGAATATAACAGTGTCTTCTGAGAGGCTTTGTATCTTACCCCCAATACGAAGAGTGATCTTTTATCATAAAGATTTCATCCTTTAGAGAACAGTATTTAAGCAGCATGTGGTGCTAAGCTGTATCCTGGTGTAGCTGACTTCTGAGTTTAAGGTGACGAAGAAGGGTGAAGAAGGAAAGGGCTGGTGCCACTTCACCAGTCTTAAGAAATCAGAAGAGTAGGAACCTGTTGCATTGAGGAAGGTGTGGCAGTTCACAGGAGGTTCTGTGATTGCATCAAAGCAATTAATTGTTAGTCAAAGTTAATACTTGAGGAACAGATAAAGAAGATTCTCTCATGGAAACATTAACATGAAAAAAAGTGTCATAATCTGATGGTAAAAGTGACTTCATATGTGACAGCAATTCCTGTCTAACACATAGCTCCAAGTAGTTGCATGTCTTGGAAGATGAAATATAAGAATTTAAGTAACACAATATTTATTGTTAGATCATTTGATACCAAGTAAGCCAAACTGGATATATTCATTAGATAAATTTTATTAGAAAAAGAACCTAGATGAAAGTGGGACGTGTTTAATATGTGAGGCTCAGTATAAATTATTATGTGAAAACAAGCAGGAGTTTATAGCAAAAACTGAAAGACTTTTGTAGATCAGTTGTTTGATATCTACTGAGATCTGAACTGTTACGTACAAGAAAGTGAGTGTGTATATAGATGTTTATTTAAACTTGATGTTTATTTAAACTGAATAGAATTAGAATAATCTGATAATGCAATAGGCTAAAGTAATTACTTGGACCAGAAGCTACTTTGAGCTGAAGCAAAGTAAGGAGATCAGTAGTGTATCAGACTGCAGCTAACTGGATCCTGAAGTGTTGCTGTACCTCTTTATAGAAAATAAATAATGTGGAGTATTAAAAATCAGTTGCAGGTTGAATGGGATGGACAAGCCTAATACCTCTGTAGTGTTGTTATATCCAAAACTGGGCAGTTTTGTGCAACACCATCGGGGTTGATGGTGTAGGCCAGAAAGTTCTCTTGAGCTGTGATGTATTTGCTACAAAGCATGCTAAAAGCTTCTCTGTGGGATGGGTAAAGAGGTGTCCAGGAACTGAACTTATTTGCGCAGAAAAATGGCAGACAGTTGATTCCTTCATTAAGTTATTTCTTTTAAGACAGCAAAGCAGATTTCCTGGTTTTACAAGCTTTCAGAAAATACTTCTCAAAGGACTGATCTCTTTGTGCTGTTTCATTTACTGCCTGGAAGTAGCCATGTGTGTGCATTTTGTAGTAGAGCCATCTCTTCAAGGATAAAATTGAAACTGGTGTCAGCTGAAGCAGTAGGTGGAATAGAGAGAGCTTCTAGTAAAGTATTCTGTTGCATAAGGATCATCATTTGGCCAAGCGTTTACTGAGAAGAATGATTATAATGTCATGGCTTTCCTCGATCTTTAATTCACCCTAATTTACTTTATTTACTATGCAAGAACACTAGAGAAACACTAGTTTTCCTGTTCCTTGGGGCTTTGTTTATTACAGTGTGGTGAAATGAAGAGTAATGAAATAGTCAAGGCTAAGAACATGTGTAAGGAAAGTGAACACTTGCTTTATCAGAATAGTTTAAAGAAAGGCACTCTGCGTTTGGGTACCTAAACCCTTGATGTCTTATGCCTAAAATCTGGTTGTCTGCATTTGCTGCTTACTGTAGGTTTAAACTGTAATTATGAGCCCAGGTTTGTGTTGTTTTATTAGGTATTCAGCAAACAGAATAGCAACTGAATCAGTGTATGTGCAGCTGCAGGGGCTTAGCTGGAAGTGTGGACTACAGAACCTCTAGTCTAAAACTAAGAATATTCAGCATCTCATCACTTAGGATTACAAGAAATCGCTTTGACTGATTTTTGTAGATATATTTCATGGAATCAGTTGGAAAGGCAGCAGTAAATACACAACCTTAGGTTATAACTTAGGTTTGTAACTAAGGTTATAAAACAGGTGTTACTTGACTTCAGACTTGAGAACAGTTATATTGGGTTTGCTGCAGGGAAGGTCTTCCAAGAGGGAAAAATCATAAGAATGACAAACACAGCAGATACTCTCTGCCTGCAGCACATGGCATTCCTCTCCAGATAAATGGTGCTTTCACAAAGCAGTTCTTGAAACAATTCCTTGGGCTGCATGTTCTTTCTTTATTTCAGGCACCTGATGCTAATTTACTACTGGCTTCAGAAGCACTCTGTAGTGTTGCTTGGTTGAGAAGTGTGACTGTATAATCTGAACAGAGACAGTGCTCCAGGGAGAGGGATCTTCTGGTACCACCTGTGGAAAGGGTTCTGAATTTCCAGCTGTAGGGCTGGATTGGTAACCCAAAGTCCAACTGAGGTAGGCTCTGAGGAATTGTTCCTTGGGTAATGTCTTGTAACACCTTACCACCATAATACTGCCTCAGTATTAGTGCACCCACGCACTGAGTTTTGCAAGAACTCTACAACTTGCAAGACTGTGTTACATTAGGCAAATACTGGTGCTTAAGCCCATGTGATAGCCCTTAAAATTGCCACTTTAAACTGATTTCCAGGAATCTGCTGGATTTTCCATTGTGCAACAGAAGTGCCTGTGAATATTTTATGTGTATGTGATTTTAATGCTGAGTGTCCACTGGTGATTGAATTGACAATGTCAGTGGTTATTGTGAGGAAACTGGTGCTGTGCTCCACGTGAGTCATGTGACTCCAGCTGGACTGAACTGCACATTCATCTTGCTTCTCCAAAGAAGCCTTGGCTATCTGTGGGAGACTCTGTGCTTATCCTTCAGCTTCCTGTGGGAGAGATGAGAACTTTTTCATCCAGTCACTGTGCCAGTCACTACAGCCTAAGATCTGAACAGTGCTGGCAGGTACAGTTAGTTGAAGTAGTGTAGTCCAAAGGCCTCTGCCTGCCCAGCTGCACGACTGGATTCTTCAGGAGCTCTAGTTCACCTGATGGACCAGGGACCACCCTCTTGCCCCCTGACTGTAAAAATCCTTATCCAGTGAGTCAAACTAGCATTTTAATGTTGGGCATTGTAATGAAAGTGGAATACTTAAATTCACTTAAACTAGTCACACTGTGATAATCTATTGTCAGTGCTTCCATGGGGACTTGTTTTCTTTCAGGCAATATAATTTCATGTGTATATATACAAACATGCACATTAAAAACCTTTAGCAAGGTTTGATTTGTCCTACTTCGTATATTTCAGTAGTGAATTTCTATCATTTAAGTTAGAAGGGAAGAAAGTGCTGGTCCGGTTCTACTGTTTCCGACTAAAACATTTCACATTTCTGTCAAAAATGAGATAGTTAATGAGCTTGATATTTTGTTGAAGCTAATGTACAGAATAGGAAAGGTGTTGTCTTTAAATAAGATAGTTTGGGTACAATACTACGATAACATCTAGTTTAAAGTGAGAATAATGTCAGATGTTGGTGAGAGTCTTGGCTATATATATATTCTTGGAAAGCAGTCTGAGAAGAAAACCAGAAGGGTATGTAAATTTTATCTTGCTAGGCATACAACATGTATGTGTAGCATACTCATTCCAAAAACAACCTTTCCTGTCTCCAAATAGAAACCTCAGACTTACTCAGTCTAGTTTTGAATATAAAATTGGATGCTTAAGTTTCTGGTTCTGGTGTTTATCTGCCACAAGATACAGTACTGCCCATTGTGGGTGGTGGTGTGAAATCCCCTGCTTTTGTGTTACAAGGTAGCCAAGATGTTTGGGGTCAACTCTTCTACAAATATGCAAACTGTTATTTTAGATTTTAATTTAATTATTATCATCACACCAATGATGGGAGCTATTGTCTGACAGAGTAAAGCTTTGTGTACTTAATTTTACTCAGGAGTAGTTCAACAAGGGAATAAACTCTTAGGGGTTAAAACTCTTAAACTCTGTTTTGTATTTTAGATCCTGATCAAAGTGCCAGGTGGTTTAACACCAACCCAGGAAATTAGAACAGGCAAGCAGATAGGAATGTGGTTAGTGTAGCAGAAAAACCTCATATCTGAGTCTGCCTTTTTGTCCTTAATTAATAATACCTCCCCATAACTTTGTGGGAAGTATCTGTCTGTACTGATACCAGGACTAATGATAGTGTCAAACCTGGCCATTATCAGTTTATCTCATGTCACCTGTTTCTTTAGGGCCTGGCCTTTTGTGTCTTGCTCTGATTTGCTCCAGCTTTGCAGGTAGTTTCTCTAGCCTGTTTCATGCATCATTGTTGGCATATTTATTTTGGCACTGCCTTGCAAGAGGACTTCCCTCTCTAAACTAGAGGGGAAGTTCGAGCCTTCCTCAATTCTGCTTAGTAATACCAGGTCTGTTCTGACTTTACAGGATTCAACAAACTACAGAGGTCAGGTATATAGAAATTACTGCATTTAGTCAGCAGAGGGAGAAATCTTCCCTTGAGGAGGACTGTAGTGATTGGGATTTGAATGGAACACTCAGTTTAAAAAAAATCTCTTGAGCTGGTCAATTCTATGTCACCTTCTTCTCAGCTGGGAGCAGCTCCACTGTGTATGACTTAGATTCTTTGTGGAACTTCATATGAATATATGCAGCACTTATAAATATACATATATAGAAATAAGGGTAAAAATGGGCAAGTCTGCATAACATGCTTTAAGAACCCTTTTTGATAATCCGTCACAACAGCACAATAGCACAAGACATTCCCATGCTATGGAACATGAGTGGATCCTTGTCCTTTCCTGTGTGAACCCTCTATGTGTAAAGATCAGAGAGAGCAGGCAGCAGAAGAGGCCTCTCTCTCTGCACAGCTCTGCGCAGTTTAATTTTGGCTGAAATTTTAGAATTGATTCTTCAGTATGGAAGAACAGTATAGACTGGCTATTTCACAAAACTGTATAGAGTCATTTCAGTACTCAGTAACTGATAAAGTTTGCTTTAAGTGCCAGATATGTCAGAGGCTGGTTGAAATGTCTGAATCAAGCAATTGTAATGAAATACACGACCATGGCTTTTGTCCGTTTGATTAATTAAGATCTTGCATACAAGCAGTTTGAAGAAAATAGATTTTGTTTAAGCCAAGTGTATTGAATTGCACTGATAGTATGTCAGCAGCCTGTGTTAATAATACCTTTATGATGAAAACCTTTGGTAATCAATCATCACATGGTAATCTTGCATGTAATGCTGGAGCTGAAAGTGATTGAGGCAGTGCTCTCTCTGAATCACAAGGTCTTTTTGAAATGGCCACTCCTGATCATCTTACTCTTAGGCAGTCAGAGTAGGAGCTACATTTACTGTATATAGGGCAGGGAGGTAAATGATCTTTTGACAGACTTCTTTGAGATATATTTCTTTTAACTAAAATTCAGTTTCTAGGTTAGTAATTTCATTTGTAATGTAAATAAATGGCAAACCTTTAAAGCAAAGCTTGATTAATGGGTAATTACAGTTAGTGTATTTCTTGAGTCTTAAGTACACTTACACTGATGACTATCGTAGTTAAGAGAGCCTCTGATATGGTTGTGCTTAAGATTTTTCAATTTTCTGCTTGTATTTTGGCAGTTGTTTGGTTTTTATATATTTATAGTTTTATGCTGTCATATTCTAGTTGTATTTGATGTGTTATTCTTGCGCTTCTTGAGGTTTTGTTGTTTATGACTTTCAGTCCAAATGTGTCTCAAAGTTCCTCATCACTGAATGTTAAGAATGTTGTGGGATTGCAGTAGTGATGACAAGCAACTGAAATCATTATTCTCTGTCAAGAAAATAAATTTAAATACTAAAAGTCTTTTTTTATTCTGAAAATATTTAGATGTTACCTATTTGTATGTTGGTGTTTATGTATAGGGTGAAAACCAAGCATCTTTCACACATTACCCTTGCCAATTGGAAAATATCACCGTATCACCAGTGATCTACTCCTCTCTCTCTATACAGAAGAAAAACAGACAAATCCCTTCAGTCCCAACAACCTCATGTACTGCTACAGGCTGGGGGCAGAGTGGTTGGAAAGTGGCCTGGCTGAAAAGGACCTTCAGGTGCTGGTCCACAGCTGGCTGGAGTGAGCCAGTGTGTGCCCAGGTGGCCAAGAAGGCCAAAGGCATCCTGGCCTGGGTCAGCAATGGTGTGGCCAGCAGAACCAAGGCTGTGATCATCCCCCTGTTCTCAGTGCTGGTGAGGTCACACCTCAAATCCTGTATTCAGTTCTGGCCTCCTCACAACAAGAAAGACATTGAGGGGCTGGAGAGTGTCCAGAGAGGGGCAGTGGAGCAGGTGAAGGGTCTGGAGCACAGATCTGATAAGGAGTGGCTGAGGGAGCTGGGATCGTTTGGCCCTGATTAAGGAGGCTCAGGGGTGACCCTGTCACTCTTTACAACTCCCTGTTGGGAGGTTGTAGCCAGGTGGGAGTCAGCCTCTTCTCCCGGGTAACAGGAGACAGGATGGGAGGAAATGGCCTCAGGCTGCACCTGGAGAGGTTCAGGTTGGACGTCAGGAAGAATTTCATCGCTGAAAGGGCTGTCAGACATGAAACAGGCTGCTGAGGGAGTTGGTGGAGTCACCTGAAAGTGTTCAGGAAATGACTGGATGAGGCACTTAGTGCTGTGGTTTAGTTGGCATGGTGGTTAGTGAAAGGTTGGGCATAATGATCTTAAAGGTCTTTCCCAACCTTAATGATTCTATGATTCAATACAGTGTTCAATGACTTAAGCTGGTGGTTGTTTTAATAGAGCATCTGGTCTTTCAAGTCATAGAATGCAATCTGAAGGAGTAATGGTTGTGGTTTCAGAATTTCTTTTGGCTGTAAGCTATGCACTTTTGATATGTACTTGATTTCTTGAATTGCTGTCTGGTAAGACTATTTTCCAAAACCGTATAACGGAAAAGCATTTTGGATCTGCAGTATGCTAATATTGTCATTCATATATTTCTCCCTTTAAGGCAAGAACTTTTGAAGTGGAATGGATGGGGATATAATGACTCCAAATTCATCTTCAATAAGAAGGGTCAAGCAGAATTCACAGGAAAAAGGTAAGTTGAACATTTATGTAAAGGAAGTATCTTATTTAGTGGTTTATGTGTAAAGAGTTATAACAGCTGCACAGTACAGTTAATTCAAGGAAAGCAAAGAAGTTGCTTCATTTCATAGAAAAGGTTATTCTGCATTTAACAGGTTTATGGAAGTCTATACACAGGAGTCTTACATAGTAAAATAGACTGTGTGGCTTATTGAAATGTTTATTAAAATGTGATAAAGATAAATTAATGTGAGCCTTCTCTGTAGCTTGATATAATTTGTGTGTTAATGAAATAACACTGAGAATCTGCACTGTGTTCTAAAGCTTTAGATAACATGCAGCACGACAGTGCAGTTTTGAGAATCTCTTGAGCATCAACTAGTTGCTTTATTAAATTACCACTTTGTTTTGGGTTTCTTAACCACTGTGCATGGAGCTACTTCATCCTCTGAACTTAAAAATAAAAACTGCTCTTCAGTTGTATGTTGTGTAGTAGCACCACCTCTGATTTATTACTCTCTAACCCTTTATGCAGTAAGCTTGTTTTTCTGAAAAATGTATTTTTTGAGAAATGACATTAAAATGAAGTCTACTTGGGGATCTCTCAATTTTGTTCAAGTGGAATTTAAATCTGTAACCATCTTACTGGTTTGGGTTTTTTTTCTTCTTGAGTGGAAAGTAACCTTGCAGTCTCTTCCCTGGTTTAGAAAATACTTTCCATAAGAGTTAAAAGAATGGAGAAGAGAAATACAATTCTGTCTTTCCTAAAAATTCCTTCCTAGTCTTTGAGTCTGTAAACTTGCACGAATTAGTTGAGTCAAAGCTGCAAAAACCTAACTGGGATCTTGAGCACTTCAGTTGTTAATTTCTTGATTTTCAGGCCCAAATTAAAATACAAAGCCTTGTATAAGCCACATCACTGTATAATATTAGGGAGATGCTGCACAGAAAATCAAAGCACACTAAACAAGAAAAAAGATAAAGGTCAGGACTTCTGTTTTTTTCATGAGGAAGCATCAAGGCTGCTTGACTGCTGTGTGACCAATATGTACCAGTAGCTGTTCTAGAATGGTGGTTATTTTTTCCCATCCACACTGTCTCTAACTGAGACATAGTATTAGAAATACCTTGTTGGGCCCCACCAGTATAGTTTCTATGGAACAGTTTGCCACAGTGGCAAAAGGAGAGTGGTTGAAGTGAAAATAGGAGAATAAGCATCTGCATGGGTGGTGTAGATACCTCATCCTTTCAATGCCCACTAACAGGTCTGTTGCCCATAAGTTTATCTAATAACCTCAAGTCTGCTCATACTGCCTGCCTGTGCAGCATCCAGTGGCAGCAAGTTGGAGGTTCTGGTTGTGTGAAGTACCTGTGTTTTGAAACAAGTATCCCCTACTGTTTGGCAGGACTAGGTGGATGATAGTTCTTCACCTATCTACTGTGCTATTTATTTGTAAGACTCAGTTATATCCTCTCTTGCATTTTCTCTCCATGCTTGCGGTGTCTTGGGCCCTTCAGTCTTTACTTGCAAGGTCCTTTGGTCTTTAGAGTTGTTCTCTGCACCCTCTCCAGCTCCACTAGATGTTTTTGGAGATAGGGACAAACACCGTGCAGCACACAAGGTGTGGATACATCAGTGTTCTACAGAGCTGCAGAAAGAGAGGAACTGTCTTCTTTCTTACCCCTGCCCAGTTGATGCATAGCACTGTGCGCTGCTGTTGTATGTGGTCAGTGAGGATGCCATAATACTGACTGCCAGTGGGATTCTGCAAAATATGCAATAATGCTTTTTTTTTCAGCTGTTGCAATTACCTTAACTTTCATGGTTTTTTGTCTGCTTATTTTTTTAAGGTCCTGAGTTCCTATCAGTGTTGTTAAAAAAGTTAAAACCTTAAAAGTTTTGATCAATAAACCCTGCCCTTTCCTTCTTAACTTAACCTTATCTTATCCTTCAGCCTGTAGAAGAACCTTTTCAGTATTGTAGCAGTGTATTTTCTTAAAGAATTTTTGGGATGAACACCTGTGGAAATATAAAGGAGTGTGGGATTTAATATTCATTGTATCCCTTTTATTCACTTTCTGATTTTACACCCTCATAAAACTCAGAGGATTAGTGAAACAGGATTCCCCTTTATGGAGGTTGTGTTGACTTTCCCTACAAGACCATGTGTCAAATAATCTTTTTTATTATAGACTCTACCATCTCCACAGGGATAGATGATACTTGCTAGTCTGAGCAACTAAAGCTGTTTTTTGGAGTGTGTCTGTGGCAGGTGGTTTTTGGGGGGCTTCTCGCACCATCAGTGTGTGCATATAAAGCTTGCTTCTTGAGCAATCATTAATTGCAGTAAACTAACTTCTTCTACACAGTGACTTCTGTCTGTCTTGACTTAAAAGTTTTAGGTTTCTAATAGCTTTAGTTGTCCTTCAAGTAAGTGATTAAAGTTACCCTCACAATCCAGCTATAATGATAGTTTGACATTACTAAGAAGTAGGTCTGGAGAAAAAAACACACCAAGCTGACCTGGGTCTCTGCTTTCATTGCAAACGCTTGATGCAAATGCATTAAACTTACTTTGCTTATTACACTTTCCTCTTCAAAGAATCCACATAATTTTTGTATGGGTTTGATGAAACAATAGCAGCTGTCATAGGAGGAATGACTGAATACTGTCTTCCATGCTGAAGAGTCTAGCTTGAGTTAAGGTTGTAGCCTTTTAGTTCTAGGATTAGAGTGGGGGTTTGTCAATAGAAGAGCTGGGGAGTAGTTGAGATGAGGAAACAAAAAGAATGAGACCTTTCTGTGTAACAGGTGACTCAGTTGTAGAGTTGGTTGCACCAGCTGGGAAGGACAGGGTCATAACTGGATTTACAGTGATTGAATGATCTTAGAGGGAAGACCCAGTTAGGTCTAATGCAATGACCCAGGTAAAGACTATGGTAAGGATTCTCAACTGCTGAAAGCTCTTAATACCAAAGGAAGACCTTATTTCTCCTCTATTCTGAGAATACTTTTGCACACATAAACATGCTGAAAGTGTGTATATGTATACAATTAGTAGCAGTGGTTTCTAGCTGTTTCCAGTGTGTCCCCAGCCTTCTGTGTTTTCACATGTGGTGCACGTGGTCAAAAACAGCTCCTCTGTCCCTTGTCTGTAAGTCTGCATTTGTCACGTGGCTAAGCTCTTGCCAAACAGTTTGTGCTGGAAATAATTTTACAGTGCTTGATGGATTCTGATGCATTTTGATGATGAGGGGGGAAGCTCTAATACTGTTTCTGTTTTTTTGAAAGCGTAAGGTGTGCTGAAATGGCTGTGTGTGTCTGAGACTGCTGTTTCCATTGCAGTGTGTCCTCTCTCTGTAACCAGCATGTGAACTCGGTTGCTGCTTTCTACATTACTGCAAGGGAGAGACCTTTCTAAAGAGTGCTGGGGTGGGATAACTGAAAAGCCATATGCCCAAAGCAAAGTGATACCATGCTGACAAATAATTTGATTCTGTGTGAAGTAAAGAACAGTTAAATACAATGAAATACTCAGTTGCATGAAAAGTGAATGTGCAGAAGCCTTGCAGGCTTGTAGGTAAAGAGTTTGATTTAAAACTTCTGTTTGTGCGTACATAGAATTGAAAGAAGTGTATCTGACATACATTCTTTTAATTTAAAATGACCCTATGTAATATTGACTTTTCAGGTACAGATTAGGTGGTATGGTATTACCAACTTTTAAGGAATGGATAGAAAAAACCTTTGGAGCAAGTCTGGAGCACAAAACTACCTCTAGAGTAAGTAAATAGCTGAACCAGTTCCTTTGAACATTAGTCTTGGTGATAATCAAGACCACACTGTTAAAGATGATTCAGCTGTCACACATAATTGATTTAAATATAGTGTATTAATACTTCGGAGTTTTTGGAAAAAAAATTGGTGTAGAACTACTATGTGAAACCTTATATGTCTTAGCATGACTTGTGGTTTCAGGATAACTGATAGTACATTTATTGAAATGAAAGTTTCCAACACAGGGAGTTTTTTGTCCTGCCTATAGCTTGCATTTCAAGACTGTAAAAAGTGTTAGCCTACAGGGAATTGTTTATACCACATCAATGTTATTAATGATAACAGAGACAGAAAATACAGGAAAGTTAAACTGTGATGTGTGTTTTTGGTGTATTGAAAGATGTCAAAATTCTTATTTGACAGTAATTTTTATTTACATGTCTGGATGCTTAAAACTGACTGCCAGAATACTCAAGATTGAACGGAATGTTTTTAGGAAAATAACACATTGGGAATGTTCTGGGTTTTGTAAGTCATACATACTTTGCTTTTTAGAAGGACTAACTTCAGTTAGAGTCAGGAGACCTGGTTCCCTTATTAGAATCCCTTTGAAGCTTCAGGTTCCTGGCTAGATAGCTGCTAAAGCAGTATTGGAAGCAGGCTGTGCTTGTACTGTGACTGTAGCAACCCAGCTTTGGGTAATGGTTGTACCCATCTCTTGAGTGAGCTCAAGATTGCATTTTCTTTGAAGCAGGTAATCTCATAGGGCCTGAAAACTTAAATGTTTCTTCAGTCTTCTGTTCATCAAGACATTCTTTCATCTGCTGTGGATTACAGGATCTCCACCTGCCAATATATTTTGAAAAATTCATCTAGATGTGTTTTTGTTGACCAGGGTTGGTCTTAACTGGCAGCTGCTTTAACTTGCTGTGAACAGAGGTCATGAGAACTGCTCCCTTTTTATATGCAGAGAAAGGATATATGCAGAGAAAGGATAGAATTGAAGGACAAGTACATACTTTTTGATAATACCCTGATTCCCCAGTACATCCTGTAGACCAGCTCCCCAGGATATTTGCCAGCAATGTTAGTGCTCTTCTGTTACGTTGTGCCACTCTGGTTTTAATGGTCTTGTAATGTGAAGCAGGCTGACTACCTTGATAGGACTCTTTGGAGTCTCCAATATATACCTGGACTTCTCATAGGTAGTCTCAAATACTGCTGCAGGTCCCTCATTTTGATGGCTGTCATAACTCCAAGATGTATTTCAGGTTGTCACGCTATGCTGCGTTTTCAACTTCTGCTATCACCTAAGCATGAAGAAACTCTGATGTAGGAACAGCAGTAGGGAAGAGTTCTCTTGGTTCATTTGTCTTTCTATGCCATCTCTGCCTGCCTCTGTCATGTAAGATTGGAGGGCTCCCTGTTGCGTGTGACTTTTGTGTTTTAATTAACAGTACACGTACCTGCTTCTGTGATCTTCAAGATCTGTTGATGTTCTTTATTTTTTCAGACCAGACTTAACATAGAGAGCAGTTTAGACCTAGTTCCCATAGGTTTCCTGGCTAGCTTTTCTGGGTGCAAATTTTAAGATATTTCAGTCCCATGAAAATAAATAAAGGTATATTTTTGTTTGTCACTGTGCATAAGATTTTTATAGATAAATACTAACTTTTTCATCTTGAAGATTAAAACTAAACGATTAAAAAACTTGTGGAAGAGTTATAAAAATTAAGATGCTTCAAACTATCTGCAAGGAATTGTTATAGCTGTTAAGAAGTTCATGCTCTTGAGACCAAAGATCTTCAGGCACTTAGTGTTCAACTTGATATTAAATAATTCTGTCGATGGAAATCCATGAAGAAACAAAAGTTCGAAGTCTTAACATGTAAACACAGCTAGCAAGGGTTTTTCTTAAAACAAATGCTTTGAAGATCTTTATTTGGTACCTATCTGTTTGTTTCTTATGTTTCCTGTGTTGCTGTCAGAGTTCTTTGGGTTAGCAAACAGCACTGTGTGAATGTGCATTAATAGCAGAATAGTAAGAGCAGCAGTTCAAGACCAGATTTACATCATGTTTACTGTGACTGGCTCCTAAAATCAAGGTGTCTCAGTAGTGGAGTGCCTCTCACCTAACAACACTTAATTTCAGCTTCTGTGCTTGTAGGTGACAAGATGAATATTTTGGAGGGAAAAGGCTTTTTTTTAGCTGACACCATATTTCAATAAGTACAGCATTATCCTTAAAGTAAATCAGGATGGTGCATATGCTCTTCCAGAAGTCAGATCATTGTTGAAACTGCATTTTCATTATGTCATATGTTCCACATGAAAATTCTAACCCAAACTCTTGGCTATCCACTTGAACCTGTGAATGATGTCAGCCATCGGTAATGAACATCTCATGCAGCTATTTCTTTCTGAATTTTTCCTGTCAGTACTCTTAATTTCTCCATAACCTTACATAGTTTTTGTAGGGTGGACACTCCATCACAATGATACAACTTTCCTAATAAGTTTAAATCTTACCTTCATCAGCACTCACAACTTTTAGACTCAACCCATTCAGAATAGACTGCTGCTGGTTTTGCCATATATTGGCAAAAAGTATCAGCTGCTCTGAAGGCTATGTAGAGCAAAGATTGGCAAAACTCTGTTCCAGGAAAGAAAACTTGTTGTGTGAGTGTACTTTTTGTAGAAGGCAAACTTCAGAAGATGAAAGCACAGTGAATTCCATTTTGTGGAATTCATAGAATTCATAGGATCCATTCTATGTTTGCATTTGTCAAGGAGCATAGGTAGGGCTTATTAAAGAGATGTCTTACATTTCTTTGCCTAGGTGGAACATTAATGCACAACACTTTCTGATGGCAAGGCTGTAAATGAGTTCTTTCTGGCATCTTTTCTGAGAGCTTTATAGCAAAAGTACAAGTGCATTCTTTTCTTTGGGTTGATGACAGTTAATTTTCTAGGAAGGCTTGCATGGAAGAAGTGTGAAAGCATTGCACTCTTTTAACTAATTTTTGTTCAATCCCCGATTTTTAAAACTGTATTTAAAATAAAAGATATGGTGGTAAAAAAACTTTCAGTTCCGCTCTCAGACTTGAGGGACTTTGTTAACAGGAAATAAGACTCTTGACCAACATTTTCTTTTGCAATAAGACTTGAAGTCAAGAAGTTACATTTTAGTAATCAGACAAGCTTTTTACCTAATTAAAGAACTCTTTAATTAGAGGCCATTTGTGATAGAAGACATATTCCTTTAGGGAGATTACCCGTATTTGCACAGTTTTTAAGGAGAAAAAAAATACATGGTCTTTTTGGAATCTTCAAAGCACATAATAGTCTTACACTTAATGTCTGCAAAATATTTTTTTTTAATCTGGATCTTGTAAAGAATTCTTATTCTCTGAGTGGGTTTAAAAGGTTGGCATATGAACTCCATTTTTATGTGCCCAGTAATCATAAGTGGAGTTCAGAAAAGAGAGTTAAGTGGTTGTGTCTGCACTTTGAGAAGCTGTAGGAGTACTAGACAAGACATCTTTTGGAAGAACGTAGAAGAATGGGCTGCTAGAAGATCTTAAGCAGAAGTTTTCCCTCTGGACTTAGAGAATCTTGATTTAATGTCTGTTGGTAAGTCAGAATGTCCTGTGTGGCTTATTGAAAAAAACACCTTTCTAAGCTATTCATCAGGACTTTGGATGGAGACACCTGTATGTATGTGACTCACACATGGATTTTATGGAATCTTCCTTATAGGTGAGGTCTGCTTAGTGTGTGCCAGTTATGTCAGTCAGTCTTAGTTTTACCTAGCACTGGACTTCTGATTAGGCTTTGGTCCAGTCTGGATTTAACTCTCAGGACATGACAGAAGGAGGGGAAGGGGCTTAGTGAAAACACAACTGTAAGTAGAAGAGTTTGCAGTATGTAGTGGCTTTAGTATGTATTCTGGTACATTGGGAAGACTTAAAAAGAGACAATTTGTTCAGTATGCATTCATAAGCTCATGTATTTTTCCATATTTATCAGGAGAAAGGTAAGAATGTGCTATTGAAATAAAACTTCTTGTGTGCAGAGTAGGATAAGCTGGATTGGTGGTTTGAAGATGTGAAGGAGAACTTACGTCTTTCTGATGTGGAATAGGTGCGTTTGGGTATCAGTCAGTGTTAGCCTGTTTCTTATTTCTGTTGTATAGAAACACTGTAAGATTGAACCTATCTTTAATGAATTTATTTTCTTGTTTTGTAGGCATCCTTAAATGTTAATGATGTACCTCCATCCGTTGTAAATGAAGAATTTCTTCAGGATCTTAGAGCCACTAAAATCTCATATTCCCAGGATGCAGAAGATAGGGTATTCAGAGCTCATGGTGAGAGAACTTCATTTGTATAACTGTGCTGCTTTCAACACTTTCTTGTTTGACCTTGGTAACTTATTGTTTGTTTTCCAGGTCACTGCCTACACGAGATATTTGTACTCAGGGAAGGAATGTTTAAACGAATTCCTGATATAGTTGTGTGGCCTGGTAAGTTTTTATTGTCTTCTTCTCCCTTCTGAGCTGGGAGGCCATTGTTTACTAAACTCTTGTGCTTTCTGGTCAGGGGAAAACTGTCTCTTGGTTCACTGACTTCACTAATCTTTACAGAAACTGAAGGAATTTTCTCATGAATGGTAGTCATGATTGTTTAGCATCTGGACTGCAGGCTGTATCTGTGAAATCCCATCATTTTGTGGGGAAGTCAATTTGTTGTTAAATATAGCTGAAGTTTATGATGAATTCACCACTTAAGTAACCACTGTGTAATGTGAACATCTATGTTCAGCAAGAGCAGTTGTCAAAAATGGCGGTCTCAGTTTTGGGTTCTGAAGGTGTACATGATGCTAGAAGGGTAGTGAAATGTTTGCATTAAAGAACTTTTGGTTTTTTACATGCTGTACTTTAGTAAAACAAAAAGCATAACACCTGTAACTCCTATCAGAACACTTTACAAAAGATCAATGACTGGAAGAGAGAGCAGTGCAATCTGAGTGTAGGCTAGGCCTGCTTGTTTCTGTCTAGTAAAAGGACACAAAGGCTTTTTTTTCACTTGAGTCATGTGCCTCTGGTCACTAGGAACTACTCCATGTGCCATTCTTCAGAAGTGAAACAAAGGTCATTTGATCTAAGTAAATGTCAATTTTTGTTCATTTGTATGATTCCAAATCTTTTGTTACCTTTTGTAACTTTGATAGCTGCACTGCATTAAAAACCCAAAATTTCTTAAAAGAACTTGGTCCTACTCAGTTTTTTCCTCCTTTATTTAGAGGAAAAAATCACATATGGGAAGGATGAAAAGAGGCACTATAAGATGAAATTGATTTCTTGAGGCCAGATGCTTGACAGCACTGGTGACTGTGAACAATACTTGCCACATCTTCTGTTTTGTGTAGTTCCAAAAGCAACTGAAACAAAATTATTTACTACCTTCATTTAAAACATCTCTGTATGACAAGAGCAAAGTAGCCAGAGTTTGGAAACTATTTATTTAGTCCTGCTTATTCTTTGCTGTTTGTACAAATTCATGTATGCAATGTATTTGATCTCTTTTTTGATCCTTTTACTTGGCTGTACAAGCATTTCTGCCTCCCTCTTTGACCGGGTACAGAATGCATCCTGGAAAACTAGATTTCATCAGCATCTCCTCTTCTGAAACTGAATGTCAGTCAGGAAGAAAGAAATGTGCTGTTCAACTCTCAGAAGAGACTTATTTCTCACTTAAAATAAATTGGACAGTCTGTTTTCAATAAAAGCTTTACATGTGATTTGTTCTCTAAGATACCTAGATGAATTGTTAACTGGTGGTCCATCTTGCCCTGAGAATTTGCAGGAGGTCTAAATCCATGAGTAGAGCAAGAGACTAGTTAGTTGTTCAAATGTAGAATTGTTTGAGGTCTAAACTTTA